>KK116898.1:172560-299283 GCA_000611955.2 Stegodyphus mimosarum
TGCTCGCTGGACAAATTGCTTGTTTTGGCGTAGGAACTCTAATTGTAAAAATAGTTTAACTGTTTTTAACTTTATTTGGCGTTTTATGTTTTTTCTGTGTTTTACAATTTTTAATGAAGATGTTTTGAGTTTTTCTGTAGGTTTTGACTTAAGTTTTCCGTTTTTATGTTTGAGTTTTATGTTACGTGCCTCGAAATGAGAACTGAATTGATTGATTGAGAAATATATCCCTAATGAAATTCGAGGAAATACTTTTAAATGAAATGCAGAAAAAAAATGTGCATAATTTAACAGGTCGTATAAGAAAGTCATGTGGTCTATATCAGATTTTTTATGTCTAATGATATATTTATCTTTACATTCTTTCATTTTTACATCTAAACAGTATATTGTTGCTTGCGTTCGAGTTCGTAATGGATGGAATGCACACAGAACCGATGACAGCTTGATAAAACTTATTTTACCCAAAGAAACACTTAAAACTTTAGGAAATTTGCATATAAATACTTGTAGAGATCTTTTCATTATCACAGATCACAATCAGTAGATATAGTTCAAATTACTAAGAACTTTAAACTCAACGCAAAGCGAATTTAAAGAGCGAAGATAACACTCCGAATTCGAATCTCAACTGAAATCTGATGTTCTCCGTGGGATCATATAGTTTTACTCTGGCCGCTAAGAAATCTCTAGTGCCTTTCCTTTTTCGAAATTATTGGAAGATATATACGGTTAAAGTTACTTATAACGGCCGGATACGTTTACCGTGACACAAAGGAATCAATTACAGTACCAATTATAGGAATTGGACCAAAATGTCGCCATGTTTGGCGACTTTTGGCAATTTCTCGCCAAATTTGGCAACAAAAATAAGTCGTTAAAAACCATCGCCAGCTTGGTGGTATCTCAATAATTTAGCGAGATAGCCGCTTATCTCAATGTTAAATAAAATTGCCCCTGTAATCTTATTTTTCTGGCAGAGATTTTCTCTTGAGACTTTTCATGTTACTTTATAGAAAATATACTAAAATTTCACATATAATTTCACTCATTTTTTATAGATATATACACAAAATTTGTAATAATATACATATAATATAATATAATATAAGCAGAACATTTCGTATCCTATAAGTTATCATTAACATATAAGTCACTGCTAGTCATATACTCATCTAATAAAAGAAGCACTGCAGTTGCATTTTCTCCACCTTATGTTGAGATAAATTTAATAAATCTAAAGAATGAGATTTATTAAATTTCTAAGAATTTGATTTGATGTCGCTTTTTCTGAAACAAAACAGAATTATATTTATTGGAACTGAGGTTTATTACACTTCGTAGAAGCATTTTTTGTTTTTTAAATTATTTTACAATAAAATATATCTAATACATATTACATTAAACCTTTCTAAGACGATCATTCAATTCCAGCCCATTTTGGTGTTAAGGTGCAGTAGATTAGAGAAATAACTCTCAGCAGTGTTTACTTACATTCTCAGAAATATGATCACTTATTTACGATGATCGTCTTCAGGAAGTGGTCGTCATAAGAGATTCAATAGTACATATTATTGATAAGTATGTCGGTATATAATAGGCAGTTAGAAATTAAAATTCGATGAATTTACAACTATACACGTATTTCTAAAGGATTCTTACAAACCCCTGCCCGTTTCTCAACAGTATAGCGATATGCTAAACTATTCAAGTCATGTTTATACGAAACATCACAAGATGATGCAGCAATCCCGCGGTTACATTGGCCAATAATATTCAAGCAATCGTTCACCATTGTGATATGTTTCTAGTCGCTAATGGCCCCTCTAGGCACTCTAACTGTACAAGTACAGGTGCAGGAAGGCAGAAAGACTGTATTAAACCTAATCTAACTTGAATGATATGTATGAATCATATTAACCTCTAATTAAGTTCGGTACTAACACAAATGATGAATTTTCTTTCGTTAAAGTGTGTATACATTTTTCTGATGGACCATGCAGATATTTTAAAAGAAATCTTCCCAAATAAAATGAAATACTTTTGAAGTTTGACGTCATTAAATCATTGAACTTAACTTCAAGGTATGAATTGTTGAAAGAAGTTTCATAGTTTCCTATAGTTTTATAGTTTCTTGTTGAAAGAAGTTTTGTACTTTAACGTAATTAATCAGGTCTATTTTTTACTGACACTTCTAGGAAGTTAAAATTGTGTAAAAACATTTTATCATCTTTTTGTCAGAAAAATATCCATAAAGAAAATATGACAGAATAAACAATTTTAATGCAAGAAAATTTACACTTTCCTCTTGAGTTTCCCAATTTACTCCTTCTTATACACATACACGGAAGAATGAGTAGTAGCATTAGTTTATTACAGACATAAGAAATATTGATCTTATTCTTTATAAATATTGAAATTGCTTTAACTTAAAAGATGTTCGCTTCAATTGCTAATAATATTAAGTTTCAGATATGCATTACTTTAAAAGTTCAAAATCATATATGATTCTCGATCTGAACGTTCTGTATGAATACATAACTTATTGTTTTTCTGTGAATCTAAATACTAAAAATCCTACGTAAGTAAATTTCATAGTAATGTATCTCTTCATAATGATATTAAAATACATTTTAAGAAATGAAATCTTGTTCATGTTTGTACAACAGAGCATGCTAACACTGAAGTGATAAAAGCATGTTACCAGTTGTACCAGTCTACCAGTTGTATTCAAAATGCATTGCAAAACACTCTCGACGTAAAAAGTTTCGATGCTTCACATGTTCCCAGCTTTGAAATACGAAGTGCAACAAGAATCCATTCTCAAGATTGAGCTCAAATGAACTTATTGAAACTTATTACATATGTGTTATATCCTATGATACTATATCTGAAGAATTCAAAAAATATATAAGGGAAGCAAACACCACGTGCTGTGTTTATTCTTGGTATAAAAATACGAGCATTAACAAAATTAGAAGCACAAATAATCTTAAAAGAAAATATGTAAAATGATTTAGTTTGCTGCAAATAATACACGAATAGCTCAGAAACAACAATCTGTATTTAAGGATACAAAAAATTTACAGATCCTCATCATTTTAGAACTACTATCTTCAAATCTGCTTTGATATAATTAACTTAAATGCACGCCATGTTATATAAATAACGTATCACCTGTTTGCATGATGATCTGTGTAACTGACGACACTGAGTCATAAAATGAAGTGCATGCTATAGTCTTTCCTCCGATGTACGTGACGTTAAAAAAATACCAACTTAAACCACAGCTGATTATCCAGTTCTGCGTTTTGTAGTTAAATCCACAAAACGGAATGTGCAAAAAAAGCAATAGAACTTTCAACATAGCAGCATACTTTATCATATATTCAGCAGAGCGTTAAGAAGGCTTCTTCCAGCAAAATGTTAATGGAAATATAAGAAGGAGAAAAGGATATATATGAAGTTGCACCAGTTGCAAAATCATGAAGGGAAATTCAGTTTATCGCAAACAGACTACTACCTTGATGATGGACTAACAAAAACACTATGTATCAGTGAATACCGTTATTAATACTGCAATCAAAATAGAGCAAAGTAGCAATATTCTTTTGATATGCTGCGATCCTTACTAGGCAGACGCTAAGAAAAGCAGCTAAAATATATATGGAAAGTGGTACGTAAAGAAAACAGTACCGGCTACTGGATCAAAAAGGAGGATTCATTTCATTGATCATAGGCTCATCGTTCATCGCGGGAGACACATGACCTTTGGACACCACTTTCCACCGTTGCCAAGGGAAACGAAGAGACGCTCTGAATTTACTCTGTTCGCACTCTCTCTCGCTTTTACTTTACTCGCTTTTCTCTCTTCTTTTTTGTTTCCTTAATCTCCTTAGATAAAAGCGTCGGCTCGATTGGGTTCTGTTCCTCTCACGCAGGTCTAGAGGACGAAAATGGGTGAATTTAAGATAGCGTCTGCTGCGCGTCGTGTCACTAAATAAAGCTTGACATTTAGAGGGGTGTGTGGGGAAGATAGAGGTAATTTGAAAGTAAATGGCACTTTTCTTTCGTACGGAGGGATATCTGAATAAATGAATTTTCATCTGATTCGCGCCAACGAATTTCAGGCTGGTTCATCGAATGGAATAGTAATTAGGTGATAATATCTTGAAACAAAGATCAGTAGGCTAGAACATGCAAGCTTTCCGGGATTGCTGCAAGTTCGGCAGTGAAAATGAAGTTGAATATTTTTGCAGTCACGGTAAATCAGAGTAAGTATAATAAATTATGAATCTAGTTCATAATTGACATCAAACTCTCGAAGCCGTTTTTGTACTGAAGCCAAAACCAATCATACGTTAAGAATTTACAGCAGTTTCACGTGTTGCGCTTCCCAAAATTTTTATTTCAAGTAGTTTAATTCAAATACGTTCCCATGTCAGTATAGTCCAGCAGTTAAAAACAATAAATAACATAAAGTATACGCGTGCGGAGTTAAGAACATAGATTATGGAAATGCGGATCTTTCGCAGCAATCATGAAATCAGAAGGCTTTGCTTGAACTGAAAAACTCAATGAAAGCTTATTCTTTCGCCTAACATAAGAGATAAGTCTGGAAAGTGCTTTATATAAAAACGAAAATCGCTTCGGTAAATATATTACTATTTCAATCACAACTTTCACTACTACTGGATAACTCTCACTCTTGGTCATGCGGTCGATATTGTTGAAGCAGATGCCACGCTGTTGGACCTTGCTTTAACATCGAGTAGTATCTTGATGAATGCGACTGCATTCTACGCCTAGGAAGAGTGTAAAAATTCTGTAGGTACGAAATTCCTCTCGCATGGCAAGCGAGCCAGAAATCCTAGTAATCGTAGTAAACAATTTGCTTAAGTAGAAACTGGGCTGGTGCTTGAGAGTGACAGGTTCTGTTAAACCAACTAATCCTATAGATATCAGGTGTTTTACAGTTAAATAGTTTCATTCATTCCACATAACTAAGTATAAGAATCCTTCTCAAACAGTTTTGAAAAACGTAATTTTTTAACCTTATTTTTGAATGACACATTATGTATAATTCCTGCTAGAAAACAGAATACCTACATATTTGTTTTGTCTTAAATTCACCAAGTGATTAACTGGACATTGAATTTAAATGGAAACGCATCGCTTAAAATATTGCAGAATCAAATACTGGTATCTCAGATGCAAGGAAATAAAACTTCTAGATCCGGGTTTTACTTGTTGATAGTAGTCTTATTATATCCATTTGAAAGGTTCAAGTGCTGAAACAAGTATCTTTTGGGATGGGAAATAAAAGTACATAAACTATAGAAAAAGCCATTACATAATATTTTTTACAGCCTATAGGAAGACAAGGATTAGGATGGATCGATTTCATTATTCACAATAAAGCATCGTTAGATGGATCTCTAAACTCACGCATAAAATTTCCTTTGTGTTCTTTGCATACAAAATTCATGTGCAACAAGATGATGGAAAATACCTTTAAACTCATTTTTAGTCCCGTTCTGTAAAAAAGTCCTTCTTATGATACTCATTTAGAAATACATAAATAAATTACGAATGTTGTAATCTACGAAGACTAATGACTTCTAGATTATTAGCTTCCAAATATTATAAACATGAAAACTTTCAAAAATCCTTTAGCAGTATCTTGAATATTCATCGATTAATTCTCATTTCTACTACTATTCAAGCTACCTTACAATATGCGCATTTTAACATTATATAGAGCATTTAACAGCCTGAGAACATGGCTGCGGTTTGAAGGATTTCAAGTAACGAATGTAAGGATTTCATTCAACGAATTCACTACATTCAACGAATGTAAGAACTTTTCGGACAGTTAATAGTTATAAGTAAAATGTAACGACGAAAGATTTTTCAAAACAGGCGACATTAATGGCAACATGAGCTCATTAATGAACTGAGCATCATATACTAATAAGCATTTTTTTCAGTTATGCATTTTATATGAATAGTAACTATATGAACTATGTACGGTAAACGCCATTTTTATAATAAATGAAATGTATGCGTCGTTATTATAATAGTCATTATTAGGCGTTGGCCCATAACTAAGCGGTGGTTTCTGTATTATGGAGGCACCTAATAGGTGAGCAACCGCTTCCTTCTCAGAAGGGACAGACAATTTACATCCATGCCTTGTCCGGAATTCGAACCCGGGCTCTTCAGCACAGTGGTCATAGTCAGTAACCACCTACCTGTCTGAACGACTATAACAGGCGTCTGGTGTCTGGGCGGAATAAACAAATTGTATATGTTAAGATATCATCTGAACATTACATACACTGCTGGCCACCATAAATGCAACACCCGGAAGGAAGCATGCAAATAACATGAAATTTACAACATGCATTAGCGGAGGTGAGATATGCAAATGATTAGAATTTCAGCACAGACGCACATCACGCGCGCCTGTGGCGCCACTTCCAAGCGCTGTTTAAGGCTTGATGTTTTCGACGATTTAGAGTTCGGCAATTGTGTTTTTTTTTTGTGGTTTTTTCAAGAAGAAAAAACAATCAATTATGCCTCGTAGTAAACTGCGATCATCGTTTGATCAAGTATCCGAGTTCGACAGAGGACCCATAGTGGCTTACCGAGAGCGTGGATTATCTTTCAGGGAAATCGGTAGTCGTGTTGGATGAAACCAAACAACTGTAATGTGACCGTTGGATGCAGGAGGGTACCACGGACCGACGTGTTCGATCGCATCCACCTCAGTGCAACACTTCACGTGATGACATGGCTTGTGCGCATGGCAGTGACGGATCGCTCACAGTCACATCACGAACCATAGCACAGCACATTCAGTCTGTAACACATCTTCCTGTACCATTCAATGTCGTTTACAGCAAAGTGGTCTGTCCGCAAAACGTCCATTGCTTCGTCTACCCTTGACGCAGAACCACAGACTTCACCGCCGCCAATAGTGCCATGAAAGAAGGATGTGGACGGCAGAATGGAATGAAATTGTCTTTACTGAAGAGTCACGCTTCAGTCTGCAACACCACATAGGTCGGATTCGAGTCTGGAGACACTGTGGAGAGAGGATGCTGCTTAACTGTTGCGTTATGCACCGCCACACTGGTCCTGCACCGGGTATTATGGTATGTGGCGGTATTGGATATCACTCTCGCACTCTTCATTGCCGGTATTTCAAATAGCCAGCGCTACATATTCGATGTGTTGGAGCCAGTTGTCTTTCCTTACCTTCAGGGCTTGCCCACAGCCATCTTTCAACAGGATAATGCGTGACCACAAGTGGCCCGCATTGTCCAAGGTTTCTTCGTTAATCGTCAGATTGAATTGCTTTCCTGGCCGGATCGCTCTCCGGATCTTTCGCCGATAGAAAACATGTGGCCCATGGTTGCTGAACGATTGACCCAGATTACATCCCATGCTGCCACACCAGATCAACTTTGACAACGTGTGGAAGCTGCTTGGTCTGATGTACCCCAAGAACACATTCAAAGTCTCTTTGAATCAATATCGAGGCGTGTGGCAGCGGTGATCTCCAACGATGGCGGCTACTCTGGCTACTGATTCTACAAGGAACCACACTTCACAGAAGTCTGTAAATTTAATCATTTGATACTTTGTCAACATGTTATCTAATAAATAAATTTTGTTGTGATATCTCTTGCCTTTCTTGGTATTGCAATTTGGGTGGCCTGCAGTGTATATACAAAATTTCATAAAGTATGTATTCTCAATACAGTTTTTTCAGTTTTGTGCAGAAAACGTTTAAGGATTTTAAGTTTTACTAACGTTTATTTTAGTTTAAAGCTTTGCTATTCTCTCTCATTTTCCATTTCCGGCCAGAATAAGCACGAGTAGAATTGTTTATGCAAATGAGGTTGCGAACTGTATAAGTATTTAAGACATGGCTTTTAGCCAAAAAAATAGAGAGATAGCGACTTCTCGCTGCTTTACCACGCGCGTGCTTTTCATGTCTGTCTTTAAGGTCAGAACTTGAATCTCGCTGATATTTGAAGACGTACTGTAGTTTTTGCATTCGTTCACTACAGGCATAGTGTTAAAAGGCGAGTCTTCGCGTTATCACTCTCTGTAAAGCATCTAAACTTAGTCTTATTTAGTTAGTTTATTTCTTATTTTCTACTTTTTAGACCATAAGTGCTGTCTCTAAATCCAGAAGTGCGGGAACTGCTGTACGCTGTGAGAAATAAAGAGGTAAATTTAACCCTTCTTATCTTTGTTGTATCTTCTACACAAGCACGAACATAGTTTTGAGTAAGCTCCCTGTTCCTACTTAAGATTTCAGTTATGTTTGCAAAGACAACTGGAAGGAAGAGTAGTTCTGACAAACTTATATTTCATACTTAGCAAGAAATGAGCTATTTTGAAGCAACTGCCTGTGAATCAATATTCTCAATAGTTTTTACTTTTTCATTGCAATCATTATGTCCAAAATAATTGAAAGCTACACTTATTATAATTCGGAAACTAATTCACATATTTTTGATTCAAAGGCTTTCAACAAACTCAAATGCGTGTACTTCCATTATTTTTAACACCTCTTTTTTCGCCCCTCTTACATGTTTTAAAAACTTATTAAATTACAAGTTTTCATTCATTATGCCGTAACAAGTATACCGTATACAAGTTTTATTCATTACTAGCCGCTGCGCGGCCAGCCTTCGTCTGGCTTTTAAGTGTACCGGAAAAATGCCTAAAGAGAACACCAAACATTAAATTTGAAAACTGCACAGAATTTTACTCTGCATAACAATTTTATCGAAAAAGAAACAAAGAACAACGTTAAAAAAATTCAGTTAAAAATGCATTACATATAAAAAGCATACAATGAAATAAGCAATATCCCTTAATACAAATATTAATCATCCTAATAAATAAATTAACCAACTTCCTGCTGCCTTCTCTAGACAAACGTCCAGTATCCAAGAGAAACATTAAATTTAAAAACAGCACAGAATTATCGCCCTCATTTTTCCGTGCTGATATCAGCAACAATGGCTGTGTGCCATTGTTGTTCATATAATGAGAGAAAATTATCAATTTGATACTATTTCATCTTGTCTAGATGCATCTTGTGTACCAGATTTCATAGGCCTGGGTCTATTAGCTTACGCGCAGTACGAACGAAAGACACCTACACACACAGAAAGACTCGCCCTTTTAAATATAGATCTATAAATTAATTAAACAATTTACCTTTGCAAAAAGAAACAATCTTTCAATTTCTTAAACTGTTCAATAGACTAAAATCTCGCTTTGCTATAGCCCATTATGTCTTAAAAGGACGCGATTTCGTCAGAAAACACAAATTTAAAAAAAAAAAATTTAGATTTCGAATTTCGAAAAACTCGCTTCGAGGTGCACTGGCTCATGCAAAAAAATCATGCAAAACGTTTCAATATCTTATAAACAGTGAAATAAGCAAAGAATAACATGAAAGAAACTCAAAAAACAAAACATTTCGCGCAGAATTTTACTCTGCAGAACAACTTTATCAAAAAAGAAATCAATAAAAATGTTTTATACATATAAAAAATGACAATGAAATCTTGGAATTCATATGGTAGAAATCCTCTGCGAAAGATAAGACTTTTGATGCCATATTAAAGGTTAGGTTAGGTTAGGTTATTGAATTATGGCAAAGCACACGAGGGCTATCTGCCTAAAGGGAGGGATGCCTTCGTGGAGGACTTTCTAAGATGAACTGGCTCGTATACACGTTACACATGGGGAAAACCACGAAAACACCCATGCAGCCAGCCCGTTCGCGTGATTCGAACCTTGGACCGAACTACCAGTGTTCAGCGTCTTTACCACTCGGCCGCTGGTGGGCGATGCCATATTAAAAGCAATCACGAAGCTACGGCAGCCACAAACTACTATATGCGAGTAGTTTAAACTTAATGATAATCTTGGCTCCGTTTTTTTTAACGGGGGCCTATCTAAATATAAAAATGCATCAATTTACATATCAACATATCTGTAAAAAACAAAATATCTTAATTTATCAACCGCACAATGTTCTATGCAACAGTATGTGGACAGCAATGCGGCTTTTAATAATACTGGGAAAATAACAGTATTTTATATTAAATAATCAAACATGCGATACATTTTAAGGACTTAAAATGATAATAATACACTCGGTTTTTAAGTCAACTTATTTAGGCATCGCTATTTAAAATGAGCAGTCCGCGAACATTAATTACTGCTGCCATAATAATCAATCCTCAATCGCAGATTCCATTGAATGTACATAACTACTTCCAACCAAGTGTTTCGTTACAGAATTTCTGAACAAATGGTAGTAACCTCTCGCCCAAGGCCGAGTCGATCGTCCCCAAAGATCGCACAGGTGAGGTACGGATTATTTAATACTGCAGGGCTAGGGAAGAAGGCGGAAAAGAATGAAAATGCATTTGATCGAAATTCGATAACAATCTTCTTTTTCTCTGAAACATCATTTTCGACGGCTATCTGCTCTCTACAAACACGATTCTCATGCGAATACAGGTTCCTCCTCACATCGATAGATTTCTTGAATCAGAGGAAATGTCAAACTCGATTTGCGATATCTGAGGATTTGGCAAGACAAAGTTCTACCGTTCCTTATCAAGAATCGCTAATTAAAAATTGAGAAAATGTATTCGAAAAGAATGCACGAATTTTTTGGAGATTATTTTCGAACTTTTATTGGAGTAAAGCACAGTTACATTCATTAAAACGACAGGAACTAATACCTGATCTTAATAACTAGGAAAGAATTTGATTATAAGTACGAAATTCCAATAAATCCACAAGGTATTAATGGGTTCGATTTTCTGAGGGCGGTTAAAGGAAAAGTATTACATTTGGTACCTTTTGTAACTTATTATTCAAACTTCAAATCGATAAGTGATTTAAGAAAATTGTGTCAGCAGTATCTAAACGCTTCTCTTAGATCTAATGAATTCTGGAATGAAAAAGGTCAGATAATTAAACTAATATCAGAATGGCAGACGCCAAAGAGCGATGACATTCAAACGAAGCATAGATAAAAGCTTAATTTCCAGTAGATGTTTCCGGTTATTGCAAAAGTTTGATATTAAAAAAGCAACTCTTTGAGAGACAAAGGAAGAGAATATTTCATAAGAATTATAGAACAATAAAAGATACTATGGCGTATGTTTATAGTCCGTCTTCTATTTTCCTGCAATGTAATGCGACCTTTACACTGCAGTAGAAGTCTTCGTTTCTTGATGAATGCCACCTCATTGTAAAAATAGGCATTTCTTGTCATGCAACCCGTAACACTAAAGAGAATGATATAGCCTTTTATTTCGATTTCCTTGTCGGTTGTTTTCCATCGATCAGCTATCAAATAAAACTTCCAGGATTATAGATTTCTTATGATCCTCTATAAAGTATAATTTTCTGTAGCACATTTGAAGATCATAATTAATAAAGTACGATTTTCTCTGCGTATTTTTCTCGGAAGATCTACCAATTTTAAAAACGTGCTACTTCTTCTTTTACATTTCTTTCTTGCAAATAACACTTGCAAAGTATGGTTCTTTCGGATTTACGTAGATTACGTAGCAGCCTTTCTATTCTGTTAATCTTTGGAAACCACTAAGTGAGTTTCACATATTTCTAACAGGACTTTATGCTTTATGAATAGGAAAAATTTAGTGGAACAGTGTCAATCGCAAATGTAAGACGTTTAACTTCAGAAAACGAATATTTACACAGATAAACTATCTGAGAAACATTAGTAGTTTTTAGACACAGTCTTCTTAGGAAGATAGGCTCCACAGCATGGTTCACTGTACATCGCAATGCGTCGAAAGGTGCAGTAGCTATGCCCTCTCTAATCTGGTGATAAAACAAACTGTTCTGAAAACCCCAATTTCTGCCCAGCTAACAACAAATTTTTAACCTATATAGGAATCATAAAGCTCGGATTCACACACCTATCTATATTTCATAATCCTTATACAAACTGAGTTCCATCGAAGCCTAAAGTAACTGAATAAATAAATGGTACAAATAAATTTTAATCAATAGATAACCCAAAGCTAAATGAGTTTGTCAATCGTCTTTCAAAGAGAGCACTTTCTATGAAATTTGTTGAAGTACACTACGGGAAAAAAAGGCAGGCGGGGACAGCTGTATATCTCCCTTTCTACTAAACCGATTGACGAAATTCAGCTTGCATTTTTCATGTCTCGAAAGCGCTGGTTAGGATATATATTAGATTTATATACAACATTGAAGTATTTTGACACAAAATCGGACTTTTTCTGAAATGACATGGCAATTTTTTTCCATATTTCGATTCTACGACTCAAAGTATACCAAACTGCCAAGTTTCGTAAAAATCGCACGAGTAGTTTTAAAAAAATTAGCTCTCAAAATTTTACCTCCTCCATGTTAATTGATTTGCCATATATTTATTAATCTCTCTTTTTTATTAAACTTATTTGATTCTTCCTTTCACATTTCGAAATTTAGGTTCATTCCAAATCAAATTCGCCCATTTTTTATGATTTTTTTTAATTTGTATTTTTAAATAAATTTTATAAAGTTTTCGAAAAACTTTTGAATTATAACCTATACAATTTACCATCATCTTAAAGAAGATGTATTTTTAAGTATAACCTACAAAAAATTAGATTTTTTTATTCAAAATTTCCTAAAATATACGTGAACTTACATATTGGCAGGTTTTGAAATTTGGCATATTTGTTATAAGCGATAATAACACCAAATATGGTTTACACTGTTTGTTAATATTATTTAAAGTATGAACGATGACTTTTTTCCGCTCCTTTACAATTAAAAAAAGGAAAGAAAAATAGGTTGCTATAAATTAAGAAGTTCGCCAAGTGAACTATTCTTGGCGCAAACTGAAAAAAATCCGCCAAGATGAATTTTTAAAATTCTTCATAAATTCCTCAACCAAAAATTGCAAAATTTAATATCTAGGTATAATTTGAGTCCTATAATCGAAATATGGAAAACATTTGGTATGTTATTTCAGAAAAAAGTCCGATTTTGTACCAAATTACCTATGTTAGAGTAATGCTATATATAAATCTAATATGTATCCTATTTCGTGCTTTCGAGACATGAAAAATGCAGTTTGAATTCCGTGAATCGGCCCAGTAGAATGGAAGAAATAGAACTGTCCCTTCCCTTGTAGCGTACATCAGCTTCTTGTTAAAAGAAAGGATTAAAACTCTTGATTTTTATCAAAACAAGCATAAAACTGAAACAGTGGTTCGAATCCTGCATGAGTATTCGTGCTCACGTCGAAACTACCGTCCAAAGATAAAGCTGGGCTCATTTAAACTACTGCCCTTAACATGTTGTGGTCAATTTCTTCTCGTCATGTGTTTTATACATAAACAGTTATCTTCAATACAAAAATATTCAAGTAGTGATAAACAGCGAATACTGAATCAGCTGATAAGGCATCAAAAAGAAAGTATCCCTATTTGCATTTTCCCTGCTATATAGTATAAGAGAGTTAAGATTCCGATAAATTATTATCTATTTTCACAAAGTAAATCTTTTGTTTTATCATACATCGAAAACAGTTTATATTTACATATTACAAACACCGAAGTTTAACTATTTAGTGATCAGCTTACAGCAACACAATACTTTTCAAAAACAATTTTAAAAAATCATTCTTTAAACCACTTTTAAATGTTATTTGTTGTCCGTTGTTGCATGAGCCAGTATATTCCTGACTCTTAGTCAGTTCAAATAAAAATAGATAAACTTAAAAAGCAATACGGAACTCTGCAACAGCAGATCTTCAGCAATCATTCGGAATTAAGTTTCTAAGCACAGAAAACGCGCTTAGGACTTACGAGTAACTTAGCTGAAAATCTCTAGGCTATTGAACTTCTGAAAATGAAAACGTATAACTTTGATGAATGAAAGAAATGTCAGGACTCTATTAAGTTTCTTTGCAATACAGTAATTCCTTTCTGGCTTGTTGGTTTGACTTTACGTTTTGCTGTAGGTCACAGAGGAATTGGGACCCACTGTGGAATTATTTGGTAAGGTATATCTGTCAAAATTGCTTCGAAGAAAATAAATTCTATATTCTCGTTTTTCTAATAATCGATTACCTTTAATTTCACCATACGTCCTACCTTTTTTACTTCCATTTCAATTTACTTGGATGTTCTTCTCGTGGAATTTCAAATGATGTACGCTTCTTTCCGAAAACTCTCCTCCTGATATTTAAATATCCCTAAATAAAATATTTAAGATAATAAATTGATTTATTTGATACTTGAATGATCCGAAGTTCGTAATAATTTCGCACTTGCTTTATTTCACTAAAAACAAAATATTCTGATACTTTTCAAGTGAAAAATGCTCTCGTTTGTTTTTATGCCTCACTTCCAATCTTCTTGCCAGGTTTCGCTTCTAAAAGTTTTCTCCGACACCACCTTTTCCCTTCCGAAAGTTAGAATGCAAAAGAGTAAATTTATTTTTCGCATAAAACTTTTATGCAGAGGTCATAAAGTTCTGCAGCTGTAAAATCCTCTAAATCACCACCCATTTTCCTTTCAAACTTTTGATCATCGAAGTATTTCAAAATATAGCTTTTTCTTACATTTTCACGAAGAAGAAGAAGAACGTTTTATAAATTCATCAAACAATTTACTTTCTAAGTTTCTTTCAAATGTTTATCAAAAATATGCATAATATTTTGTACTCGGAAAACTTCTTTACGCTTTATGGAATCACGGTTGAGTGTGACTTTGATCGAGAATCAAGGTTATGATAATTAATTAATGTTTGTACTTAAAGTCACTTTTTATGATAATTAATTAATGTTTGTACTTAAAGTCATTTTACCAATATATTTCTACCTGCCTTATGAGCAAAACCGTGAACATGGTTTTGCGACTAGGTCATTGTGCCAGCAGCTGTCGAATCAACAACAAACCTCTCAACAAATTTAGGCACTGGACGTTTCTGGTGGGTCATTCTTAAACGAAGAATAAAACTGAGTCAAATTTCGTCAAAATATTTGAAATCGAAACGTACTGTAAAATTATTTTCGTTGTCAAACTGCAGTAGCATTTGAAATATCTTCAAATCTAAGCTTGATTATTACATCTACAAAAGTGAGAATTAAATATTTCTGAAACAATTCTGAAATTGAAAACTTAAATAAAAATAATTATGGTCAATATTTTCTGAATCGTAGACGATAAACTAAATCTTTTCTTTTTCATGATTATATACTGATAACCTTGACTAGCGAAGCAATTTTTTCGTCAGCATATTTCGTCAACATAGAATTCATATTTAAGTGTTGCTTAGTTACAATAAACGTTTCACTCATTACTTCTCTATAGAATCTTAATCATTCTCCAAATTATAATCTTTGAAGTGCCACAGCCTGCATAAAGACTCAGACAGGAAGTATCTATAACAGTGTTACGTATGTGTAATGAAACTTTATTTATGGAGGATGTACATTTCATGCATAAATATGTGACCGCAGTATTTAGTCGGTTGAATTTTCTTTTTTATTCTTGGCAGAACACTTGTGAAGCATCTACATAAACCAGACGGAGACATGCTATCTTCAATTAGCTACATTCATACTTTTCGCACGTTCACAATACATCTGATGTGAAAGACAGAAGCAGCGTAAAACAAACTTACAAATAACAGAAGTCGAGGAGAAATGATTACACAATAAAAGTTAGAATAACGCTGTAATGGATTTGCTTTATTCCTATTGGATAATTAAGGTTTTGATTTGAAAATTTTAATATTATCATTGGCTGAAAGATATTTTGCTTTACATAAGTATATGCGGCATGAGCCTACCACAGACGCTGTTCGCACACTTTTTAGACTATTTTGCTTTCTTATAAAAAAATTCTACTTGGAACTTTTTAACTCCAACTATATTACTTTTTAAAGCATAAATTATCGTCTGCTACTTGACAGTTTTCGTTTCCCTTTTCATGCAAAATGACGCTTTTAAAGCAGCAGTGGGTGGAAGGCAATGTTTGTGCTCTTTCCAAAGAAAATTATTTGTATCTAGTTATTAAAAAATGTTGTGAAAACCATGGTTTTTCGACATCTAAAATTAGGATAGTTAATATTGTCAAACAAGTGTGCACCGTCGTTTTCCATGATATATCGCTGAACGCAAAACATGCTTTAGAATTCTTTATGAGAATTATTTATCCGAGAAAAAAATGGAAATCTGTCGTCACAATTCATTAACTTGAGTTATTAACCTGGGTGCAATAAAAAGAGATCCATTTACTATTATCATCAGAAAGGAGAAAAAATCTTAAAACATGGTTAAAAAAATCTAAAGAAAGTTTTTCAAAGGGATTTATGATTGTTGCTGATTTTTCCTATAATGGCAAATTAAAAATAAAAATATAATAAACGTTAAGATCAACTCCACATATTATCAAGAACATATCTGATACCCAATTTTCAAATATGAAACACTTATTTACCCACAGTGCCATCCATCAGTAGAACTGCATCAAGACAATGCAAGCAGCCACACATTAAAATCTACTGTTAGTTTCCTGGAAAATATAATAAGAAACGGATATCAAATCCACATCCTTCAATAATATTCCTACCAAATCTCCTGATGCATAAACAATGGATATTGTGCTTTTGGACTTTGAAAAAGCGGATTGTCAAAGCGTCGACGTATAACCCTCCTTGGATTTTGGAAAGCTATTCAAGAAGAATGGTATAAAGAAGAATCAAGAAGAATGGTATCATTTTAGCAGCTACATATATACTTCTGTATGTTTTTTTTTCCTCTTACGCTGAATACTTACGCTGAATTTCGCATTCTGGGGAGCCTCTTCTTGCAGTTATAAATTGCTTAATCTAAGGTCAAATAATTTGCCCTTCTTGTTTTGCCGATTGAGAACACCTGATATACCAAATAAGTAAAATATAAAACTATGTATGGGAGACGGGAAAAAAAAAGAAATTTATTCAAATACGATAATACTGCAGCTACCATAATTCGATTTCGTAAAATGATAAATTCATGCTTACGGAAAAAGAGTGAAGGATATCTAAAAATAATAAGAGAAAGTATAGTCGAGACATTGCTAAAATCTTTATTTAAAGGATTTTACCTTCTGAAGTAGAACAATTATTACTGAATAGTTAGAGAATCACTAAAATGTTATGTCCTTGTACAATAATTCAACTCAAGCAGATGTTCTTAGAATAATTATAAATTGTTTGATACATTGTACAAATAACTGTAACTATCATAATTCTATCATAAGCTTCCATAAGCTATCATAACACTGAAGCTATCATAATTCGAATGTAAAACGCAAATTCTTGCTTAAGGAAAAACGTGAAGGTTATATAAAAAATAATAACAGAAAGAGTAATGGAGACTTCGTTAATACCTTAAATTAATCATTCAACCAAACAGATGTTCTTAAAATAATTATTAATTTTTCGAGACATTGTAGAATGACATAACATTTTAGTGATTCTCTAACTATTCAGTAATAATTGTTCTACTTCAGAAGGTAAAATCCTTTAAATGGGGAAGCAAAACTAATTTGAGACAAGTTTTTTTATTTATTCTTTTCACTAATGAGCAAGTTTCCTAATTGCTTCGAAACACTTGTCTAGATTTTCTCTTAGTTATTCGTTACTTTTTTGCATTAAAACGTTATTAATTTGCTTTATTTTGAAATGATAAATGGTTGCGTTACAAATACAACGCATTTTGAGAAAAGCACTTGGCCTGGGATCTACTATGCTTAGCATCAGTATAGATAAAATACAGTGGAACCTTGAATTCAAACGCTTTAAAATTCTTCAATCAGTTTTTGTCGTATGGAAGACACACTTTCTCTACTTTATTTTTTATAAGGAGTATAACAATCTCCTAACTACATAAAAGTATAGGAATCAGAAAACCGTATGAAAGGTAAGATTTTTTTAAGATTTAAAAATCCCAAAACATGAACATTTGCTTCATTTAAAACTTTACGTCACATAATTTGCGTTATTTAAAACACTTTTTTTAACATACGTCTGTGATCAACGGTTACGAAACTAAAGACTGGTACAGACTTTTATGAACACTGTGTACTTGGGGCAAAAGAAGTCCCTAACACACGTATTTGATAATTATTTTGCATTTATAGATTTCAAAAAATATTTTTGCTAATAAAGTAACAGTTTAGAAATGTTTTCAGCTTTGATAGTCATTGACTAAAAGACCAAAAAGAAGATAAATACTAAAAAATATGTAAGCCCTAATAAAACTGTATAAATTAGAACTTAATCTTATTGCAAACTGGAATGAAATTCCTTCGAAAGCTCACACGACAGTGATTTACCCTCTGAGACCTGCCATTCGAAAACACGCCTTCTAATCTACATAATTACGAAAGCCAATTTGCGAATGTGACCTTTGTCTAGTGCCAGGTATTATAATCTGACCATCAAGGTCATTGGAAATGGTTTGCATCCGATAGGACAGCACTGCAACTGCAGTAAGGATCAATAACACTCCCTTTACAAATAAACCTAACTAACAAAGAAATAAAACTCAGGCTTCTTCCACATATAGACAAGAGAGCAGTAATCAAAAGAAAATTAACATCCGCAGAGCACATGGTTCAGGCTTCCGTACCCTTGAACTTCATCGATTCCTTTCAAATCAATAGTCCAAAAAACATCGATATACAAAAAAATTGCATAAAACCTGAAGAACAGAAACTATGTCTCAAAACAACACTTTCATTGTGTAATAATATAAAAAAATACTCTGGTTTTATTGGAAGAATAATGATTTACCTGCATAGATGGCGAAGGTTGATTACAAAGCAAAGATACATAAAACAGAAATCGTCTTACTATTGGCCGCAATAAGAAACAAAATTGGGAGGATAGAATTTATTTATTTAAATAATTTGCCTGAAACTGAACGCATTCGAAATAAGAAAATATCGAAAACAGCATCATATTGTTAACTTCATTGTCTCAATAACAGAAGAAATCATGAATTAGTTGCATAGAATTGCAATATCAACTGAAACTTGCGTGTTTAAAATGGCATAATTTTATGTATCTGCTTATCTATGATCGCATTTGATTGAAAACTTCAAAATAAATAGGAAAAATAATGAAATTTACTTAATTACTTTAAAGCAGTTAGGTATTTAGATATTGTATTCTTTTTTAATGTTATATCAACTACTTTTATGAAATTTTGTTTGCGTCTTAAACTTTTCATTAAATTTTAGAAGACATTTTCTACCTCCTTTCCGCGTGTTTCATGCTGTAACTGGAAGTACGTACAACACGTAATCGTGAGGTTTGAAGTTTGAATCCCAGCGATGTTTGTGTTAATTGAAAACATTTTAATATTAAGTAAAAGCTTCTTTTTTTCTCCTTCCTATTGTTTTTCTACGAAGGTCTTGATAGATTCAAGATTGGAAAGAGACAAAAACCTTTTAGAATTCGAATTCGAAAAAATTTAGGATTTGTCCCCTTTCTAAAAATACTTTTGGTAAAATGTGATTATTTTTAATTATTAGCATCTAATAGATAGGGAGGGGGCCTTTTTTCTCTTGATTACTGAAAATTTCACATGTGCACCAAGAAACAACATAGAAACAACATGCATGTCCCACCAAGAAACAACATGCATGTGCCACCAAGAAACAACATGCATGTGCCTTCATAGTCCTCATAATACATAGAGTTAAAGCTTCTATCAAAATGACTCTTTCAAGAATTTTTGCTATCTATTTATTAAAAGCAATCCTGTCAATACCTTCCATTACAACAAATCTGTCCACTTGTTTAGGAAGTAGATATAATAAAGTTCACTCTTAAGTTCACATTTATACGTATGTAGTCGCTGGTACAAGATCTAGATTTGTCTAGGTTACATTTTATCATTTTTACCAAAAGCTAAATCCTTGTTCGTTTGTATTATGAAAAAGGACCTAAATTAAACAATTAAATCGCGTTTCTCTTAATAAACATGCAACTACTAAAAACATACAAATGTCATAAGAACTTTGAAAAAAGGTCTTCATAATTAGCTGTTAATAAAATTGAAAAGGAGAAAACTAGTAAAGAAGAGGATTTTGAGTAAATGAAGTCAGATTAAAAACTATGTATTTTTATATCAGACAATTTTAAAGTCGCTTGATTTAGAAGAAAGCCAAAAATGCAATCAACTTACATCAAAAGTTATATAACCGTGAAGCTTGTTTCAGAGCTTACGAAATTTAAATTCTAAGCTTAACTTTACTGCAATAACTTCCCCTGATAACTTGTTACTTGCGAAGATACACTGGTGTGCAAAAATTAAGGACAAAGTCGAAAAATTAGCATATCAGCTGAACGAAGAGGCAGAGCGGACAGAAACACCAATCAGGAGATTAAGTAAGGTGATGTACGGGAGCACATGCGCAGATATGCAGGTAGACGTAATGGGGGAGTGTCTGAGTAGTATAAAGCATGTTGTCGGTGTAAGATCAGTATTTCTGGCAAAGAGATTGCACGCCGCATAGCAGTTAAAATCACACCGAGTTGCTGCCTCAGCGAGAAATGGCGAATAATCAATCTGTTAGACGACATCTGGATGCTTTTACCCGAGGTCGAATCATTGGGAAGTTGGAGGATGGCCGCAGTGTGACAAGTGTGGCTGCAGAGTTCGGAATTGCTCACAGCATCGTTTCACGACTTTGGAGACAATTTCAAACTACAGGAACAGCTATCCGGGGGTTTAGTAGTGGTCGTCCACGAGGAACCACACCCGCAGATGACCGGTATATTGCCTTACAGGCCAGAAGAAACAGGCGGCAGACAGCGGGAGAAATCGCTAGACACACGACACAGGCGACTGGACGACCGATATCGCGTTTTACCGTGGCCAGAAGACTGCACGGTGGTGGTCTGTTTGCACGACGCCCTGTACGGTGTGTACCTCTAACGCCTGTCCATCGGAGAAGGCGTTCTCTGTGGTGCCGGGAACACCGGAATTGGCGAGACAATGAATGGGGACGAGTACTCTTTACAGATGAGAGCAGATTTAGTCTGAGTTGCGATTCTAGACACATACACATCTGGACAGAGCGGGGAACACGCAATAACCCCTTCAACATCATCAAAAGGGACTGTTTTGGAGGTCGCGGAGTTCTCGTTCGAGTAGACATAATGCTTGGTAGCCGGACCGACCTTCATATCTCCCAAGGAGGTTCATCACCTGGGACTGCTATTGTAACGAGGTTCTTCCTCCTTACATGCGTCTTTTCACAAGGGCTATGGGTCGTCAGCTCCTCTTCATGGACGACAACGCTCCACCTCATCGCACAGTTACTGTCGAAGAGCTGTTGGAGATATTGAACGCATGGATTGGTCGGCAAGGTCTTTGTATCTAAACCCCGTCAAGCATGTACGGAACTTACTAGGGAGACCCGTGGCAGCACGTAACTTATCGCCAGTAACGATTCCGAAACTGCGATTGGTGCTACAAGAGGAACGAGCAGCAGTGTCTCAACAGCTCATTAGCAACCACATATCCAGCATGCACAAATGATGTGAAACCTGCGTAGCAGTCAGGGGAGATCATATCCCCTATTAAAGACCGGATGTTTCTTGCTGGACACCCATCACAGGGATGTTTCGGCCTTCAGTCGCATTGCGCTCCATGCTACTTTTTCAATAAAGCTTCTTTTTATCCCTCTGATTTCTCTTTTAGTAGGTGTTGCTTACATTACTCATGTCCTTGGGTATTGGGGGTCTTACGGTATTAAATGTGTTGATTTGAAAAGCTTTTGTACAAAGTTATATTGAAAAAACCGTCTCGTCCTTAATTTTTGCACACCAGTGTACATTAGTTCGGCGCGTTACCGTTTACTGAATTAATTATAGCTTCACATAGCTTAAATAATAACAACCTACTGAATCTTTATTTGCGATTTACTTACGTAGAACTTAAGATGGCTTACAGTAACTAAACATACGCTATCCTTCGCAAGCCGTTCATATATTAATGTTTGTGAAAATTGCAACACGATAAGGGAATTATGCAAATTGAACGAAACTTACAGGAAATATAAAGTGAGGTAAGACATGCAAATGGTTAGAATTTCAAAGCAATTGCGCATGCGTGGAATGAAAACTGGCCGCTTGTTGCATGTATATAAAGGACTGTACGTCCTCTCTCTGCAGTGAATGCTTAATTAGAGGCCAATATGCATCGTCAATAGTGGAGGGAGCCATACCAACATGTAACGCAGTTCGAACGAGGCCGCATCGTCGGTATGCGAGAAGTTGGACTTCAATATCGAGCAACTGCAGCCAGCAAGCTGCGTAATGCCCCAACAGTGATGCATGTTTGAAATAAATGGACAAAGGAGTCAAGAAAATCCAAATAAAGCAAACAGTTAAACTGTGAGAAAACAAGGCAAATTCCAGGCAGTTCATTATGCAATAACAAAATGGAACGGGACGGCAGACATCTCATCTGCATGGGTATGACGGATCGTACAGCGTCCTCTCGTGTGTCATCACAACATTGGGGCATGGCTACAAGTGCAATGTTGTCTAGCTCCACAGTTCATCGCCGTCTGCTGCAGCATGAACTGCCAGCAAGGGTTCCTCTACGCAGGATTCACCTGTCGCTGAATCACAAACGCTTCCGACTTCAATGGGCACGACAAGACAGTGCGTGGCGTGCCCTGTGGCAAGAAATTGTTTTCTCCGGTGAATCTCGCTACAATCTGGAGAACAATAAGGGAAGAGTACGCATTAGACGTAACAGGGGGTAACGTCTGCTTCTACATAGTGTGTTACCCATCATCATACCGCACAAACGCCTGGCATCTTGGTGTGGGGAACTGTTGCATATAACTGTCCATCTCATCTAGTGAAGATTGCGGGCAACCTCAACAGTGATTGCTACATAAGAGACGTTGTGGAGCCAGAGGTCCTTCCCATTCTTCAACGCATACCGGGCTTTTTATTTCAGCATGATGTGCACATGTTTCTCAGACTGCAATAGCTTTCTTTAGGGCGCAACAGGTTTCGCTTCGTTCATGGCCTGCTTATTCCCCGAATATGTCGCCCATTGAACGTGTCTGGGATTTCATTGGTCGGCATCTCGCTCGTAAAGCTGGGGGGAGCGCACACTAAGACTGAACTTTGGCGTCAAGTCGAAGCCATATGGACAGAATCTGTATGATCCAATTCCACGACGTGTACAACCTCTCATCGCTCAGCGTGGCGGACATCCAAAGTACTGATTTTCCATGTTCGTTTATTTTGTATTTTTGTAAATTTGTTCGTTTATTTGTACCACTATCAATAACATATGGAATGAATTTCATTCATTTCCGAGAATTCCTTCATGGTGTTGCATTATCCACAAACATTAGTGTATAAGTGAATTTATTCTACATCTAACGATCAAAAAACAAACAGAAGTTCAGAATATTACGCTTGCTACGGCGCCATCTGTAGCCGAGTGGGTAAGATCGCTGAATACTGGTCGTTCGATATAGGTTCAAGCCCATGAGAATTGGACTGATTACATGGTTTATTTTAGTGTTTTCCCCATATGTAACTCAAATACGTTTCCATCAGAAAGTTCTACACAAAGGCATCGCTATCATTAGGCAAATAGCTCATGCGAGGTTTCCCCATATTCAAACAGCCTAACCGAATGCTTTATGCACTAAAACTCCTCTTAAATCTGATTTCACAGTGAGAGTACGTAAGCGAGGAAGCACAACAGTAATCTGTTTCAGTATAAGTTAAGTCTCATTAGTTAATTATTATCAGTTACAGTTAACGTACTCTATTCAACCACCTCGCCCTACTACTGTTGAGTAGTACCGTTGAACACTGATAAGTCGCTGAATACTGTCGGTGAACTGCTAAGTCGCTGAACACTGTCGGTGACCACTGGTAAGTCGTTCAACACTGGTAGATCGAATGCTAGAAAACGGACTTGCTGCATGGTTGGGTTTTGTGGTTTTCCGCATGTGTAACGCGGATACGAGCCAATTTCCCTTAAAAAGGTCCTCCACAAAGGAATTCCTTCCTATAGGGAGAGACAGCCTTCGAGTTCTTTTCCCTTAATCAATTTAACTTACCGACCATCTGCCGCGTCTGTCATTACCATGGTACGCATATCTGTCCAAGGTGACCAAACACGATATTAAAGAAAAACATTTTTCACAAAAGGTGACTTAATTTTCCATCATTTTCCAATTTCCATAAATTTGTTTCTAATTTCAATATTTTGCGAAAAATCTACTGCCAAACATTGTAATTTCTGTTAACTAATGCATTTGTACAAATTTCTGTTAATAATTTTTCATTAAGTATCAGTTACGATTTATTTCTGTCATTTGAATTTAATTTTGATGACCAGTGTATGACGTGACTAAGAACCAATTCGCTTTAGAAATTCCAGCAAGAAGCCATCCCTCATTTTGGATAGATAATCCTCGTGTGCTTTCCATATTCAAATACCTATACCTCAGTAAGAATAAACTGAAGTCTTTTAGAATATATATTACTGTTTCTAGGCATTGTAATTGAATCCCTGCTAAAAATCATGCATAAAACCAAATCAAATCTTTCGAAATAAACTTAATGCCAAAGACTAAAATTTGCTTTCTTTCCTTTGGAACTCATCCATGGGCACAAATCTGAATTCTTTCTGCAACGTGCCTGATAACCGTTTTTTTTTTAATTTTGACTTTAATAATACATCACCAGTGAGTGAGAAAATATTTAAGGAAACAAAATATACATTACGCCGAAGTTTTAGAGATATCTAAAACTCCGCAGCTATCCTGGGAGACGTGCCACTAAATTTCTCACAGGCAGGATTTTATTTGATGTCCTTAAACATTACCGGCAGAAGCTCTAAATCTCAGGAAAGGGGATGCGGAAGAGTGTTGATGGAGAATTTACGTGCTGGTTCGCTTTAATGAGATATTCCATTCCTCTGTTAGAAATTCTGATGTCTGAATGCTGATACGTGTTCTTTTTCAAATGATCAGATTTTTCAGCAGCACGTTTTGGTAATGAAAGTCTTTTCGGAATTTTTCTTGCTCATAAATTCAGCAATAATATTTATAGCAGAGGTGTTTTAGATTTTTTCAGTCCGTTAAACCCCACATAATATATAAATGTGAAATGCTAGAGTGTTTTTTGGCTCAACACGCAGGTAGATCGACTCAAATTTTGCTTGTTGATTTATAGTGCGACGGATTAAGCTACAGGTCATCAGAGGTCACCAAATTCAGTCCAGTTATCGAAGGATAACATAAAGCATCGGATAGCTAAAACAATTTCAAACGTCGATTTATTTTTAAGATAGCGTTTAAGTGCCAATCATATGTCACGCTTATTTTGCATTTGTCGTGTTATGAAACTCACATGAAACACGAGCTTTGGCACATGATGCAATACTCCGAAAGATTAAACAAAGGTCAGTTAAAAGATAAAAGAACCAATGGGTATCAACGCCGGAAATAGTTACCGGACATTTTTATAAATAGTTACCGACCACAAGGATTTTATTTGCAGTTGCTAAAATAAAGTTTGCGTACAATTGCGTATCTGTAATTCGATTCGTGGTTCGAATCTTTTTTTTTTATTTTCTTCATGTGTAACATGTATACGAGACAGTTTCCCTTTGAAAGTCCTCCACGAAGGCATCCATTCTCTTAGGCAGATAGCCCTTACGTGCTTTGCCATAATCAAATAAACTTGTAGAGACATTAGGTATTTTCTTGAAAGCAGGAGATGTGAAAAATGAGTAATTCCCTCGCCGGGACTCGAACAAGGGAACTCTCGAATACGCGCCGAGCGTCCTGACCGCTACACCACGCAGGCATGCTACGAAGGCGAGAGAAATACCTTATGTACTCCCCCTTTTAAAGGGCGACTGGGGATTAGGGACCCAATCGCCAAATTCTGGTGATGGAGAATCATCATCCACCACCTTTTTCAGTTCGAGCGCCACTGTAGAAACATTAGGATTTTTTGGAAGCAGGAAAGATGAAAACTGAGCAACGCTATCGCCAGGACTTGAACCACGAACCTCTCGAATACGCGTCGAGCGTGCTGACTACTGCACTACGAAGACATGCTAAGAAGGTGGGAGAAATACCTTATAAACTAAACCAAACATTTACGTGCGTAGCAATATTTAACATGCCTTAGAAAGCCGTTATTATTAGAAACAGCATTAAATAATCCCCTCTCTCGTTGACATAAAGTGCACATCAGTTTCACAGCCGATATTGCCCAGACAATTGATCAGACATCTGCTCAACATATCGGCACAGGAATAAAAATTCTCTCCCCGTAGTGTTCTTCATTGAACCGGGCAAGATTTAAAATTGCTTTTCTTAATAGATAGATAGTTTCACAGCATACCGGGTTATTTATTATATATAATTATTCATTTAGATTATGCACACAAGAGCTATCTCCCTGAGAAGAAAGATCCCTTTGTGGAGGACTTTTAAAGGAAACTTGCGCATATTTACGTCTACGTGAGAAAACCACGAAAGCTCTCATGCTATCAACCTGCTCACACACGTTTGAACTCCCATCGACAGTGTTTGCAGTTTTACCACTTGGCCATTAGTGTACCATCGGCATACAAAACGAAAGCAGCTAATATTGAGAGAGCTAATTATTTGACTGCCAGTTCATATGTTCTGACGACAGCCCAACAATGGCGGAGCGATAATAACGCTAAACTCTAGTAGTTCGACACAAATACAAATCACAGCGGATCGGCTGGCTACACGGGTTTTTTCCTATGTGTACAGTTACTTTTTAGTTTCCCTTAAAAGTTCTCCGCGAAAGCATCCTTTCCCTCAGCCAGATAGTCTTCGCATGCTTTGCCATAATCAATAAACTATCGGTAACGACACAACAGTCAGCTCGGTGAAGCTGGGTAACACATGTATTTCACCATAAAAAAAAACGTGGGATTAAAAAGTATTTAAATATTTTATAACATGCAAAATTTTTATAATTCTGACGCAAAATCTTGTAATACAAAAGCAAGTTCGAATTATAACCACATCATTCTTATTTTTTCTTATCTTATACCCTTTTATCTGAAAATCTTTAAAAAAAAATAAACTCATTCGCAACGTGAAGGTTTTTTTTTAATATTAGTTTTATGGCAAAGTATTTAGAAAATGTAAAATGTACTTAGGGACTTACTTTCCCGTACGTAGAAACTAATGAAAAAAATTATTCTTGTTTTATTAGTAATTCTAATTCTTTTCCCATGCTATTCTTTTTCATTTTCTTTGCTCTTTATTATTCTAATTTTTATTCCACAATAAACTTTCCCGTTTATTTTGTTAAGAGAATATTTTAAAGTCTTTCTCTAAGTGCGCTTACGGCTTAAATTCTAATAACGATAATAATCCTTTTTTACTTAATCAACCTTAAAGCTTCATATTTAATGGGAAGCATTATGGTACTAGCTTTCAGCCTGTGTTTTGCAACAAACATTTGGAGAAAATTTTAAACACTACGTAGAAAGAAGAACTAAGCATATATATTAATTCATCAAATAATACTTTTATTTGTATCGTTACCCAACACAACATAAAAATCTGTTTTTATGAGTAAAATTGTAATGAAA
This sequence comes from Stegodyphus mimosarum, assembly GCA_000611955.2. Lineage (NCBI taxonomy): Eukaryota > Metazoa > Arthropoda > Arachnida > Araneae > Eresidae > Stegodyphus > Stegodyphus mimosarum. The sequence goes on from KK116898.1 coordinate 200,306, forward strand.
CAACGACTTTCTTTACATTTTACACAAAAAGTGCATGCAAACAATGATACACTTTCACGTTTTTTAACATTTTCTTTTCTTCTGAAAATGGTAAGTGTTCTGCCTAAAACCTTACATTTTTACGGATTATCCGAGTCGACAAAGTTTGAAGACAGTACATTATGAATATCTTTATTCCTTCTGAATGCATTTATAAAATCCTAATTCTGTTGTACTAGCAATATTTTTACTTTCCATAACCTTCTACCTTCTATTTGTATATTTACTTCCTTTCGTTTCTAAATTAGAAGAATATTTAATCATTCGCAGATTATCGTTTTTCGCCGCTATTGTGATATTGCAACCATCTAGATCCGTCACCAGAATACAACTCGAAAAGGAATTTATCTAAGATTTAAGGCAAAATTGGGCAAAACTTCAATTTAATGAAACTTAGTCGTATAAAACTGAAAATGCACTGCATCGATCAGTTATAATACAAACTTAAACCTTAACTGAATATACAATTTTTAAATCATCTGTAACATACCATAACACAGCCATATATATATATATATATATATAAGTTACTAAATAACAAGAATGTATCAAAACAGAATTTAGTACAAGCGTTTTTGTAATCATTTCAGAATTCATTTTGTGTACTGTAAAAAATGATGATTTTACGTCATGGGAATACCGTGATTTATTACTATAGGCCCTTCGTTATTGGAGGAAAGCAAATTGATGATGCTGAAGTCATAATGGAATAAGTTAATCTTCGTTATTATAATTTTGCAAAAGATCGAAAAGCAAAGTTTCGTTGATTTTTATGTTTTTAAGTTCACTTACCAGTTTCATTCCGATGAATAAGAGAATAAAAAAGGAGTATTTTATAGTGGCACAATAAAAGCCTTATATTATATTCATTTTAAGTACGAACAGTTTTCAATACGATTTCCGATGCGCTTTTTACAAGTTTTTAGCATACTCTGCGAAATTAATGGCATTCATTTATCCCTAGTTTCTAAATACATACGGCACGTTTTTCGGACTGTGTTCTACATAATCATCAGACTTCATGAGACAAAATTACGGATTCGTAGAAAAAAATAAAATATCAAAAAAATCTATACAGCAGATTCGTATCTACGAACTGATTATTACATCACTGTTGCATCCTGTCATACTGTTATGAATACCTAAGGGGAGAGATGCCTTCGTGGAGGACGTTTTAAGGGAAACTGGCTCGTATATCCGTTACACATGGGAAAACCACGAAAATGCCGATGTAGCTAGCCCATTCGCTTGGAATTCAACCCAGGTCTGAACTCGTTCATGAAAAAGATGCTTATTGTCAATCTATTTGAAAAATCGGTACTGTTCTGTTATCAGGACCGGGTTCAGAAATATATGCATGTATTCATGTTCTATGTATATGCATATATGTGTGTTCAATATATAAAATATATGCAAATATATGCATGTATATGCATGTATGTGTGTTCATGCATGCATGTAATTACACACACGTTCATACATTTCTGAATCCGGTCCCGATAACGGAACAGTACCGAAAAATCTGCCCTTGAACTCTTTCGAATGAAGATTGCAACCTAGGATAGCGTTCAACAATTTGTATTAACTTCTACGTTATTTTTATAAATAGCCACATTTTGATTAAAGGCTTTGTAGAGAATTTCCATTTATTGCTATTTTAATTTATTATAAGTTTGGATACTCGGCTAAAAGATTTGGTATCATTAAAGTAAAATCTCAGCAGTTTCTTTAACAGGCAGCTGCGTTTTTTATGAGATACGTAACACTCATATGTCATACGTACGACAACTCATTAAGAAGTATGCCTACTGCATAAGTCTTATATATATATATATATGATGTACCAAATGTAGTCGTAGCTCAAAGTATCAGACCATAAGTTTAAAGAAAAAACTGGATCCTTTTATTAATTTCCATGGAAAATAGCACTTACAAAAATCAGATCCCCGGAGTAAATAAAAAAGAACTAATAACTTTTTGTATTGAAGTTTACTCCATCGTTACATTAACGAAAAGACCCCCCCCCCCGATATTCCTTTGCGAGTCCTTTTATAATCTCTGGAAAGGCGGAGCTTCCAAGAAATGACGTCAGCCTCGTCAGCCAATCCAGTTCGCTTTAAATATTTCCAGAACATTCAATAACTGTACGTGTAGAAAAAGCGCGAAAATCAACTTGACTACGGGGCTATGAATTTAATTCCACGTACTTTCAAATAAGAGACCGTCGCCATTAAAATGAAAAGAACATGCATTTAGAATTGTGACTGGGGAAAAAATAAAAAGAAAAAACGAAATTTAAGTTAGGGTTTTAAGTGTATTTTTGACTATGGAATTTTATTACTACATATATATATAGCGTATGAGTTTTACGTACTCATGCAAGTATGTAAGATTTAAAAAGAGATGTAAGACAACTCAAGCAACTGCCTCCTTTTGGGCCCATCAGAGGACAATGGCAAATGATTCCTGAAAACTAGCAATCGGATCTGGTTCAAATCCTGACGAAAATGCTGGCGGCATGATGGTATTCGCGGATTTCTGCATGAATAGACAGTTTCCTTTAGAAAGTCCTCCCGAAGATATTCCTCTTCTTAGTTCCTTTTCGAGTTGTATTCTGGTGACGAATCTAGATTGTTGCAATATCACAATAGCGGCGAAAAACTAGAAAACTTTACCTCTATTGTGTTTTTGCCTTTATCAATAAAACAAACAACCTTCTTCATGGGAAAATATAATTTTCAATTGTTTATATAAATTGAAAATATAATTTCAAAAGCAATTCAGCTTGACTCGACAAGAATTTTTACCATTTGCACATCTATATGCGAAGCTAAAAAACTTCAGGAATTCCATTGCTGTAACATAAAAGCATTTTGTGATTAAAAGAAAAAATAAGAATTAGTATCTAGATCTCTTGAGGGTATTTAAGTTCATAAATAACCAAATTAAACAGTTTCCCAAGAATATTAATTTTAAATGTAACTTATTTAAAGACAAAGTCCGCATAGCCCCAAACGTAATAAATAAATAAAATGCTTATACGAATCTTTCCTGAATTTTTTCCCTTTTTCTAAAAAAAAAAAAAAATATTTTACATTAATTGTAGTTAACGGCTGCATCAACGAAATCTTCCTAACTGGTTGTATGCAATATTTATTCTGACGATATTGTTAATGAGGTCTAAGGAAAAGTTAAAGGGAAACTTTTAAATACCTTTTAGCAAACTGAAGGCTAATCAAATAATGCCATCGCAAATTTCAGAACCGCGATCTTAAAACCTAATGAGTTCTACCACTCTTCAAGTGAAATGGAAATTGGAAAAGTTTTAATAATGCCATGAAATAAATGAAATAATAAAATGGATATCAATGTTGCATACATGGCAACTGTAGCCTTTTCTTTGTCATAGAAGTTTTTTTGTTTGAGTCTGTCAGGAATTTTAGGCAGTTTTTTATAGAAATTGAAAGCATACAAGTCGATCAAAGTACACACGATAGATACCTCATTACGATTCATATTAAAACACGCAATCGTTTTTTTATTACAGTCAGGTACGCAATAATTGTGAGCATACGATTACCATAATAATTGTCTTTCAGATCCAAGTTTTCTAAAGATCTGGGAATTTAAAACCTGAAAACACTTATTAAATTTGCCATTATTAGCATAAATGTATCCTATTGAAGACTTTACTTTCAAAAGTATTCATCAGGCTAAAAGCGAAAAATATTCGACTTATTACATTTTTAAATTTTCTTAAATGTAACCGCTTGATTGCTTTGGTAATTTATGTAGGTAATTTATTCAATAATTGCAAAATAATTTTTAACAAAATTTTTAAGTTTTGGAATAAATAAATGTTTTGCACACTAGTTGGAAGAAGGCAAACAATTGCCAGTTTTCTTCACTATTTCATCGTAAAACGATAACCAGTTACAGTGTTCCAAAAGTCCAAAACATATAATCTCTTCCCATACAGCATAGTATAATGGTTTAGGTTATTCCAAGCTATGTTATAATCCGAAGGTGTAAAATTCGCAAATGCGTTTATTCGTCAGTCAAATAACATGTAGTCATACGATGGTTAGTGAATTCAGGCAGTGATACGATGGCTAGATGATTCATTTATTACTTCTAAAATTAAGAACAAAGTACAAAACTAGAGCATTTATGCATGGCATTTTTCAAGAAGTTCTAACGAAATATAAAACGTCAAAATTAGCATTCAGTAACAATTTTAATAACGAAAGAGCAAAAATCAGGTAAAGCAGTGTAGCTGAAATAAGATAGTATGAAAACCTTTTTAAAATAAATCTTCCGGAATAATTAATTAGGTATTAGTAAGAAATTTATTATTAGAAACAGCACACATTTTGCAATGAACCTCTATAGCTGCTCTATGCTTTTGGTGCCGACCATTTAGTAACTTTATCATTTGATTCAAGTCAGTTAAAGGATTGCATTATATTACGAGAACTGCACTTGTTTTCTACAAATAAGCTCTGAATTAGGGAAAACTATTAGGCATTCAGTAGAAATCACATTCCGAATTTTTAGTTATTTCTAACGCTGGCTATATCTTCTAAACCAGCAATTTTTAAATTGCGGTCCTTCGTCTTCCGACTTCAGAGAACCGCGGATGATGAGGTTAAAATTTCATTTGATATTTAACTTTATTATGAAATGTATAACACAAATATTACACAAGTTAATAATTAGAGATTCAGGAGAGTGGATATGATGCGAAACGGATCCTGGAAATGTTTGAAGAACAGCAATTCCAGATATAATGTGTTAAGTCATAAAGGACGTTGGCAAACATATATAGAATGTTTCTGTTTGTAATACCGAGACGTTGGCAAACATATATAGTATGCTTCTGTTTGCTATACCGAGACGTTGGCAAGCATATATAGTATGCTTCTGTTTGCTATACCGAAACATGTCAGGAAAAGTACAGTGTAGAGTAAAAACGTATTATTTTTCTGAACAGGAAATCATTATGATTGCTAAATTATCAGTACCCCTACGCGCTGATTTCTAACAGCTACCTCCAAAGTCATTGGAACAAAGTAATGATCTTGCACTTAATTCCTACATCCAGCAGTTTGGTTTAATCTTATATACTCGTTAGGCTTAGTGAATTTCTAGCTGTAAACATTAACGGCAATTGTCCATGAACTCATACTATTTTTCACTTCCATTACGACATTCAATGAGCTACATAAAGTATTTAAAACTAAACTATCAAACAAATGTAAAATGATTTTCCCAGACTACATGCTAATGTAAGTCTTTAAGAAGGCTACACGAAGTTATAATGTATAGTAGCTTAGGTTTATTAGATGCATTTCCAAAAGACAATATTTTGAATTTGCGATGAGTTTATAAGATTATAAACTCATTCTAATTACAAGATCAACTCTGCATAACATACATAAGCAACAGTACCAGAATTCTGTTTTCAAATCCCCAATATCGAATACAAGAAGAAAACCTACATCTAAAACTTGCCAAAAACAGTACAAAAAGCTAGCTAAATACTATTTTCAAACTATTTGTTATTTTCTAGTATCATAAACTGCAGAGTTGAAATATTCTCAAATTTATGTCACTAGGCAAAGTAACGGAATTCTAAAAATAACTGGATAATTTCGATTTATTCTTATTTTTGCATCGAAATATATAATTTTGAAAAAGGAATAGAATACGTTATGCCGGAATATAAGACGAATAATAGCGTGTCTGCTGAAAAAATTGATTGATGGTTGCTTTTACGAAGTTTCTGCTGGCTGTGAAAGATGAGAATGAGAACACTGTTCTCTCCGCCAGGTTGCATCTGCACACTCTCGCAGCCTTCGTCATTGATGGATAAGTTAGAACACGTTCTCAACAGGAAAACTATAATATTATAAAAGTGGGGGAAAGAGACAGTTGTAATGTATTCTATCTCTTGGACTTAATTCGATAAATAACTTATAGAACGCACTGGAATAGTAAAAGATCAGATTAAAAAAAAAATAATTTTCCTGAAGAATATGCTCTTTAGTAATAGAAGATATAAAATCACTTTGCTTTGGGTTGGGTTGTTATTTGTTTTCATATATTGATAACTTTTTAATTAAAAGCTTTTTTAAAGTACAAATCTCTGTCATAAAACCACGTTCTGCCGAATCCGAAAAGGATTCGTGTAGCATCACATGAATAGACAGCGCGCGTTATTAGCTAATAAGTATAACACCCGCCCTGGAAACTGCTTGTTGAATCAGATGGTAAACATAAGCAAAACATTAAGAATTTCCAAAAAATAATCGATAATGATTATAATTAGATGTTAAATATAAACAATACATTAAAAATATCCAAAAATAATGGATTACGCAAAAATTGCAGTTGCTTAATTAATATCTGATGCTTAATAAATTTCAAAACAATAAAAAAGTTTAAAATAAAATATTACAACTTTTTAAGTTAAAGAGCTATTTCTATTAGCTTGATTCGCACTAAAAAGTATGAAATAAAATAATTATATGACTTTTTGACTACTTCAAAGACTGCTGTTGCTCTTAATATATTTATATTTATGTTAATTCTAAAGCAACCAATAAATATAAAGATATTAAGAGAAACTGCAGTTTTTGAGTGTTGTGGTCAAGAAGTCATATAATTATTTTATTTCATACGTTTTGGTGCGAATCAAGCTAATGGAAATAGCTTTCAGATAAAAAAATATTTTATATTTTATTTTATTGTTATTTGAGTTAATAAAATCATTGCATCCAGAGTTTCTATATCTGCCAGACGAAATGCCCGAAAGTCGAAATTTACTGTTCTTTTTCTGTAGAGAAAGGTTTGAAGTAAGATAATGTGTTAGTCTGCTGAAGTTGACGCTTTTTCTATCACGCAATTCTTAGCTGGTATCAAAAGATAATTGATCTTGCAGAAATTATCTTAAAACTAGTGTGCTGTATAATGAGCCACATTTGTGAATATTTTCTACATAAAAATATACAAACATACTCATCGCTGTTCTTAGTAAAAGCAAAAGTCTTTTTCGGATTTCTTTCGTTAACCAAAAATTACTTTCGTAAAAGTGAATTTCCATAAAGTTGCTGACACCTATATATTGTTTGCTTTCGCAAATCAATGAAAATTATTTATTTCCGTATTTCTCGTTAATTTCAAATATTGCATGAAATGTTCTATTCCTAAATGGCGAAAAAGAAATAAATCCGAGTATAATTTACTTCTTGGTTAATTTTCAAGCAACAAATATTCGACAAAAACGTTATGCATTATTATTGAAATAAACAATTGCTGTAAAACAATTTTTGTTAATGCAAAAGTAAATTAAAAAATGTACGAAAATATCCAACACAGAAACATTTCAAATGAAATATTTTCAGCTCACTTAATAAAAGGTTTATGAGCAACAGCGACTATTTACTACAAACATTTACTACAAAACTTACAAAAGATTTGAAGTACTTCCTCTTTACAGAATATTTATTATACCCAAATCTGGTAGAAATAATTGGTGCAAAATACTGACAGCATACAAGAAGGAAAACTTGTCAGTCATTCTGACCCATGTTCTCATTTCTAATCATAGGCATAGCTTACAAGTAATCTAATCATAGTCTTACGGGTTAATGTGTTTTTCACAGCTTCGTGATATACTATAGCAAACACATTAACCAGAAAAAACGGTTATTAGCACCATTAGGTATTTATTTTAAATATTCTCACATTATTAAAAGTGATGGTGATAAAAGCAGTCATATATAGAAGATAAAAGAAAACTTTAATTTTGATGACCGGTTCGTGGCCTATTTAAGACATAAAAACGATTTAGTTCAATGCTAAGATTCATATTTGATTACCGTACTTTCTTTGATTATAGATTGTTATTTATAATTTGATTAAGCAGAAAATTAAACAGTTATTAGCAGATTTGTGCATAGAACCATCTTCAGACTGACTGAAGAACAAATCCATGAATTTTTTCTTTGTAATATTCTGTGTAACGAATATTATAAAGATTTAAATAAACGTCTTTACTTTTTTTAAAAAGCAAACGAAGTATTATAATCGTGAAAAAGCGTTATGTGAAATGGTCTACAGAAAATCAAATGGAAGTGAATATTAACAAAACTGTGTACCAAACTTTTACCTCTGAATCATCCATCAGTTGAAATGAACCTGGAAGAATAAGGTAGAAGGATCCGGGAAACGGAGGAAGCGACTTATTTAGAAGTGAAATTTGACAAAAAGCTCTCTTGGCAAAGATATACTGATAAGGTGATTGATGGAGCTGGAAAACGGCTAATGGTGATTAAAAACATAGAGGTAAAATGGGCTTGTGGAAAAGAAAATTTAAATAAAACATATAATTTATACGTCAAAACATTAATTTGCTATTCTTGCGACGCTGTTATTTCAAAACTTAAAAGTCTTTCAAAATGAAGCTCTGTGGCTTGTTACTGGAGCTATGGAAACAACAATAAAGGCAGTGCTTGCCCTCGCAGGCAGTAAACCATTGGAGGAAATTATTCATGACAGATCTTTAATACAATATGATAAATTAGTCAGATTTCTATCGACATGGAGTCATGAAGAAAGTATGATATCTCTAGACATAGAAGATTGATGAATCCAAATGAATTTTTGCAGAAAATTTTAAAACTGAAATTAGACTACCCCCACATGGATGTTCCCACAGAAGAATTATTGAAGCCAACAAGTCCTATCCATCTAAAATATATTAGAATTGAATGTTGTTTGAGGTATGCTAACACAAAGTCACCATCAATCGATGGTGAACTAAACATAGCTGCTATGGATACAATTTACTCCAGGTATCCGAAGAACAATTGGCTTCAAATATATACTGATGGATCTAAAATGCTCGGCAAAGTTGGAGCTGCCGTGTATTCAGATCATTTTGGATTCTATTCTCCTTTTGGCCAATTTCGGACCAATTTCAATATAGACCTGGAGGCAATTAGAGTTGCAAATGAGCAAATTATAGTTAGAACAATCTAACTCAATATTATTACTTTTTCAGATTCCCTTTCAGTCATTCAAGCGATGTCTGCACATAATGTCGCGAAATTAAAAATCATTGAATCTTCCAGAAGAACTCTTTATTGTCAAGGCTAAAAAAAGATGACTATTGTTTTACAGTGGATCCCGGCTCACGTTGCAATAACTGGTAATGAATGGGCTCATAAACTAACTAAAAAAGAACTGAAATTTTCCAATCAAATAACAAAGGATTGCCATTGAAATCTTGGTATTAAATTACTTGAAGATATAAAGAATAAGAAGTGGAGGAATTCGATTTACAATATCCCAGACTCTCCCAGATCCATCGCAGTTGCGGCGTTTCGCTTGAAGACCGGACATGATTCATTTTCTAAATATCTGCACCGCATTGGTTAGCTTCAGTGTAGTTATGTTTACTGTAATGAGGTTAATCTATTGTGTCTTTTTGTACTTCTTTCGTGCTCCAATCTAATGCATGCATGGGAGCCAGTGCCTTTAGAACATATGCATATGCGTTTAGGTATTACACTTTGCAGCGCGTTCCTAGCACGACAAAAGATCAAAATTCGAATTGCCAATTATACCCAAGGCACGTAATTTCTATAAAGGTGAAAAATCATTAAGTCGAATCACCATTAAAGACCGAATCTGAGCAATTTGAACTTATTGAGATTAAACTGCATTGCACCAAAGTTAGAAAAATGATCGAATTTCGCTACATAAATATCAGTATACATAATTACATAGCTTCAAAAGAGAATAAAAGCTGAATTATATTTTGAGATATGCATCTTACTTAAATTGCTACTGTCATTTTTTATCTTTGATCACTGATGTATCACCAGTTTACTGTTACCTATCTGCTAAATTACTTTATTTCTACCATTTTTCTAAGGTACATTTGTTAGCTAACTAAACCACAATCATTATTCGCAGGATTTCTTTTTTAAATCCAGTAGCTGGACTTCTCGTCAAAAATAGTCAGTTAGGTTCATTAGGTCATATATTCAACGATAAATAAAATATTAATTGAGTGCTGGACAGGAAAAAAAACAATAAATCAGAAATATATTACATAAGCAAATGTAAAACTTTCAGGACACTGCCTTCTTAAAAGATAACAGATAACCTAAAACAAACCACAGCAGCTAGATCTTTTCTTGAGTACTCATCATCATTGTTTTCATGATTTTTAAAAGATACCTCCGGAATTACATAGACTAGAAAATCGTACAACGGATAGAAATTTGAGAATTACGCCTTCAAGGATCGAAATGGGAGAAATCTTCCTCGAAATTCATTTCAGGTTTATCAAAGGATGGCCTCCTTAATGAACTTTTCTATCCATCAAATTCTAGCTTAATGAGAATTTAATTGCCTACTCTGAGAGGATGCGAATGTTTAGCTCTGTAATGGTTTAATTTATTGAACGATCCTCATGAACATAATAGAACAAAGGTATGTGCATATTCTGCTGGTCATTAACGGACACAAATAGTACAATCAAAACGACAGTTCAGGTAATTAGCAATTAAGGGTATCAAGAAGTCATTGAAATGTCTGAATTGTGAACAACAACGGCACGTTGAAAATTATAACGGTGAAAATGTAATTAAAATTTAAAAGCAATTATTTGTCAATGAAGAGGAAGTACGACTAAAGAACAAATACGTTACCTTTAAATAGCAATTGTTAAACTGGTTACGAACTTTTTGTTTGTTTATTTTACCTGGCCTTTTCTATCAGAAGGGGTAGCTTTGGAATTACGTTAGAATCTAGAATGGATAACTTTTTTAATATATCATTAATATTAATGTTATTTATTTGGATTAAATTAGATGCCCAATTATGCAGCTTGATATTTCTTACAGAATTTGACAAGTATGTAATGTTTTACGGAAGATAATATAAAAGGATTATGAGTATTTATTAACCAAGATGGAATAAGTTTAAAAATTAAAAATATTGGAAATTTTTATTTTCAGAAATCATAATCCTTTATACAGCAAGAGCTTCGGACTGAGTTGGTTTTTCCAGAGAAAGGAAAAAGCATTTAAAATACGTTTTGTTCTTTTTTTCCCCCATGTGTGTGTGTGTTTTGTTGTTGTTGTCGTTGACCTCTAAATTAATACATTTTTTCACTAAATGAACGAAATTCAAAATAAGTTAAATTTTTCTTCCCGTATTTTTATATCCTTAGATATAGATTTGAAATTACTAATTTCTTAAGTGAATTTCTGATCCTATAAATTTAAATTTCAAGTTTAAAGATCTGTGCTTAACAGGTTTATAAAGGTCCTTCAGACCCTAAACAAAGTTATGTGTTTTGCAAACACTTTTTAAAATACATAACGAATTAGTCACAGAAGTTATTAATAATTTCAATTAAATGTTTCAAGTAAACAAAACTCGTTATTAATTTTGCTTACTTGAACAAAGCCGAGGTTTGGTTATTTCAGTATAGTAAAGCACACGAAAGCTGTCTGCCTAAGTGGGAGGGGTGCCTTTGTGGAGAACTTTCCAAAGGAAACTGACCCGCATTTACGTAACACATGGAAAAAAACATGGAAACCAACCATGCAGCTAGCCTGTTTGCCTGGGTTCGAACCCAGGCCGAAATATTAATATTCAGCGGTCTCAACTACAAAGCTATTGGTTTGTGATTATATATGAGCGATACTTGTTTTAAGTACGACTTTTATTAGCACAGTTCATATCATTAGTATAAATAGTTACTGACACTCAAAATGTCATATATTATACATTTATGATATGGAAATTTTATTTAACGTTCTAACATACAGTTTTAGCAAAAAAATTTAATATTTGTACCATTAATTATACTAGATGTTTCACAATTTCTTTCGATTTCTTTTGGGCGATGAGCGGTTAGAGCCAAAAAATTAAATTTACGTAAAGTTTTAAAACATCTGTGAATATTTGTGCTTGTGACATTTGAACAAACGAAACAGAAGTTGCATTTCAAAAATTAATCCTCATATTTTGGCGTAAATATGCTATGCTGATGAAAAATATTTTGAGAAAATGTACACGAATTCTTTTTTATCGATAATTCTCTCTTCAATTTCAAATAGCATTACGGTATGTAACTTAATTAGTGTCCAGAATATAGCCGAAATATGGATTATCATTCTTCAAACGCTTCTGCATTTTGCATTTTAGTGTTTAATTTTCAACGGGATAAAAATAACCAAAAAGTATCTTCTAAAACTCCTTTTATATTTTCGCCCTACAAGGCTTTTATTCCTGGCAGTAAAATATAATGACACAAATGTCCTAAAACAGAAAGAAAAGCGAAAGTTATTCTATTCCTTTTAAAAAAGTAGTTTAATTCATTACGGCGCGGTTTTACCATAATACATTCATACTACTAACCTAGGTTATTTGCATTTCAAGAAAAGTAACATCAGTACAGCAGATTTTAATCAAAAAAAAAAATTAAGCACACAACAAACCTTAGCGATTATCTTTTTTTTTATTTAAGGTGGAGAAGGGCTGTCTTTAAACATATACAGAATTGTCTTTTCCCTTCTATTTCCCGAATGGAAGGAGGGGGGATGGCAAAAAATGGGGGTTTTTTAAACGATGATGAGCTTAAATCACGCATCTTCAGGTTTTTTTTTTTTTTTGCCAGTAATTTGTTTGATTGTCGGTCTATATAGAAATATTGTGTTTTATTCATGACACCAAATGATTATAGCTATAGTATGAACGTTAAAACGTTAATACACGAAAATGAAAATTCACTTCGACATATTTGCATACAACGTATCTTATGAATGTTTTACAAACGTAATTATTACCTTTCCTAAAATATCTATTCTACAAAACTGAGTAAAATTAGTATTTTTATTGGCGGAGGTGACAATTTCATAGAAAAAAAAATCTTTTGAAAAGAATCTCCCAAATTTGCGAAATTCTTTTGAAAAGAATCTCACAAAAGTCAGTTCCTCCATACAGGAGAAATATTCGACATCAAATTGATAAAAATAAATAATAATTATAGTTCAATAAGAATAGTATTAGAATTGTGATTATTAATTAAAGCCGATTTTTTTTCAACATGGAAAGTTTCAAGGGAGGTATTAGATAAATTTTTGCTGCAAGTGTTGCGCTATGTTTTTAGGTCAATTGAATTTAGCTTCAACTTGACGTTGAAAGATTTAGGAAAATTTCATTCCCTAACTTTTTTTTAATAATTTGAATAAAACATAATTGAAATGAATGGTCAACGGAGCAATAGTGATCGACAATGTATGATTTATTAGTTTCTCCTTTTTTGACGTAACATTTTTTTTTCGATCAATGTATTTAAGTGAGTTACTTCAAGCAAAAAGATGCAGACTTTTTTTTGGGGGGGGGAGGCGAGAGGGCTGAAAGCTTATATATTACAGTAAATGCCTATTTTAAATAATTCTTAATTCACTTACCTATTAAATAAATTGTAATACGGATTTCAGCGGAAATTGGTTGTTATTCTCCCTTCTCGTTTTGAGTAATTGGTAAATGGTGAAAATTATTATAAGATTAAGCCGCCCGAAAATATACCTTGCAGAAATTAAATCACTTCTTGCTATAACGAGTCTCTCGATGCATTCGAGTGTTATTAACACCGCAAGTAAATAACGCGGTCACTGATTGAAGCTCTAAGCAATAAAAGAATGACTCTTCAAACGTCCATTTGGTTCGTTAATTAATTAAAGCATTGGAGAAATCAAGGGAAGATTATTTGCATAAATAAAGAATACTTTCATAGAGAACTTATATAACAGAAAATGACTAGTACTCACGCTACACTTGAGAATAAAAACCCTATGTAGCCAGCTGTTTCATAGCGAACCAAATAGAGAACCACTAATGACCATTCTAAGCGACTTCACCAGTACTGCTCCCTCTTTAAAAAGCACAGTATTCTCCTATGCATTATTTATCTTTATGCCAACGAATCAAACAAACTCCTGAATTTGCGTATTTTAAAACTGCCCATGATTAAAAATTTAACTCTACCGAAAAATACTAACTACAGCTGAAGATTTCGGAACTACCTTAAAAAGAACTTCTTTTATGAAAAATGGATACACATGTCCAGTACCTATTCAGAAAATGACTATAGAACACAAAATTTGCGCATGACATTATATATATATATATATATATACAGGGTGGACATAAAGAAATTTTGCCACATCTGCACTTCTAGCGTCCGTTCCGCTTAACCGATCGAGATAAGATTGCAAATATAGTTATTCGGAAGTATGCGCTCGAGATTCTGTGAATGGTAATACAGAGGCGCTCACGGTTACGGTTATAGTTACAGAAACTCGAAAATGTCAAATGGCAACGCCAACTTTTTACGGTCGCAAAATGCATGCGAAAACCCTAAATAACGTTGGAACGGTACCGATATGTCCAAGAACTGGCGTGTTATGCATACTCAAAAAAGAGTCCTGAAAACCGCACAACGAAACACGATCTGGGCGCACGCAGGAAATTTGCATATGACAGAGAACAAACACTGATCGCTGATGACAACACATACCAGACAAAAGAATACCTTTATTTAGATCAAACATTTTCTACCTGGGTGCCATCACAGGCAAGTACACTGGTGTGCAAAAATTAAGGACGAGACGGTTTTTTCAATATAACTTTGTACAAAAGCTTTCCAAATCAACACATTTAATACCGTAAGATCCCCAATACTTAAGGACATGAGTAATGTAAGCAACACTTACTAAAAGAGAAATCAGAGGGATAAAAAGAAGCTTTATTGAAAAAGTAGCATGGAGCGCAATGCGACTGAAGGACGAAACATCCCTGTGATGGGTGTCCAGCAAGAAACGTCCGGTCTTTAATAGGGGATATGATCTCCCCTGACTGCTAGGCAGGTTTCACATCATTTGTGCATGCTGGATATGTGGTTGCTAATGAGCTGTTGAGACACTGCTGCTCGTTCCTCTTGTAGCACCAATCGCAGTTTCGGAATCGTTACTGGCGATAAGTTACGTGCTGCCACGGGTCTCCCTAGTAAGTTCCGTACATGCTTGACGGGATTTAGATCCAGAGACCTTGCCGACCAATCCATGTGTTCAATATCTTCACTCTCCAACAGCTCTTCGACAGTAACTGTGCGATGAGGTGGAGCGTTGTCGTCCATGAAGAGGAACTGAGGACCCATAGCCCTTGTGAAAAGACGCATGTAAGGAAGAAGAACCTCGTTACAATAGCAGTCCCAGGTGACGAACCTCCTTGGGAGATATGAAGGTCGGTCCGGCTACCAAGCATTATGTCTGCTCGAACGAGAACTCCGCGACCTCCAAAACAGTCCCTTTTGATGATGTTGAAGGGGTTATTGCGTGTTCCCCGCTCTGTCCAGATGTGTATGTGTCTAGAATCGCAACTCAGACTAAATCTGCTCTCATCTGTAAAGAGTACTCGTCCCCATTCATTGTCTCTCCAATTCCGGTGTTCCCGGCACCACAGAGAACGCCTTCTCCGATGGGCAGGCGTTAGAGGTACACACCGTACAGGGCGTCGTGCAAACAGACCACCACCGTGCAGTCTTCTGGCCACGGTAAAACGCGATATCGGTCGTCCAGTCGCCTGTGTCGTGTGTCTAGCGATTTCTCCCGCTGTCTGCCGCCTGTTTCTTCTGGCCTGTAAGGCAATATACCGGTCATCTGCGGGTGTGGTTCCTCGTGGACGACCACTACTAAACCCCCGGATAGCTGTTCCTGTAGTTTGAAATTGTCTCCAAAGTCGTGAAACGATGCTGTGAGCAATTCCGAACTCTGCAGCCACACTTGTCACACTGCGGCCTTCCTCCAACTTCCCAATAATTCGACCTCGGGTAAAAGCATCCAGATGTAGTCTAACAGATTGATTATTCGCCATTTCTCGCTGAGGCAGCAACTCGGTGTGATTTTAACTGCTATACGGCGTGCAATCTCTTTGGCAGAAATACTGATCTTACACCGACAACATGCTTTATACTACTCAGACACCCCCCATTACGTCTACCTGCATATCTGCGCATGTGCTACCGTACATCACCTTACTTAATCTCCTGATTGGTCTTTCTGTCCGCTCTGCCTCTTCGTTCAGCTGATATGCTAATTTTTCGACTTCGTCCTTAATTTTTGCACACCAGTGTATGCATTGCATCGGAAGACGGTGGACAATACCGCTGAACGCAACATGGCATAAGGGATGTTTGCAATCTCACGTGGTATAGAATCCTTCAAATACGACAAAGTTTGCGGATTGCACAGGTAGACTCTAGATTTCAGATATCCCCCAAACTAGAAATCTATAGGCGTCAGATCGGGGGATCGCGGAGGCCACGGAAAAGGATAATGGCGTGAGATGATACGATCACCAAAATGCTGTTCCAGGACCATTTAACAAACCTCGTTATATGTGGAGGTGCACCACCTTGCATCCAAAAGATGTTATTGAGTGCATTCCTCCTGCGGAATTCCGGTAGTAGTATTCATCCCATTTTGACTATGCAGTTTTATCAATTCACCACAAACTTTCCCAGGAAGAGTAATTTCGTCGCCATGTGCGAGTTCCCGAATGACGACTTCGCGTACCCTGATATTTTATCGGTTTCTTACGTTGAATATCTGGCAATCGGCATTCTGTGATTGGTATCTTGCCTCTGTTATATGCAATTTTTCTGCGTGCTGCCAGATCATGTTTCGTTGGCCCGTTTTCAGAACTATTTTGTGTTTGCATAAGACGTCCGTTTTTGGATATATCGGTACCGTTCCAACGCTATTTAGGATTTTCGCATGCGCTGAACATTTTGCGACCAGAAATGTTGGCATTGCCATTCGATATTTTCGAATTTCTGTAGCTATAACTACAACCGTGAGCGCCCCTGTGTAGCCATTCATAGAATCTCGAGTGCATACCTCCGAATAACTAGATTTGCAATCTCATCTGGATCGGTTAACCGGAACGGACGCTAGAAGTGCAGATTTTGGAAAAGTTTCTTTATGACCACCCTATATATACAGGGTGATTCTAAATTGCTTTTACAAATTTAGAGGGGTGATAGTACCCATCCAGACGAACAATAATTGCCATAGAACATATGGTCGCATTCCATAATGAGAGGCAGAAAAGAGGAATATTAGAATTCCAACCTGAACTTACAAGTGTTGGTAAAACCAACACTTGACACTTGACTAGAACTTCTGTAGGAACCATAAATCACTGGATAGTCACAGATATCTTTATTGTGCGACCAAGCATTGCGCAATCGGATTTATTGTTTAGTGAAAACATACAGAAAGTGCTTAAAATACCGACCACGCGTGTCGTTGCACAGTTGACACCAGAAGGAACGACTGGCGCATCCTTCCGAAGATTCCTAGTGTTATGCTATTTTTGTCCGCGGCAACAACGATTCTCGCCATGAGATCTTCAGCTGAGTCCACAGGCATCTCGTACACTAAAGATTTCATCTGCTCCCAGAAGAAAACGTCCAGTGGGTTGAGGTCCGGTGAGCTAGGGGGCCAAGCCACAGGTCAGTCACGTCCGATCCTTCGTGCGGGATATGTGGCATTCAAAATGTTACGGACCGTGACGGAAAAATATGCTGCGGCTCTGGTGCATAAGCCACATGTTTCTGTGAATGGGGAGCGGAACAGCCTGCAATAAACTGGGAAGTACTTGTTCGAAGAAGATAAGGTATGTTTCACGGTCTCGCATGATGTAAGGACCTGCCAGGTAATCACCTAGCAAATACCCGCCCAAACGTTTACGGAAACATTCTGCTGAGTTTTAAGAGGGGTAGTGAAGTGAGGATTGCTGTTAGACTAACCGTGTTGATTGTGCACGTTGAAAATGCGTTCTCTGCTTAATGTACCCTCATCACTAAATAATATTAATGCAGGAAATCGTGGATCGTTATTCCTCATTCCAAGCATCCATTGCGAAAACTCTGCTCGCCAGGGATAATCATCTGTGTCCAAAAATTACACTTTTTGCGCGTGGTAGAGTGCGCCACACCACTAGCTGAGAAATGTTTATTTCGTATGCCATAGCTCGCACACTTGTGGAAGGAGCAGCTTCAAATCTAGTCAAAACTCGCTCTTCCATTTCTGGCGTTCATGCATTTCGCGAACATCCTGCATTGATTTTTGAGATAGCAAAGCATAACTTGGAATCCGATGAGTTGCAAACTGTTGTTCGTACAATCTTCATGCTTCGCGTGCAACGAAACGTTTCGGACGATGCTATCAAGATAATACACGAAGCGATGATGCTTCTTTTTCAATGACACCGTTTGTTCTGATTGGCTTTTTCCGGGACCAATTGAGAGCAAAATGCTGCTTCTTCTCAGTGCAAATTTGCATACGGTTAATTCTTGATAGTTTTAGGAGATAGATAGTCTCCTTGTCCTTCTTCGATGCGTCACTACTTTACTCTATTCTGCCTCTCAGAGTGGAATGCGACCC
Organism: Stegodyphus mimosarum; assembly: GCA_000611955.2. Classification (NCBI taxonomy): domain Eukaryota; kingdom Metazoa; phylum Arthropoda; class Arachnida; order Araneae; family Eresidae; genus Stegodyphus; species Stegodyphus mimosarum. Next base: position 218,884 of record KK116898.1, read on the forward strand.
TATATTCTATGGTAATTATTGCTTGTCTGGATGGTTACTATCACCCCTCTAAATTTGTAAAAGCAATTTAGAATCACCCTATATTTATAAATTTAGAGAATGGTAGAGATTTAGAAGATTTAATTCAGAAGATATAAGTTGTTTTGCAGTGTTGGACAGAGTGAGGAAGCTCTCACACGATCGAAAATAGCTTGAATCTGCTGCGTCATAGATGACTGGAACTCCCGTAGGAACCATAAATCACTGGATAGTCACAGATATCTTTATTGCTTGACAATTCTTTTCAATATCTCTTATTACATATCATCATAATAACATTATAATGTAACGAGATATACATCAATATATCTTATTACACATTATTATTATAGGGCACAACACAATGCGGCAATCTGCAGCCCACAATTTCAAAACATGCAGTCACATTTCTAAACAATGAAGAATGCCAATAAGCGGAAAGACGCGGATTATTCAAGGCAGCGCAAACATCAAAACAGCGACGTAATAAGTAGCTGGTAGTATTTATAATCTCGGAATGCTTTGTTTTAATACTGAGCAACGAGTGTGCAAAAGTCTACAGCAATGCAGAAGCTGCAGGTAAAGAGTGACGTCAGTGATGCAGCATAGATACATCGAAGAGAACATCGAAGTACTAGGAATAAAATTAGGACTATAAAGAACCATTGCCAATCTGTTAGAATTGAGCTTAATTTGTAAATAAATTTCCTTCAAATTTTTATATCTTACACACATACACAAACACATATATACATGTTTGCATTCACTTTTTATATACACTTTATTTTAAACTGTTTTATATTATTGCTTTTGATAATTTAATGCATAAAAAATGTATCTGAATTTCAGTATCAAATGCATAGGTAAATAAACTTTCTTTATAAAGTGCAAATATTAAGCACCTCGAAAGAAACCTCTTCAATCAAGGTGTTTATTGCTTCCAGTTCACGAATTTAATATCCTACAAAATAGAAAGTACCGCTACTTGAAAGAAATATTTGTTGCAAATCTCGTACGCAAGCGTTCAGGGGAAATAAAAACACAGTGATAGTTACATAGATAAGACCAAAATAATGCAATTAAATTGTTATCAGTTTAAAAATGACGTTTCTGACCATGCGTACGACAATCTAAAGACTCCTGTGACTTGATAAGCTTCAAGTGTGGTGGTCACACAATAGCATCGACGGGTTGTGAAGGTTACTTTAAATATCGAGGTTTTTTAAAGATATCAGTCACCAGCGAGTGTACAAAACAATGATCCATTGTCTGATTTTTAAAGAAAAATAAAAGAAACTAAAACACAGAATTAAAAAAATTGTTCTTGCTTATAATTGTTAGATTTTTAAATCCCAGAACTGGGGGGAGAAGTTTTAATTTTTTTCTTTATTAAATAAATCTTCATTAAACAAATCTCCATATAGATTTAATTTGCGATGTAATAATATAATAGTAATTTCCTTGCTTCAAACCATTTGAATTAGCCAAACAACATATTTTATGCCAATGTCTGTATGATTAATTTAGATAGTATACTTAAACTGCTTCTGGTGTTAAACTGAAATATGAATATCAAGATACGGTTTCGTTTTAATCTGATGAGTTTGACTTTTTTAACCTTTAATCGAAAACTGAATTTAACCCTGACACACTTTAATTGTAAACTCTTCGAGGTGTGTGTTAAACGAGGTTTCAAACCTTAATGTTTAATATAGGTATCCACATACTTTAATTAGTTCCCCCCCAATGGCAATTTATTTTCAGTATAATATGTAATACTATAAAAGGCGAAGAGAAAAAAAAAACTGTGAGTGGCGTGGACGCACTCAGATGATCAATGTTTATTAATGTCGAACAGTGTGTTTACCCGAAACATTGCGTACGAAAGTTTTTCGTTAATTTCATGATGAACTTATTTTGTTAAATTCAATGCTCATCGTTGCGCAGAGTTTTGAGATATGATGTAAAATTAAAGAGTAAAATAATTGATCCACCTTCGTTTAATCTTTATTTAATAACATTCGTTTTGTCTTACAGCCAGGTATCAGCATACATATACAACTTTAAAGGTAGATTTATGCTCTACTTTTTAATTCTCTCATTCTCATTCCCATGCAATTCTTACTGTAGAGAGTTTTACGCTTTTGCATATTTGATTCATTAGAGTGTCGGGGGTTTACTACTGAATTATGAATTTCAGTAAAACTATTATATTCATTTCGGATTCCTTAAATACTCAACTTGTTTAAAAGTTAATCAACATGAAGCAATAATAAAATGTTTTAATGGATATTATCTAAGCACATATTTAGCTTGATACGATTTCTTGATAACAACTAAATTTCTAGAGAATTCTGCTGGTGATAAAATAAAATACATGCTCATATTAAATTTGCTCTCATAGTAAATATTATTGGAATCATTATATAAAATATGTCATAGATCTTGAAACTATAATCATTGAAAACCTATAATCATTGGAAGCTTTTAGGGTCACGTAATTGTTAGAATAATGATTAATTCAAAGTAATTTGAATTTTTCTAAAATACCATGATTAGAGTAAATTTCGAAGCTTTTTTCAACTGGAAAATAATATCTTAAAACCACAAGAATTTTAAACACAGAAATAATTAGAATTTGACATCAAACTGCTGATTTTTTTAAGCGAGCTTTTCCCTACGTTTTTCCTATTGGGGAAAAAGCAACTAAACGAAAAATGCCGAAAATTACTACATATCCTGAATTAATAAAAGTTATTTCAACCTTTTTCTAAATTTGTGTAATGTTCGTAAAACAATGAAAAAAAACATGAAACATATTTTTTTTCTCTACATATGGATTCATGTAGGTTTTTTGAAAGTACAAAATAGAGTGGAATGTCGACTGTAATTTTTAGTCCTTTTTATATGTATAATTTTCGTAAAAATAACGTGAAAAATGATCCTCATCATTCGTAGAATAGAATATCCAATATGATATTAAAGACCTGATTAAAATTTTATAGTCTTCTAGTTTCTGAATTCAAACTTTTCCCAATCCTAAACTTCGAAACTGGGAGGATTTATTCAGTTGACATATTCAGACGTCTCAACAGACGGTATTTGTTTAGCGACACAAATAAAAATACGAAAATGCACTAATAATAGCGAGAAAATAGTTCGAGGGAACCATCTCCGTTATCCTCATAGAGAAATAGGAGCGTGTATAAACCAATCAGCCAAATAACAAGGTCACAAGTCGTCTCTCCAAGGACAAATTCTCTCTCTCATTTCGCTTTCAATTCCGGTGAAAGTCCGGAGGATTCGTATCATGGTCAATGCGGGTCGCTCGTTCTGAAAGTAACCAAAGGAAGCGGCACGCCAATCATCCAGTGAATGCGTCTCCTCGGGGACGAAAAGGAATGGCACACTCACATTTGTCAGGTAAACAGACTATGGCGCCATTCCAAAATGGCGATCCTCCAGTGTTTACTTACCAATCAAGGGCCCGTCCGTAAACTTCATGATGAAAAAAGATGATTTAGGCTGTGACACAAATCTTACACATGATTTTACAAAAACAGAAGGTAAACTTCATTTTTTTGCAGCAAAAGTTCAATAATCCGTTCCTCTCAGTTGCTTTACCGAAGACGAATTATTGACATAAAATAACATATGTCTGCAAAACCATATTTTCTTTAATTGTTCAGTGCTTTGAAAGAAGAAATATATATTTAATGAGGAGAAGTTTATTAATAAATTTATTCATATTTTAAATACGAGTATATTTAGTCCGGTTTTACTTTGAATCATCATCACTAATCGCGCATGATAGCTTTTCGAATGAAACTATATAAGGTATTTTCTCCCACCTTTCTGCAGGCTTTCGTGGTGTGACGGTAGCGTACTCGGCGCGTATTCGAGAGGTTCAAGTTCGAGTCCCGGCGAAGGCACTGCACATGTTCCACGTCTCCTGCTTCCAAAAGAAAAAAAAACTAATGACTCTACAGCTGGAATGTCGAATGTATACATCCTTCGTAGATACCTCGCGTCTTAAAAAAGAAGGAAAAAAAATCATCGCGTCTCATTTCATTTGCTACTTGCGCTATGAAGTTTGACATTGTCACCTAACTTCTACCTTCTAACTTTTTTTTAATGTTTGTAGTGTATCTATATTTTTAGAAGCAGCATACTCAGGCAGAAAATCCTGCAGTTTTTATTTTTGGGTTTTGACATAATAAATAGCAGAAGGTCGAACCATCAAATTCTTCCATTATAATCCTTCCGCCCCCCCACAACTTTTTGGAGTCGATTAATAACAGACAGCTTTTGTTGAACTGAGTAAGGTATTTCTGTTGTATTCCTTTATCAATACTTTTATCAAGTTTTGAAAAGGTTTTAAATAAATAAAGTTTAAAAAAAAGCAAATGATATACGAACTTGAAGTAGTTAACAAAACACATGTTCCAAATGACGACACGATCAAAAGCAACTGCCACTGGCGTGCTAAACATGAACATGAGGGTTAACTATTTATTAGTTCAATCCTGAAGATAAATGAAACCGTATTAAATCAAAAGTTGATAATACGGTCTTGGATTGCATGAGATTTATCTTGTTACAAAAAGCAATTTTATCGTAGATCCTCTCGTAAATAATGTCTTGTAATTGCGAATATGTCTTACGCTTCGAACTGAATAGATGCGTTTTTTGACTTCGCGAATGGCAATGCAAGAAATTATTATAACACAATCAGTCTAAATAAAGTCTTTTCTTAAAAATAATAAGCGACAACAGTGAAACAACATACCACACAAGAACATATGAAGTTTTTAAGTAGCCCTCTCCACTCCGTTGCAGGTAGCAAGAATCAGATGTAATAATTACCAGTGGGATGTCTGTGAAAGAGATTTAATGTTTTTGTTGTTGTTGTTGTTGTTGTTTTGTTTTGTTTTGTTTTGTTTTGTTTTGTGTGTGTGTGTGTGTGTGTGTGTGTGTGTGCGTGTGTGTGTGTGCGTGTGTGTGCGTGCGTGCGTGAAGCTGGCAACTTAAAATTGTGCAAATTGTTATAAAAATGAGTATTGGCTAGGTACGTGTGCTTTTCTTATAGTCGAGGCTTGTGATTTTGAATTTAAATTACAGTGCTGAAATTATAGCAGTTGTCGTAAAAATTGTAAGCAGTTTCAGAACTGAATTTTTTAATGGTTTCGATGTGTAAATCGGTATGTTCGGTTTGGTTTCGTTAATTATGGCAAAACACTCGAGGGTTATCTGCCTAAGGGAAGGGATGCTTTCCTGGGGGACTTTCTAAGGGATAGTAACTCTTATACACGTAGCACATGATGAAAAAGCCCATGCAATCAGCACGTTCGCCGGGATTCAAACCTCGGAACGAACTACCAGCGTTCAGCGACTTTATTGCTCGATCGTTGATGGGACAAATAGATATGTAATGTGCTGTTTCTCATAAACCAATAAATATTGACTTGAATTTGCAGTATTTTACTTACTTGTTTTGGCTGCATATCCTCATATGGAGGAGGCGTAAAGTAAGGTTCGAAGAAATACTCTTTTATATAATATTTTAGTTTGAATCGAAAGAATTCTATATATACCGAGAAAAGGTCTCACGTTAACTACGGAAATGTTAAATATATTTTTGATCTTGCCAAAGTGAGATCTAAAAGAGAGTTTCGTGTCAAGTATGATGCCGTAGCTATGTGACTACTTGTTTCCAGAGTATTTCTTTTTCAAATGAGATGGAAATAGATGGTAAATTGAACGACCGACCTTTACGAAATAGAACTGAACCTTTTTCTCTAATATTAACTGAAATTCTCTAATCTGAAAACCACGCCTCTAGCTAATCCGATATTGCCCATTAGGTTGATTGAAAATATTTTCAAATGTTTTAGTCTGCGTCATTAACAAGAGTGTTGAGTTGTGGGATGTCCTAAGTACAAATGTTATATAACAAAGGACTTAGAACAGAGCCTTGGAGCACTCCTGCCTTCATCGGCCTCCGCGATGACTGTGCATTTCCATTTCGGACGCTGAATTATCTCTCATGGGAAAAAGAAGCAATAATACGAACCAGATTATTTGAAAAATTAAGTTTCATGAATTTGCAGGTAAGGTAACAGGGTCAGACGCGGTCAAAGAACATAACATTAATTTCTTGTTTGTAGATTAGACGTTACATATGTTCTATTATATTTTTAGGCAATGCTACTTCTAAAAATAATGATACTTTATTTAGATTGCTGAATTATTGAACGCACAAATTAAGCTTTAATAAAATCCTGTCTTAAAAATGGTAAGTAATAATAGCGAAAGAACATTCTATTTATCTGTTGTTTGTACATTAGATAGTAGATTTTTCTCGATTATAGTTGTTTTGTTGCTGATATTTAATAAATATTTTTTAGAATCAGGTTGAATATTTATAAGGTATTTCTCCCGCCTTCTTCGCGTGCCTTCGTGGTGTAGTGGTCAGCATGCTGGGCGCGTATTCCAGAGGTCCGTGATTCGAGTCCCGGCGAATTCATTACTCATTTTTCATTTCTCCTGCTTCGTCTCTACATATTTATTGATATAAATTAAGTACTAAAATATTTGATGCAGTATTAGACGTTGTCATTCTTATTTATATATAATTATATCATTTAAATCGAAAATAGTCTCCAATTTTATGCATCATACGATCTCATTTCCTTCTTATTTCTTGCCTATTTCAATGAGGGTCAGTTTATCCAGTGTCTCAAAGCGTTCAATTAGATGCGAAAGTAAGCATGAAGTAATCTGCCGATAGAGGCGGCAAAATTCAGTGCTAATATTAAATTCCCAATTCAATAAATCATTCTGTAAGTTTTTGTTTTTAATCTGCAATTAAGACATGCAACTAAATTTTCAATTTATCATCGTTTTTATTTTAAGCACCAGAAATTCTGTAAGAAATATATTTAGCTTTGAGAACATAGAAAATAAGAGAAAAATAAATCTAGTATATTTGCCTAGTGTTATTTGAAAATGGCTTAGTGTTATTTGAAAATGGCCTAGTGTTATTTGAATAAGCCTAGTGTTATTTGAAAATGGTTTAGTGTTATTTGAATAAGCCTAGTATTATTTGAAAATGGCGTACTGTTATTTGAATAAGCCTAGCGTTATTTGAAAATGGCCTGGTTATTTGGAAATGGCTTTGTGTTATTTGACTAAGCCTAGTGTTATTTGAAAATGACGTACTGTTATTTGAATAAGGCTAGTGTTATTTGAAAATGCCCTAGTGTTATTTGGAAATGGCTTTGTGTTATTTGAATGAGTCTAGTGTTATTTGAAAATGACCTAATGTTATTTAAACAAACCTAGTGTTATTTGAAAATGGCCTAGTGTTATTTGAATAAGCCTAGTATTATTTTAAAATGGCCTAGTGTTATTTGAATTAGCCTAGTGTTATTTTCGGCAATTTTAGCCCAGAAGGCATTAGTCCAGAAGGGCTTTTAATTTCGTTTTGACATTTTGCGTCGAAAATTTTAAAAATCTGAATCTTTCAAATTGTTGCCACCAAACATTATCGCTCTGTATAATATTTAAAGAAATTATATGATAAAGAATCTGCATAAATGTATATTTCTCGCATTGTCATAAACAACGCTGCCTAGAGCCATCAAAATTTGAATAACATACGTCTTCACTCGCATATGGGCATCTGAAAGCCCAAATTTCGAATTTGTTTATTTCATGTTTAAACTAAACACTAAAAGTGTTACATTTCTTTATTCTCTCCGTTCCTACCCCAGAATCATATCCATCACTCCAGAAATATGCTAAAATGAGTATAACAGGAGAAATGCAGTATAATTAAAAAATTACAGTAGCGATGCAGTAGATTGCAGCCGTTGCCTGCTTGTTACTTTAAACATCGTCTTAGTATCTACTGACCGTCTAAGTGTTTGCAGTTCTTAGTTGCTGTTACCAGCAAGTTAATGGAATCCGTCTCTCTGAGTTGTTTAATTTTTCCCTAGAGAGTACTGATTAGTACTATATTCCATACAATTATTTGTCTTTCGACAAGTCGAATAAACCCTTCTGTTGTGTATAAGTTTTCGTTTCTTAGCTGTATTTGCTTAAACCTTAAACTTTCAGATGATGTAAAAAGACATAAAAATATAGTTAAATATTAAGGATTATAAAAATAGAGTCCCGGAAAAAAATTCGAAAAAGTAGGCAGACAGAATTCTTTCAAACACCAACAAATGTTCAGTAAGACGCTGAAGGAGAAATAGATGCGATAACCTTCCACATGTTTCACATTTATGATGGCAAAATGCGTAGCGATACCTGAGCTACAGCATGGCAAAATCACATCAAGCGATTTCGTTATAATTAAACGTAAAAAACATTCAGAAATTGAATTATGAATGAATGACAAACTCAAGAGCATCTGGAAGAATTAAGAAAGTTAGGTAAGATCTTAAATACTTAATACACTCATTTCCAAAAGTTAAACACGAAGATGTAAAATGCAAACAAATCAACAAATACTGCTTTGATTGACACAAATTCTGCAGCAAAGTAGCGTATATATTTATGCATAAAACGAAATCAATAATTATATACAGAAATGAAAATAATATTAAATTTTTGTAAGTTATCAGATAATAACATACTGGAGACTTAAACAGAATTACGTATAAAGTGAAAATAAACAGCATAAAATGAAAAAAAGGACATTAATAGGGTATGTGATCCCCCTCATCTGTATACAAAGTTTACACCTTGTGGCCATGCTTTCAATTAGGTGGTCAACCACCGCAGAATTAAGCAATCGCCATTCTTCTTGTAGAGCACTTTCCAGATCAGTAAGAGTGGCTGGAGGAGGGAAACGTGAAGATATAGCACGGCCGAGAGCATCCCAAAGAATTTCAATGGGATTAAGGTCGGCCAAATATGCTAGCCACACCATACGCGCAATCCCTTCACTCTCACGTAGTCATCGACGATGTCAGCTCTATGCGGGCGTGCGTTATCGTCCATTAAAACAAAAGTAGGGCCCACTGCTGCAGCGTACAATCTCACAATGGGTTCTAGGACTTCATCTCGATACCGGACAGCCGTCAAAGAGCCCCGTTTAAAGATGTGCAAGTCTGTGCGGTATCTTGATGAAATCCTTGCCCACAGCATAATGCTGCCACCTCGGAATGCGTGATGTTCGGTGATGTTTTGGGACTGATTGAGTGTTCATTGTTCACGCCATATCCTTTTACGCTTGTCATCTGGCTCCAGAGCAAATCCTGACTCATCAGTAAACATTGCCTCAGTCAGACACATTCCAATTGACATGTTCCCGGCACCACTGTAGTCGTACCCATCTTGATTGGACGGATAGAGGAACACAAACTCGTAGTACCCGGGCATACAGTCCACTCATATGTAACCTTCGGCGTACAATAGCTGCAGATATCGCCTTACCAATGGACGCTGTAACCATAGATGTCACACGTGTGGAGGTCGCTCTGCGATTCTGCTTGGCTGCAATAGCAATATATCGATCTTCCGCGGGGGTTGTAACCCTTGGGCGACCGGCTGCGGGCCTTCGGACAACTGTCTGTGTGGCTTGGAATTGTTTCCATAAACGTGAAATTACAGAATGATGAACGCAAAAGAAAAGAGCAACATCTGTGATCGACTGTCCTGCTTCAATGCGCCCCACAGCACGCCAGCCCTCAGAATCTTCCATTCGTCTTCTGGAAGTCATAGAAACACGTATGTCTTGAAAACAAATTGTACGAAAGTTTTAAACACCTTTTATCAGCACTTACAGTGGTGGCCAAAATTGTGGACACTTTTGGAAATTTTTATGTTTTTGAACTTTGTATGCTTATAGAAAACGTTACGTTTCACAAAATGCAAACTTGTATATATCATTTTAAAGAGAATTTATTACTGAATTCAATACAAAACACAAAATTCAATTATTTGCAATACAAAAAAAGTTAAACGATAATAGTTATCGATATACATTAGATAGTGATGATTGCAGTGAGTTATCAGTACTTAGTAGGGTACCCTTTATTTTTGATTACAGCTTCACATCGACGTTTCATTGAGCTGACAAGAGTTTTAAGCTCTTCTTTCGTTATTACATGATGCCAGGAAACAATTATAGCCTCAATTAGTTCCCTTTTATTTGATGGGCGCCTCATTCGGACAAGAGTTTTCAAACGGTGCCACAAATTTTCGATAGGATTGAGGTCAGGACTGTTTCCTGGCCATGACAACAATTTAATGCTCTTTGTACGAAACCACTCTTTCGATATTTTGGCCGTGTGGCAAGGAGCAGAATCCTGCTGGAAAATAAACGAAGCATTGTTGGGAAAGAGATCTCTGATGGAAGGTAGAAGTTTTGGTTCTAGAAAAGTGTCAATGTATTTTCTGGCATTCAGTGTCCATCGATGACATGAAGGCGACCAATACCATCTGCTGACATGCATGACCAAATCATAACACTAACTGGGTTCTTCACAGTTGCTTGAATGCAGTCAGGATGTAGCTCTTCTCCTATTCTACGTCTTACATATTTTCGCCCATCACTACTGAATAACGATATCTTAGTTTCATCACTCCATATAACTTGTGACCACTGATCATCTGTCCAATTAATGTGTTCCTTTGCCCACTGTAATCTTTTTTTTTTTTGTTGCTGAAAATTAGGATAAGGCTTTTTCGTGGAATTCTACCTCTCGGTCCAACATCTGTTAATCTTCTACTGATTGTTCTTGAACTGACAGAAACACAAGCATCATTCAGATCACTTCTGATGGCCGCTGATGACATTTTTCTATCTTGGAGACATAGTCTTTTTATTCTTCTGTCATCAATAGATGTGGTGCACCTTTTTCTGCCTTTTCCTTCTTTGTTTTTTATTGAATTTGCTTCCTGATATCTTAAACAAAACTTTCGGACTCCAGTTGTAGTCACTGAACCACCCACCAGTCTTGCAATTTCAGCACAGGAAAGACCACTTTCTCGTAACACAATAATATTACATCTCTTTCTAGGTGTTCAATCTACTCTTTTATTTGATGTCATTGCTTCTTGACTAAATATTAAAAGTTTTTACAAAAATTCCTACTTGTAATTGCAGTGTATAAAAAACAGGTCCTCCTTCCAGAACAAAGCAAAATAATGAATTGTTTCAAGTGTAAACATGATGTCAGCTTCTACTGGCAGTTACTAACATTTGATTGGTTTTCAGAACAAGAACAGTGATTGGCCAGGAAAGCTAGACATTACAAACCACTTCATAACTGTGTTTTTTATTTATATTTAATGTACATATAACTTTTTTTGCATCGCAAATAATTGAATTTTGTGTTTTGTATTGAATTCAGTAATAAATTCTCTTTAAAATGATATATACAAGTTTGCATTTTGCGAACATTTTCTATAAGCATACAAAGTTCAAAAACATAAAAATTTCCAAAAGTGTCCACAATTTTGGCCACCACTGTACAATCAACTTCTGTAACCCTTCATAAAGCTGCCTTCTTATAAGACTGCCCTTTTTGTATATTTCTTGACATGAAAGCGCGATTGGCTGTTACCGAACATATCTGCATACTTCCAACTACCTCTGCAGCGAATTGCATCCTCTTCAATTCTGATTGGCTTCCGGAAATTAACATTTTCCTCTCCGTGCTAACTTTTGGAAATGAGTGTAATATCTGGTGAGACGCTTAGCGATTTCTGAGACAGAACATGCTAATACTATTTTCAAAAGACTTAAATTTTCCCAATACCATATTATTTTTATTAAGAAAAAATTTATTATTTACATTATTTATTATTCATATTAAGGAAAAAAACATTTTTGTTCAATTAATGCTAAAATAACGATGACCCTACTAAAACACACTTTGGATTTTATTTACGGATTGCAACTGCGTTTCAAAAGCTTTCAATTTAGCTTCTATTCAAATTATTCAATCATAAAAATATTCTCCTTAGGGTATACATCCAAAATAAAAGGGGGTATTTATCATAATGGGTGACATGATGACATAATAATAAACTGTCATTTAATTCGTCACAATTTGTTGAAAAATATCAAAATACATTCTTTTTTTGAAACAGTAAGATAGGACATTTTTATGGATGCAACGCCATCCTCATAAAGTTTTACGTAAGGGATCGGTATTATTTACAACTGTGGTCTGCATACATCTCGCAATTGGAAGGCAAATCTCTTAACAGTTATCTAAATTCTTCGAACAGCGGCAGTACACATGGAGAGTCAGCTCAGAAGAGCAAGACTGAAATTCGCTGAAGGGCCGATAAGAAGTATCAGAGAACCATAAATTCAAATATAACGTCTGCAGGGAGGACCTCTTGTCAGAGAGCTGCTTTGCGGAATATCTTATCTGCGCCCAGCAGCCAAAATTGATTACTCAAAATACCAGCGGATACTATACTGGGAAACATTTTCCAGCCAATCCGATAAGTACATGCGAGAGATCGCTGGAAACTTTCTGTTCATACGAATATCATTAAATCCATTTATTCTCGTAGCACAGGAATCTTTTTACTTCTGATTTTTACTTCTTTTCACTAATTATCATTCAGCTCAGTTAAACCCATTTAGCTGGTTGTTAGACTAGAGGTTTAATTACAGTCTTACGTTATGTATTTCGTCGTCACCTGTAATTATTATTGTTCTGTCGTGCATTTAACGCACTTAAGGCGCTTGAGTACACTGTGTTCTATTTAGCACAGTTTTATTAAAGATTCAGAAGTAGAAATAACTATGAAATCTTTATTTAACAAATTAGGCAGCTTGCTTAACTCAAATGGAATACAAATCTAAGTTAACAAACTTTACAAGTTGAAAAAAAGGACTTACAAGAGATTCATTTATAAGTTTTAAATAGCTTCAGGCTGACCTCTTAGGCAATATTATCAGCAGTCTATTCCATAAAAGGAAGTAACATGCTGAAAAGAATGAAGCAGACAGACAAGATGGAAAGAAGTACAGGGAGCACCAAAATATCGCCGTGGCCAAAACTGGCATTACCATCTTCGATAACCATCTGCGGAAGTGCACCCTCACGGGGCACGCTAACGCCATGCTGGGGCATTTGCTTACATTTCAGAATTCATAATAGTTACATATTAATGGTGTGTAATTTGCATTACGGACAAAAGAGAATGAAGCAGGTTATAGGTTACGGAGGACGGGGACGTCTGGTGTCTAACATAGGTAAACAGCCGTAAAAGAGAATGAAGCGTAAATATAATGCAAGTGTAAAATACAATGCAAGTGTTTTTAAGACTTTTGTATCTAAAAACACATATAGAATCCTGTCTCGCCAATATATCGTTTGTTTTTGACGTTGCTAAGTTTCATTATGCAGAAATGACACTAATTGTTTTTCCTAACAATTATAAATAAACTTTATAAAAGATAATCGCATTACGCTGCATAAAAACTTATGGTATTCAAACTTTCTTAACTTTGTCGTCCACATGAGCTACATATATCGTATATTCTCTCCTTTTTTTTAGTAATTCTAACGTCCGAAAATCGTGAGAGGAAAATTATGCGAATAATTTAATATCCGGAGGATAGTAAGAACATAACAAATTTAAAGTAAGCATAGGTAAATTACCGGTAACTATCATAATATTATTTTTTAAAAGAAACTTACATTTCAATAAAAATGCACAGTAATATTAATATTACAATCTCTAATAAGGAAAATGTCTTCACTTTTACTTCCCTGTAACTTGAATCCTGCCTGCTCCTTTGCTGTCCACGGATACTCCCTTGGCCTCAAACCATTCAACGTTGCTGGAATTGCTGTCTGCGTCGTCTACTATAGTGTGCAATTGGCCAATATCGTGATCATCTTCATCATCGTTAAGTCCCACTTCCTACGTGTAATGATCTTTGGAACCATCGAAAGTATTAGATATCCCCGTTTTCTTGAAGCTCTTCAGTATTATTGCTTTATCAATAGACGCCATGCACCCAAAATCCTCGAACAAATCAGTTCAGTGGATGATCTTTGGATTTTGTTCTATCAAAATTGTGAGATGCTGATGATATCCACTCGTTATAAAAGTTTCCGAGATAGCCATTGAATGCTTTATTCACTAATATGTCAAGTGGCTGCAAAAGTGATGTAAGTCCTCCTGGAATAATGACAGGAACAGTGTTTGTTCGGTTCATTTTTTTTTTCATCTTCCATGAGATGCTCGCGGAAACTGTCCAAGACTAATAGAGACTTCTTATGTAGAAGAGCACTTGGCCGACGGTTCCTTATTTCGAGTTACTCTTTCATTAAGTCAGAGAGTATCCAAACGTTTCTCTTGTACCCTAACTAGGATACAATCAGGGATCTTCGTCATCGTCTTCCGTTTCAAAGCTGGGAAAGACGGCAATTTTTTACCGTCAACAGTCATTGCTAACGTTACTGCGCAATTCAACTTTTCAGCCCTCATTTGATTAACATCAGTATTATTGTGCATGCCAAAAAATATCAAAATTTGATCTGCGTTCCCCATATGTCCAATACCGTAACCGTAATCTTTTCTTTTCTGGATCACGAACATGTGAAATTTTAACACCTTTTCTTCAAAAGCCTCTAGTAACCATTGCGCAAGCATCGTTCTATTCAAACTAAGTCCATCTCTTCGTGAAACGATCTATCATCCTCCTCACGCTTTAAAGTGTTGGGCTGCAATATTTTTTTTCTCTTCACAGATCCCCTTCATTTGCATCATTTCATGCGACACAGCTATGCCATTGTTTCTTTGTTCTGTCACGTAATTTAGCACTTCCCGATCAATTTCTGGATATTTTTTGGTTTTTCGATCCCAAAACGCTCTTTACTTTGACTTTTCTTTAACTTTTTCTTCCTCAGTGCATCTCCCACCTCCAGTATGGAATCAAAGTAAGTTGAACACCAGACTCTGCTGGCAAATTTGACACCACTAACTTGCACTAACTTTAAAACATTTCATTTAAATTTTGCTATGTAACTACAACTGCTTTCATTCTCCATGGTTCTGAAAATACGTAGTACACTGCGTTCGCAGTACACACACATCAAAAGAAATTTCTGCTAACTGCGAATTCTCGATCCTAAATAAACAATCGAACCGAAAAGGTGATCAAATCACGAATACGCGAAGAACGCGACGTGTCCGGCTCAGTTACCTTGTAAAGCACCAGGTACACCTCACATGAATGAGTCTTGACCGCAGTTTCAAAGAGGGATATCGAAAGAAGGAAGGAGAAGGGGACACCAGATTTCGAAAGATCAAACACATCAGCAGTACCTAAAGCTACAATAAGCAAGAACGTCAATAACAGAACTAAGGTGAAATCACATGTTTCGAAATTTTCTGAAGTATGAGAACACCTATCACATTCAGATAGCTTAATATGTACTAAATACGTTTCAAATCATAAATGCAAGGGATAATGAAATGGATAGAATGTTAATGCAAAAAATGCTAATACAAACTGAAGACACTGAATCAGAATAAAAATAATCAAGGAAATACAACTTAGCAATAAACTTGCACTCATTTTGAAAAATTAAGTACAATAGAGAAAAGTGGAAATTATGCGAATATTTTTTCAATTTTTAGAACCTAGCGCGAAATTACTAATGAGAAAAAAAACTACACAGGGAAATGCGGTGTATATTAATCATATCTGATTTCTTGTTATCTTCGTTGCAATAATAAATCTAACCCATTTAATTTTACGGAATATATGAATTGCTTACATAAGACATCAAGATATCAGTTTATTATTATAAATAAACTTATATACTGTTTAAAACCACCGAACAACAGTTGAGTTAGTTATTTTAATCTAAGTAAATTGTTATAATACATAAGGGACAAAGAATTTTATTTATTATTTCTAATGAATCATTAATTTTTCACAAGTGAAATGAACCGAAACAGTAATGCTAAGTTCTACTAATGAAAGTTTGCCTCAGAAAGTCCTCCACGAAGGCATAATTCCCCCTACACAGATAGACTTTGCGTGCTTTGCCATATTATAATAAACTAAATCTTCTAATGAACTAGCGCAACTAAATAAAAAACTAATTTTTATGATTCTTAGCTGTCACACGTCATGGAAATCATATTCAACGGGAGCTATAGCAGAACAATATAGGGCTTTTATGAAAAGAAATATGCAGCTTCAAAAATTTATAAGAAGGATGCAGTGAAATACATCGCGATCAAACCTAAGAGTATGTGTGTGTAAATATGAAGCTTTACCCTCTACGTTTCATGGATTACCATGCGCCGCGTGACTCAGTAAATCAAACAGCTACTTTGACACGGAGAAGGTGAGCTTTAATCTGTGAAGTCCATTTAAATGTTGCAGCTTTTGCAAACTGTAAGAAATGAATTTCAACCGCACTCCCAAAGCTTTCCAAACTGCAGTATCTGGAACCTAAACTTAAAGACTAACCCTTATCTATTGATTAACTTTAATTTCGTAGGAAGGTTTCTCGAACATGTTCAATTTGTTCTTCAGGTAGATGAAGTCGACCTAGACGTTTTCCTTTGCATCACATGCTTTTATATTTCGTGTACTAATTGTAGACAAATTGCCTACTTCAAAGTGGTTTTCTGAAACTGTTGTTGTGACTTATCTCATTTGTCTGACAGTAACATTAGAACAGGCCCACGAAATTCATCGTGGCAAGAAGAGTGCCTACCATTGTGCCTGTCGTTGGCTAGAGACTTGAGCACCATACAGATGACAGTACGATTAACTCAGTTCCATGCCCAGTTTTGATGGAGAGCATACCCGAGGGGCGTTTCCGAGGATCTCCCACCCCTCTTCCCCTACTACCAACCTCTCGAGAGGACTTTCGGCTCGCTACATATTTTAGAGTGCCTCCATGACGCAAAGATATTATATATTACAAACCTCCATGCCTTCTTCGGGATTCGAACCCGGGTCCTTCGGTATCGTAGTAGGCTTTCCTAACTACTATACTATCTGGGCGGCGGTTTTCTGAAACTTGATCGAAATTGGCATTGAACAGTGGTAACAGATTCCGGTTTACTGAATTCTAAAGCACAAAAGACTTTTCTCTGGCACTTGCGTCACCATTTAATCTACGAACAGTCTTGTGATTCATGGCGCTTGCATACATCACGCACAAAAAACTGGCAGGCTTCATATCTGCATGCAAATACTCTTTCAATTCTTGCGAAATCTTTCACGGTTTTATAAATTACTGAATTTGTTATAATTTGTAATAATCTTAGGTTTAAAATTAAGAAAGCTGGAAATTCTTTACCTCTAATATTAAAAATAATAATGAATTCAAACGATGTCACAGTTTGGGCTCATAATATAAATAGACTACAATCATATCGCTGTTACTATTAATGTAAGTTAGAAACCTTACTTTAAAAATATTATTGCAAAATTATATTTTTAATGCTTTGAATACTTCCCTTTTATATAGGACCATAAAACATAAATTTTATGTAAACAAAAAATACTATGTAAACGGAATAGCTTTAATATAAAAGTTTATAAATACAATGCAATGTTTTATAATATGAAGTTACATAAAGTTTGACATAAAGTTAAAATAATATTTTCTTCAGCAGAAGAGAGATGTTCTGTACCCGAAATATACGTATAGACACTCTTATACATACAACTTTTACAATTTTAATACAGTGAGTAAGTTATATACTCTTTATGAAGTCGTTAATCAAAAACTTGAAGTAAAAAGCAGCCCCATATTTCAGTTAAAGGAACATACTTCTTGCATTTAATGCCAATTTTCTGAGGTCGCATCATCGGTACGAAAAGAAAAATCATCAGATAAAACTATGCATATTAAAACCTTTCTAAACCGTCGTCTGTAAAATTCTTCATTCATACATAGCCCCCAAGAATTTCAGTTACGCATTCGTATAGCTCCATGTGCTTTTCATGGTCTTATTCAAGAAGAAACTTTCATTTTCTGCATTCTTTAGTGTTTGTCTTTTTTTTAATTCTTTTGTTACATTCTCCTTTGGCAAGCTAATTTTCGAAATTTATTAACCAGATATGTTTCTAGAAAATGTGATACAACTCCTGAACTAATTTGATAAGACTTTTATCTCCCCTCATGCAACGTAGTCAGTAACCTTAGCGTAGCCGGCAGTCACTGTTATGTTCAATTTAGCTTTACAAGCCAAGGGTTTCTCATATACTCAAATAGAGAAATGCGAAAGAAAGTTAATAAATGACATAAATTAATTTTAATGAGAAGTTTTTCAAATGGCATTAGGGCAGACGAAGCAATTCGACAAGATCAAGGTACTGGGAGTACAGAATAATGTCTTTGGATTTTACAGTTTTCTATTAGAATGAAATTCCTATAAAAATTTATGAAGTGTAACATAATTATGAATTCCTTTACAAATTTATTACAAAGTCCCCGAGGCAAAAGATTATTTGGCTCAAAATATAACTAATAAGAAGAGAACTATAAAATATACGGAAGCATAAACCAAAGAACTTTAGATTAGCTATCCGAAATTAATTAGCAGAAAGTTCCCGTTGTAAGTAGATGTAGCAAATTAAATCGGACTTGCTCTATATAAAGCTTTAATTAAGAAATATCGATCAAAGAGTAACCGAGTGACGCATTGAACCATTCAAGCAGTTTCAAATTATGACACAGCAGAAAATAATAACAATTAAAGTGGTAAATCAATAGCGTAGCCTTGCAATCTGAGCGATATTATAAGAAAAGAAAGACCTTCGAGTATTTTTGAAAAATATGCATTTTGGTCTTTTATCAGTTTGATTTGATCACCTTCATAGATAATCCTCTGAACCTAAGTCCAGTTTAGTTGGCGGATAGCATTGACTGCATAAAATTTTTCAGATTTTTCCGCATCATGTTTTTCAACTTAGGAACACATAAGAAAAACATCGTTTAAGATATTGAAACTAGCAAAGTTTTAACATTTATTAAGAAAATAAACCCAATATCGTTATATTTTAATAAATAGCTTTCTCTATCGTTAGCAGTATATCCAATTTCTTCGAGTTCCTGTCAACTTTTCGTTTAAACCTACATCTATCCTCGCCTTATTCTCATGAGCTAGGCCAGTTTGGTGCATCTACCTTTTTCTTTCATTCTATGCGATGTTAAATGTATGCGTAACGTGTTTCTTATTTCAAAGCTGACAGTTCTAGATTGCTGTAACAAAAGTTTTATTGTTCACTAAATTTGTGAAGTCGCGCAGCATGAAATCCCGATCACACGCAGCAGTCTAGTCTGTAGAATAATTCTGGTAATCACCTCCAGTCGTATGATGTGCGTCTGATGAGTGTGGTACCTGAAAATAGAATCTGGACTGCGAAACTCAACCTATGATTTGCACGTCCGGTTGGCAATCGGGAGGTCCAAAGTTCGAATCCTGGCGAGACCATTGTATATTTTCTTGGTTTCCTGCTTTGATAAATCTAATGACTCTACAGTGGCTCCCATACTAAAATATCTGGTGGATAATAATTTGTCGCCGTTAAGATTCAGCGGCTTCCCAGTCTACCTTTAATTTTTTTTTCGCATCTAACAGCGTGTCTTCGTGGCATAGTTATACGTACGTGCGGGTGGCAGTCAGGAAACCGGCGCTCGAATTCCGTAGAGGACACTGCACATTTCTCGTGTTTCCCTCGTCGACAAACCTAACAACTCTGCAGTGTCTACTGGCTCTTGCATCTTTCAAAAAGTTTTCATAGCCTTGAAGGAAAAAACATGAAAAGCAATTTGGTGCTTTTAGTCGATAAAAAAGTATATGACTGCGTGCTGTCCATGTAACAACTAATTTCGAAGCTGAAAAATAGGTAGAACACTCATCAAGCCGCCTGTCATCCGTCCGCCTGGAAGCGAACTCATGCTACACTCACGACATTTCTCTCGGCCTTTCTTCGCTACGTGACGTCACTAGACGTTTTCTACCGTAATAAGATCAAAACTACATTAAAAAATCATTGGTTATTCATATCGTAATGGGAGATAATATTAACATCATTGTCATCTTTTCACGTGATAAAATGGTTCACGTACTTCTCCGTCCACTACACATTGCCAGTCCCCAACATAATTTAATAATGCATACTACACATACTATTCATACACTATATATTACTATACAGCATTTACTACAGTCAAGGCTGTCTTAAAGCATGAGCCCGCTGGATACATGCCCGGGGGCGGGACCCACGAGCATAAGGAACATATGCTCCGTTAATATTTAATTTCAGCGAATGGTTGTCAAGGGGGCCTCAAACCATTGGCATGCGCAGGGGCCCATAATGCTGTAAAGACCACACAAATTCTATAGCACTATAGCACAAATTCTGCCAGAAAAACAGCAAAAAATTGTATTATTTATTTTTTTAGAGGAAAATCAAAAAATAAAATGTACAATACGTGCACATTTATGGCAAAAATAGCTATCATAAAACTAACCAAGCACATCTGGGTACGTTAAATAGCAAAAATCTTTTCTTTTCGGCCACTATATTGAAAGGGACAGATGATGTGATAGACCTGAAATTTTCGAAGGAATGTTAAAATATACAATAAATGCCTCTACCAGACATTTCCAAAATTTCGAGTGTGTTTACGGATAGCACAATATTTACAATGCAATATTTTTACTATATACGCATATGAAATATAAACACTGCAAATAACGGTAATATGTAACAATTCTGGAGATATTATGTTTATAAATTTCAAACCAAATATATTGATCGATATGTGCAATCTCGTGAAGCATTTTGTTATATATATATATATATATATATGTGTGTGTGTGTGTGTGGGCGTGTAAGATAAAAATACATATATAAACATGTAATATAAAAAATATGTAAATCAAAACCTAACTTAAATTTGCAATACAACATTAACTGTTCATTGTAATTTGAGTATTCCCCTTTCTATTCTAAAAATAGCTATTACTTGGCTCTAGAATGTGTTATTTATACATTAATCCATGTTCATATAATTTTTTACATAACGCTGGTGACGTTGTGTTAACTGAAGCTCAAACATCCGATAATAATTTTACTGAGTTATTAATTATCCAACCAAAATGATATCGAAGTCGAAACTAACCCGCTTTGAATTCAGATTTCGTCCTGAAAATATTGCACTTCACTCCTGCTTTTACTGCTAAGGCTTGCTCTCTTCAAAATTATAGTTTTAAAAATGTAGCGGTACCGATTTAAAATTCTCCAAAACCAGGCGCTATGGCGCCCAATTTATTTACGCTGGCTTATTGCAATTGGTGGCCAACTAAATAAAAAGGAATATTTAAATCTGGGCTACGACTGTAAGTTTGTTCTTTATTATTCATCTTAATTTTATTTAAATTATTATCTATCTCCAGCGAATCTACATTATTGCACTGGACTGTTAAAGACATACAACAAAATGTACTTTCAAAACAAATATTATTCAAGTTTTTCATCCTGAAGACACCGGAGTATTATAAAAATCGATCACAACCGCTTTCATCTCAATAACGACAAAGAACTCTTAGAAAATACCAATCAAATTTCAAGTTGTGTTCCTTGTGACGTGTGAGAGTTGTGTACCTTATTATATGAAGCACTGGAGCTGAATGAAAGTTCTCGAAATAAGGGAAAGAAAACTCTGAAGTTTCCAATAACAACGCGTAACAAATTTTAAAATAGATCGAAATCTGGAAGTAAAGAAATGTCGATTGAAAATGCAAAACAAATCCATATCGCGCTCAGCCAATTTAGAATTTCCTGATTTTATAAGCGTAGCTCATACAGAATGGGTTAAAAAAAATAGCATATTGATTTAAAGGACATTCTCAGCTATATTTGTCTTTTACACAGCATGTTCGAACAGTAAGCTACAGATATATTACTCGGCTTTCGTTTTATGCAGTCTTTCAAGAAATATATGATTTTGGTCGCGTAAAAACTCGCAAATTTGAATTGTTTTGCAGAATATTTTAATTTTCTGTGAAGAAGTGCACAACAAAAGTAATGGCCAATGTACGCAATCAAGCATACTGTCACATTTCGTATCTTTTACATAAACTGCAAATAGACGGCAAAGTTTGACTTTCACCATTACAGTAATCAGCAAGAGAAACTCTTCGTGAAATGATTTGATGAATATTGACAATGATCTAGTCTCTCTCCTTCAGTCTCCTTCTTGCAAATCTAACTGTCGAATCTTCGATGACTAAGCTTAACCACTATCGCTGCCACCATAGTTACTCTCACACATATGCACACCTTTGCAGAACCTTGTGGTTGTCTCTTCAGTTTCGGAACATGAACCGAGACCACATAGATTATTTCTGTTTATTTGGGCTGTGTATTGGTTAAGATTTTGCTTTTAGGCTTAAGTTTTATGAGTTACTTGGAATACTTTGAAGGGAATATTTTTACTTCCTTGTACGGAATAAAAAGGAAGTATTGTAATCGGGAAAAATTTGGAGTATCATAATTTCAACGAAAATATCCATACATCTATCGAATGCAATTTAACGATGTTTTTGCGTGACATCTGTACGTAAGGACAAACTAATGAACTCTTTTTCTCCAAAAAACTTATAAAACTGATTTCAAATGGATTCTGAGGAGAATTTTCCGTGGCGTCTGTGCGTACGTACCCACGAATATATCTCGCATAACTCATAAAACAGTGGGCTCAGATCGTTGAAATTTTGTATATAGGACTGCTATAACATGTAGCTGTGTGCCTCCTATTTTGGTTGCAATTGGCCCCACCAAAAGTATATAACTATATGTATATACATATCCACTTTGTTGCTCGGCTCAATGAGCTGACTTTCTTATATGTTTGTAAATTGCGCATTTTTTGCTTTAAAAATGATTGAATTATGTTGTTCTTAGCTTCCGGTTAAGGTTTTTATGCCTTAAGTTTACCTGCATGTTATAATATAATATAAGCCTTTTTTTTATATCGCAGCCATATTTGTTTACATTTGAAACTTGGTAAAATAGTTGATTTGTTGCCAAACTAGAGAAACTAAGCTTCGCAACAACAAAGATAACGTTTTCTTTTATTATTGCGAATAAAATCGTGCTTAATCCATTCTGGAATTTGTTTGGGAAAATAAGTGTCTAAGATTTACTTCGTAATTTTTAATATAGATATTTTTTGAGTTTTTATGTATTTTTGCCTTGTCGCGAAGTGAGACCTGAATTAACTGAATGAGAAATACTGAATCATCTGTGAAAAACAATTTTTTTTGTTTATTTTCTTTTATACATCGTTTTAGATTTATTATAGTAGGTATTTGAATACAGCAAGTGGCAACGATTAGATAATTCATCAGATGATATAATTTTGCATTCTGAGTTATAAAATGAATGAGATATAACGCTGTTAAATGAACCTAGTGCTAAAGTGTCGCTATTGCAAACAAATATAGTAAATTTTAAAGAGTGTATTTATTCTATTGTGGTTTATGCGCTATCGGCGAAGTAGATTTAGTTCAATCCAATAAATGCAAAATGCGTTTACTTTAATGTTCCGTACAAGTGAGTCATGTGGTATATACATCAGATTTTTTTCTGCTAGGTTTCAGTTACTTGTTCCATAGAAATCAGTGGTATTTTTTCGTTCGCTTTATGGTATTTCAGCTTACAAAGTGTTTCATAGAAACAGTTTGCGGATGTAATGATATAATCGCGTATATTTACTATTATGTTTATAGTATTTCGTATATTTCTATTTTAATTGCTGCTTTTTAATGCTTGTTGACAAAAAAGCATCAAAATACTTTAGGTTTCTCTTTTCGCATATTACGTAAAGTATTCCCTCCCCCCTCGCGACGCACACAGATACACACTCACTGGAAAACTTGACGTTTAATCCGATGCGGATCCAATACTAGTTTAAAATCTACGTTATAACAAGGAAGCACCACATCTTTCTTTTTGTATAATTTTTATCAACTTTCCAATTATCATATATAATTGCGGATCAATCGAGATTTGATTTTACCGTATAATTTACTAGGTCGTATAATGTCAGCCTCATAAGCCGTATGGAATCTTGACTCGCACCTTGAATTGCCTGTGGTTTCAAGTAACTCGTACCCTGAAGTGCCTATGACGAAGTGGTAAATAGCAAGGTACAGATTTCAAGGTCAGAAGAATACAAATTATTACTATGAAATATTGAATAATGTTTATTTTTTGACTGTTTGGCTCGATTTTTCGACTGATAGGCGACTATATTGTTACGAAATCTTCAGCTGCGGAAAGATAGCTTCCTCGTAAAGCGGGTTTAGGGTTGCCAGAAAATGGCACGGGAAGGCAGGGTTGCTATATTTGGCAAAAAATCGTCCATTTGGTGACGTTTGGCACTAAAATTGGCGATATGCCACTGACGGATGGAGAACCTTCTGGAACGAATTCTTACCGGTTTGGCCCAAAATATTCTCAAACGCAAGCCAAAAGCTATATAAACCCTGGTGGCACGCTGAGAGTCAAGTAAACGAGTGGCTCGTAGTCTGGTGCCAAGTTGGTCGTCAAGTGCATCGAAAAAGTCTCTTAGTGTATTGCGAGTTAGTGTATCGTCGAGTTTAATCTTAGAGTATGTTGAGCTCCGAGAACGACCGAAGCGAGTCGGGAGCTTTACTTTAATATATCGTCGTATGCATCGCGAGTTATAGCGTGGAGAGTCTCCAGAGTACGTAGAGTTCCGAGAACGGTCCAGCAGAGTCGAGAGCTGTACTCTGGTGCTTTGCCTGGAAGCTTCATCGTTATAGCGCCTGATAACTTGAAGACTGTGTCGCTGATTATTTCAGTGTGTTTATAGCAGTTCTTCGACGACTGTAAACGTGATTTTTGAGCTGTCCTGAGAATACTGGCTAATAAATTGTGTTTTCATTCTTCATCAAGTGCTGTCGTCGTTAATCACTCCAAATCCACGAACCCGTTCGTGAAGAAGAAACGTAACAATATAAGTTAAGTTTATATTTAATTTTTAACATGGAGTATATTTATGATATAAACCATTTTATCTACCTAAAATTTTGTTTTTATGAAATTACATTGATAGCTATAATAAGAATAACAGTTAAATACACAATATGAGGTAACTATATTTAAATTATACAAAATTAATAATATGTCATATTTTTGAACGCGGATACCAGTTGAGATTCGGTTTCATGATCCGTTTGGCGGTTCATAAACCGACTTGCAGACGAACATGTACGGTACATTATATACACTATATTCGGTACATTTTCTGAATTAATGCTTTTAAGTTTAAAGACACGGGTCTACCATTTTGCTTAAATCTTGAAATTCAGGTCTTCCCTTTTAACGACTCATTCATTTGTGTCAATAGTTTGTGACTTATTTCCTTCTTCACTTTTTGTTTCATTCTCGTTTCAACTATTATTGTGCAATTGGTAAACTATTCTAATGATACGATCAGCACACGTTTATTTGTGCTAAACTTCTAACGTAAGCGATGGCGCTTTATGTTGTCACTCCCTAACTTCCTCTCTCCTCGTCAAAAAAAACACTGTTACTGTAGTGCCGTAATGAGATCTGAGAATCATCTTAATGGTCTAAAGGTAATAAATTTCGTTAAATGTCAGACCTTCGTAACAATTTCGATAACTCAGCAACATCTCTGCTTTATGATGCAGCTGTTGCCATTCTACGACAGTGTAAAGCAATAACTTTGGCCATTTCCCTTAAAAAAATCAATTTGGCATTTATACTCCCAGCGTCATGAAAGATATACTTTGATGATTTAAAAGCAAAAAAATTCTAAATATTTTTTTAGAGTTCCTTTTCGCATTTATTTTTTTTCTTGATATGGAGAATTAAAAAAAGGAATATACAATGAGCTGAAGTGGTAAAAATTCATGGTTCTAATTTTTTTTTTTTGCTGAACATCCTAAAATCCTGTTTCACTTCCATGATTTCTATTCCTGTTTTAAAACAGATAGAAAAATCTTTCGCTGGTTTTCATCATTTACATTGTAGAGACATTAGGTTATTTCGAAGCAGGAGACATGAAAAATGAGCAATGCCCTCGCCGGAACTCGAACCCCGGACCTCTCAAATACGCGTCGAGTGTGCTGAGTTTTACACAACGAAAGCATACTAAGAAGGCGGGAGAAATACCTTATATCATTATTTGAAAAAATTGACTAAAATCTTATTACATGCACCTGGTCCTCTTTCAAGATGCACAAACTTCAGCACATGAAACTCTAAATATAACATTTAGCATATATAGTGCCATTTCTTAAAAATTACCAGCTAACTGAAACTGCGTCATTTTTTACATAATGATCAGTGGATGCGTCTGCTGCATTAACATAAAATTAAATAGGGAGTTAATACATAGTCGCGTTGGCAGATGAAAAGCAGTAAAGGTGCTGTAAAAATACACTGGTGTGCAAAAATTAAGCACGAAGTCGAAAAATTAGCATATCAGCTGAACGAAGAGGCAGTGCGGACAGAAAGATCGATCAGGAGATTAAGTAAGGTGATGTACGGTAGCACATGCGCAGATATGCAGGTAGACGTAATGGGGGTGTGTCTGAGTAGTATAAAGCATGTTGTCGGCGTAAGATCAGTATTTCTGGCAAAGAGATTGCACGCCGTATAGCAGTTAAAATCACACCGAGTTGCTGCCTCAGCGAGAAATGGCGAATAATCAATTTGTTAGACAACATCTGGATGCTTTTACCCGAGGTCGAATCATTGGGAAGTTGGAGGAAGGCCGCAGTGTGACAAGTGTGGCTGCAGAGTTCGGAATTGCTCACAGCATCGTTTCACGACTTTGGATACAATTTCAAACTACAGGAACAGCTATCCGGGGGTTTAGTAGTGGTCGTCCACGAGGAACCACACCCGCAGATGACCGGTATATTGCCTTACAGGCCAGAAGAAACAGGCGGCAGACAGCGGGAGAAATCGCTAGACACACCACACAGGCGACTGGACGACCGATATCGCGTTTTACCGTGGCCAGAAGACTGCACGGTGGTGGTCTGTTTGCACGACGCCCTGTACGGTGTGTACCTCTAACGCCTGCCCATCGGAGAAGGCGTTCTCTGTGATTTCGGGAACAACGGAATTGGAGAGACAATGAATAGGGACGAGTACTCTTTACAGATGAGAGCAGATATAGTCTGAGTTGCGATTCTAGACACATACATATCTGGACAGAGCGAGGAACACTTAATAACTCCTTCAACATCATCAAAAGGGACTGTTTTGGATGTCCCGGAGTTCTCGTTCGAGCAGACATAATGCTTGGTAGACATAATGCATAATGCAATCGCGAGGAGACAACGACATCTATCGGCAAAAATAATAATCAAGAATTATGTTAATAGAATTTTAAAAGCGCTAGGAAGGACTGGATCAGACTTAAAATCATTCACTAAACATGCTAAATCTTTGTGAATATGAAAAGCCTCAAGAAAATGTGATTATTATTTTTGCCGATAGATGGCGTTGCCTCCTCGCGCGTGGTTCTACCCAAGGGTATAAAAAAAGACGTTACTGAGGTTGCTTTCCAATTCTAGATATTTTGTTCTCCTGATGAGGAGGGACCTGTTAGCTGCCCTCGAAATCGATTGAGTGTTTTTAGTAAATGTACGCCAAATACAAGGTTGTTTCAGCGAATTTGAAGATATATCTTCTTATTTCTTTTCCTCATTTGCATTTTGTTTTTCCTTTAAAATCTAAACTGCATTAACTTTGCGTTTATTTTACCATATGACTTACCTGGTACTGGATTAGTACCTGATACTTCTTAATTTGAATTTTTATTTAAAATTCAGTGCCCTTTGTTGTGCCTTAGTCCCCAGATTTCTCTTGCTTCCCGGGCATAAGTTTTATTTTTTCCTTCTTCTATTACCTCACCGTCTTTTCCATTCTGTTTTATTTTCAGAATAACAGTCAGTCAATAAGACATACATATTTTATCGTAAAATCTACGTATATCATATAATATTTACTTTAGAAAATGCAGCATAACTGTGAATGACACAATTTCTAACCAAGGTAAACATCAAAACAAAAATCGTGAAAACATTAAGATCGCGAGTAGTATCTTGCGTATATTTTTAAACCCGCTCTGAAGGAAACTAAAGTGCATATGTTATAATAAAATCGCTTTCTGTCTGAAAGTGTTTTCCGATTGATCACAAACTCAACTCTCTGAGTTTTTTATCCTTCTTCCGCTGAAGTACTGCCGAAAGAAATGAAAAGTGTATACACGTTGTGGACCAATCCGACAAATGCCAAATAACGAGGAATTATTTTTGAATAATCAGAAATAAATATACTTTATTAATAAAGTATGAAAAATAAATTTCTTCCAAAGTTTTTGTACTACAGCGATTTCATACTATATTGCTGACTAGAACGTTTTTAAGGCGTGACATCAATGACTAGTAATCTGCTTAAAAGCAACTATTACCTACAGCAGTTTTGTTTCTCACATTTTGTAAGTAGAGTGACGTTATTTAAACGTAGCTTTAGGAAGAGCATAACCTTGTTTTGTCTCTTGGTTTCTTCAATCAGAGGCAGCAAAACTATGAAATTATCACGCATCTTTTAGCAAGATACTGACTTTTTTCAAGAAAATTTGTTAACCATATGTATGAACTATAATTTTTTTCTTTCTGCATATTCTGCTTTTATTTTACATATATATAAGCTTATCTTCCCTTACTATGCAGAAGTAATTTGCCGTGAAATCATATAATTTTTTAAAACATGGCAGAACTACTCAATTGTCATCCAAATATTTAGTTATGATTACATTTCTGTATGTTTCTGATATCTTTATCGGAATGCTGAGCAACAAAGTGGCAAATGATTTGGGATAATCGCTAGGTTTCGAATTTCTAATCCGGATTTTTGCACGGAACTAATTTA
The DNA here is from genome assembly GCA_000611955.2 of Stegodyphus mimosarum. NCBI lineage: Eukaryota > Metazoa > Arthropoda > Arachnida > Araneae > Eresidae > Stegodyphus > Stegodyphus mimosarum. The sequence goes on from KK116898.1 coordinate 247,883, forward strand.
TCTAGCACGTGAACTGCGCTGAATAACTATCTAAGGAAGTTCCCAATCAACATAGTGACGTGCATTTTGTACATGTTGCTCTTCGAACATTTTCTAAATGTTACAAATTCTATTTTCGTGCTGAGAACTTAAACTGTTGAAGTTGTGAAGACTTAAAACAAAGTTTTTCTTTCTCGAATTTGAAAATGTGCTAATCATTTTCAAATACAAATTTCTATGCAAATGCATTGGGTATTAAGTTTTCGAAGCAAGAAATGTGCCCTTGCCGGAATTTAAACCATGAAATTCCAAGTGCCAGATGAGAATGCTAACCACTTACATAGCGAAAGTACACATGTAGAAAACCGATAATTCTTTACATTCTCGCCAACTTATAAGGCCATTGGAAAAACTATGAAACCACTCGACCGAATTTAGACTTTAATTGGGGCGCTACTCTAGAGACCATTAAGTTTTTCAAAGCAGAAAAAGAGAAAAATCAGCTATGTATCCATCAAGAATCTTAACATGGATTTCAAACTGCCAGCTGGACTTGCTAGCCACTATAGCATGACGGCACGTACCGAGAAATACGATAACTTCTTGCAGACTTACTTGAAAGCCTTCTTGGCGACCATTTACAGTTTCTAAAAATTATTTGTGTAACTATAAAATTATGAACATCGTTAGTGAATACCACTCATAATCATATTCTGTTGTACGACCAGATGACAGTTTCTAAAAATTATTTGTGTAACCGTGAAATCATAAACATCGTTAGTGAATACCACTCATAATCATTTTCTCTTGTACGATCACTTTCTCGAGAAGGTAAAAATCGTATGGAACGCTGGGTGGCCATCATAGGAAAGCTTCAACATTTATCTTCGATTCTTTTCTAAATAACATCCATGTATTAATGTTGAATTTTTGCTTTTTTGTCAAGTAATCAAAAAAAATAATAAAGCTAAGAAATTTTAGACATAATAAAAAATTTAAGGAATTCCCTCTATGTATTTTGGGTAAACCTATGTTTGGTTAACATGGAATATTATTATTATATTTTATATTATTTTCGCTAAATTAGTAAAGCGTGTTCATAAAAGCGGTCTTTTAATTTCGCAATCGTTGATTGTAGACATACGCTGCTAGTTACAAAAGTTTATTAAATAATGAAAGCATTCATGTTTTAAGGTTTTCTAATTTTAAATTGAATCAGTTTTACAAAAAATTATATATGATCCACGATCACTGAATTATATTTAATAAAAGTTTATATTCATTACAAATAACATAACACTAAACTTCTGTATGTTTAACGTACGTTATATAAACGTTTAACCCAGTAAGATAAAAATTGATTGAGGAATTTAATTTTAAAATCTGGAATTTTTGTCGTTCTTTTTTTTATTCGATCGGTTAAAAAATAAATTAAAATAATTCCATATTGATTATTGCCCTTTTGATGCCACTTTAGTCATACCCTTTTGAGATTTACAAGCGTGTATCATTCTTTAATTTATAATTTTGTTACACATGATATGCCGAAATAATTTTCACATATGTAATTTATAAATTTTCAATGCTAAAAATAAGGTAAATGCATTCCTACCTAATTTTATTGCTTTATAATCAAAATCCGATAATAATACAAAAAAATCAGTAAACTAGAATTATTTTCCCTTTTTAATTTATACTAATCATGTAATTAATTGGCTGTTATGAGAGATCTACAGTTCCAATTGGCTATTATTTGGCATTGTTGGTTTCGCTCAACATCAAATAATAAAGCAGCCAACAGACATAAAAATATTACACATATTACATATTACTTTCGTATGTGCACCCAGGAAATGTTTTAATACAACTTTTCACCATTTACCAATTAAAGAGTTTAAGAAAATTTTTAATAAAACTCTATCAGTTATTCAGTAGTTATACTCGCAGTTTTATTCGAGGATAATTCCTTTTTCTGATTCGACAAATTTATTGGCAAAAATTTTCTTCCTCCCGAAGAAGAGGGTCATGATCGCCTTTAAAATCGATAACATTTTATACAGTATCTACGCCAAACTGTGATTCTTTTTTTCTACTTTGAAATTTACATTGATCAACATTTTCCATGACAGTCTTCATAACAAAGTTACTTATTTAAATTATTAATATCAGAAATCTTTTTTACTAAACTATTTCATTTTTAGTTGATGTAAACATTTAGCTCTTTCTATTTATATATGATCCCCAACACTCAACATCAAATTTTAAAACTAACAATCTTTATAAATTTTTGTCGTACCAGATTCAAATGTTTTGTGTTTTATTTTTAAAAACAAGTATAAACTTTTAATAAATGTAACTATAGAGGCCGGAAGGATGTATAAAAAGTTAGACTTTGTTCATTTTACTAAGTTCATTTTTTTTAATTTAAAAACAACACAACAGGAATATTTTCCTTATTTAAAGCATTTTTGTATTTGGAAGTATATGTCTACTATCAACAATTGCAAAAAAATAATATAAATAATAAATAGTAAATAAAATAATATTGCGATAAAAGTCATAAGCATAACGGTTTTTATGGACATTGTGTATAGCACGCGTAAGGTTCTTATTTCAAACCAACCAGTTATTGGCCCAAAGGGACTTACCCAAGAAGGTCTATTAGTCTCGAAACGGCATTTTGCAGCGAATCGCTAAAATATTGAATTACATTTCAAATTGTTGCCATCAAATATTACCGCCCTGTTTTAAAGCAATAAAATTGAAGCATCTGCCTATTCTCACATTGCGAAAAAACAACGTACCTAGAACCATCAAATTTTGAATAACGTAGTCCGCCACCCGAACCTGGTAGCCCGGACTTTTGTTTTATTGTCTACTTCATATTAATATTTTTATTGTCCATTCATATTTTGTTTTATTGTCTATTTCTTTAACGAATTTTTGATTAAAAACTTCAGCCATTTGAAAGCGAGCAGTGGTACAGAATAAAGCAGTTTTGGCTCCAACCCGCGAGACTATCTTCCGGAATCCTAAAGATATGCTGTTTTTAAGTATTTTTAGCCCAAATGCTGTCGAATGTGCGGGTAAATGAAAAAAGCACCCCTTTGAGCGTAATATAAAATTTGAAAGCTTTCAGAATTTTAATTATGATTTTGATCTTTATTTTAAATTTTTCTTCTGGTATTCCTCTCCAGAATGCAAATTAGCTTACAGATTATTCAAATTGAAGGGTTTAGATCTTGAAAGAGAAGGAGAGTTTCTAGCACTCGCGAAGCGTTGTTAGAATTTTGCTAGCTCTCGCTAAATACGTATAATAATCTCGGGGTTGCGTGCTTTCGCAGCCAGTATTTCAAATTCACGCGGCGGTAAATTATTTGAGTCAGCTTGTAGCTTAGTTATTTAACTCTGTAGTTTTTACTATTGATCAACGTTTAAATTTATTACACTGTTATTATTTAATTTGCATCCTCACAAATATTGGTTATCTGTAGACCACGAGCCATGTTCTTTATATTAAAAGTACAGTTTAATAAAAAGTTGTTTAAACCTTTAAATTTTTTCATGCTTTTTTAGAAATGGCGATAACTCGGTACCTGTCTAATAAAGTTGTTAGGTCTAAAGCTCCAGTATCAGACCAGTATAATCTTATAAACGCACTTATTCTTGAAAATTATACGCTTGTAAACGCATGGTATGTAATTATCCTACTTGATTAATTCATACTTAGAAATAACACTACTAAATGCTTTTTTTCTTTTTATTCCCGAATGTAACAAATGTTAGTGGGCATTTTGTTTTTATTTCGCGATATATAAAATACATGAAACATACTCATTTACTACTCATTTCAAGAGGAAATTTGTGTAGTGATTATTAGTTCCATTCGGTATCAAACGTTATTTTTTACACCACTCAGCTATTCATTTTCCTTCCTGCCATTCATCTTCGTCTTAATCTCATTTTGATTTAATCAGTCATATTATCTGACGGGTTTTTTTTTCAGTTATTTCTCATTTTCCACTTCCATATTAAATGCAGCGTTTCCATGCCGCTTTTCAATGAATCTCATTAAATGTATCAAATTATATCTCATTTTAGTAATAAGACATCCCATTTTCAACAGAGTTTGCTATTAAATAGGACATTTAAAGGTGAATGACTGGATATCCGCGGTATCAGGAAACACACAAACAACGCAGATCAATAATTCTCGTTATAGGATAAATCTTAAAAGTAATGAATATCTTATTAGAAACAAATGTTTAAATTACCTTTCTATGTAACAGAAAAATTCATTTCGAACTAACGATACCTCAACAGGGCAACTGAAAAAAGAAGGGTTTCTTTTCTAACTTTTCTTATAATCACTGAAAATTTTAATTCTAGCATTAATTTTGCTATGGTGCATAGAATTCAGACGCAAATAATTTTCAGTCAGGCAAAATTCATCATAAAACGTATGGCAGTAAAACAGCCGTAGCCTAAGCCCAGATCCGGGCTTAGGCTACGAATCCGGGCCGTACCCTAGGGTCGGATTCGAACCTTGGAGAAGGTATGGATGTTTGTAAGTGCATAGTGTCTTTTTCGCATGAAGATGCTCAAAATGCTGTCGAACAAGTCGACAAGTTGATGGTAGGAGAAGATAGGGTAGCGAACCCTCAGATTCGTCCCCAAAGCATTTTCCATCAAAATTAGGACGGAGCCAGGCATACTCGTACAATCGCCAATAAGATGCCTAAGGACTACTGATAGGGCCAACCCTTGCCGCTTGGCCAAGATAAAATTAGTTAACTGAGATTCAGATCCGGAGAATCAGTTGTAACAACAGCGAAGATAATTTATATTACTTCTAAAGATACTGATCCAAAGATATTATAGTTAGTAGAGGTGACTATCGCGTTGATAGGTTGGAGTTGGAATCCCGACTGTGCGTCGAAAGCCATGGACGTTTATAAATGTAGTATTCTTACGGAATGGAACTTAAAATTCGTCGATCTGAAAGCCTCTTCGAGAGGTTCATAACAAGGGAAAGGAGATAGGAGACTCCTAGTTTCCAGATATTGGAAGTTTCTCAATATTACACTATATCTGTTCACTACTGAACTTAAAAAATAGTTGATTCGGCACCGATAAATGGACAAATTAATTTGAAAATCAATGAACAGTTTGCCTGCTTTCGCTCAAATTCGGAAGGAAGCAAAATTGTGCTCTTCCTCACTGATGCTCAAGGCCTGTACCTTTACCTTCTATAAGCGTAACCTCCTAGCATCCACTGTTATTCGTGAGAGGTAATGGAATTAACAATAAAAATACTATAGATATCTAAGAAGTTATTACTACAGTTAAATATACATTGAATTTACAGCAAAACAAGGAAAACAAAATTATTCAGGAGAAACTAAAATTGAACAAAAGCACGTATCACGAAATAATAAGTCTAAATTATTAATTGATTACAGCAAAGCATGCGACAGCCATCTCTTAAAAGGAAATATTATTTTCTAAAATATCTTTCATGCAGTCGTGCGAGGTTTTCTAAGAGAATATTTGCGATACATAATCAAAAATATAGAAATTCTGACCAGAACGTTCAGCAGTAGAAAATTAGATCCGGGTAAATTGTCAACTTTAGTCAGAAATTAACATGATGCGATTTTAGGAAACATTCATACGATGACTTGTAGAGACATTAGGATTTTTTATGCTGAGAGACGTGAAAAATGAGCAACGCCCTCGCCGGGACTCGAACCTCGGATCTCTCGAATACACGCCGAATGTGCTGACCATTTCACCACGAAGGCATGCTAAGGAGGCGGGAGAAATATCTTATATACTCCCCTTTTTAAAGGGTGACTGGGGATTAGAGGACCCAATCGCCAAATCCTGGTGGTGGAGAATCATCATCCACCATCTTTTTTAGTTCGGGCGCCACTGTAGAAACATTATGGTATTTTGATACGGGAGACATGAAAAATGTGCAATGCCCTCGTCGGGACTCGGAATCTCGGACCTCTGGAATACGCGCCGAGTATGCTGGCCATTACACCACGAAGGCAGGAGAAATAAATACCTTATAACTTAACAGTCACAATTATCAGTCATTAGACGTAAAACTAATTAATTCCGTGGAACAGAGTTTAAGCCATAGCTAGTTAGGAAAGGTAAATTTGCTCATGCGTGTTTTTGTCTATGCTTTCAGCTTGCCTGCTTCGTTATGACTGGCCACTTCTTATAACATTAATTAATTGAAAGATTAAAGCATTTAGAGAAAATCCTTACTTTGATTTTTGGTGAAGTAATGCTAGCAATGAAGGCTCACGAAAATGCTACAATATCAACCTACTACCTCACCGAGTAAGGCCCCTTCAAATATTTTTATGATCGCAATATGGGTACGTCGGATAGATGTATATGCGAGGAAAGCAGAGGCCCATCACATTACATGTTTCAGTGGCCGCTAACGTCAGCCCATCACATTAACCAGCCTACCGATACTGGAATAGAATTCAGGAGATTCATCATTAAGCACCGTAACATCTTCTAAAAGATCCAAAGTATTGATTTTCTACACCGCCAAGGACAGATTTTGTGTCATCCATAGCATGCAACTAAAAATAATTCTCCAAGTCCGGAATATGCACCAATAAGAGTATCAAGAGTATCCACTCTCCAACCACACTCTATGCAGAAGTGCCTTCATAAAACATACACAAATAATATCTCCATTTATAGAAACAACCATAACTGTTCTCATACGTACTCAAACTACGAACTATGAACTGACTTCATACTCTGTAACGTGTGACAGATACACCAGTACTACGCACTCATGACTAGATACCATAAAGTGAAGTCATAAACTGTGTGCTGAACTTTAAACTGTATTGTGAATGAACTTATAAACCGAGCACTGTATAACAGAAAAACCAAGCAAACAATGAACCACGTACTATAATTCCTCCCCCGCCCCACTAGCAAAGCTCCAAACAGAAACACAAAAGAAATATGTGTATGTACTTGTAAATAACTTGATGTGTTTATCTACGCAACTGCAGAGTACATGTGTAAAATATACTTTGTATCAATTTTGACTGTAATGCAAATTATGCATCACTAATATGTAACATTCATGAATGTTTAAATGTAAACCAATGCCTGATCATGGCGTTAGTGTGCCCCGTGAGGATGCACTTCCATAGATGGTTAGTGTAGTGGTACGATACCACTTTTGCCCATGGCAACGTTTTAGTGGCCCTGCACTTGTTTCTGTCCTGTCCTGCCTAGCAAAGAAATTCTGCTTACCTGTTGTAATTGTTAAGCCATTGTCTAAACTTTCCCTTAGTTATTCACTTTCAGACCATACGAGACTAAAATTTTAAGCCTGTTCGTATAAACAATAGCGAGAGTAAAATTTTAAAACTGTTCGTATAAACCACAGCAACAGAATAAAACTTAAATTCGAACTCAGTTTATGGACTGACATAAGAAACTAGAGTAATTCAACGATCCAGAAATTCCGATGCCATAGCGTAAATCAACGACCCAAAAATTCTGAGAAGATTCTATTAAGGCATTTCATAAACTTTTACCATTTATTTCCGAACTTCAGTATACAGATTAATGTACATCGTATTATATTTCTAAACAGCATACTGTAAAGTTTACGAACATTGCTTCCAACCCTGCTACACTAAAATAAAATTCTATTCTGTATCTTAACGAAATACAGTTGCCTGAGTTTCTACTTTTTGCTCCCGACATCTATATGCGCGAAAAAAACACATCTATCGTCTGCGCAACATTTTTCAACACATCGTTAAAGAGAGACGGGTGTTTTTAACGTCTCGAATTAAACGTATCGATTGGCGGCAACGGTTTCGCTTGCCAAGAATCAGCTAAAACTACCAAACAAATTTTAGAAGTAGGAAAAATAAAAATAAGAACGCAAACACCGAACTCAGATTTGCGTACAAACTCTTTCCAGATCTCTTTTAATGCCTTGCAATACATCAGAATAAATTATCTATTAAATTGTTTTAATTTGTTCCTTTAGAATTCATTTCGCTTAAGAGTATATATACATCGTGGAAAATAAACTTTCACCCATGAGTTCCACGAGGGTTCTAAATAGGACTATTCACTCATTAAAAATAACGTCAATTAATTATAAAATTTGAACCATTATTGATGGAACTATAACATAATAGAAAATAACATCAATTAATTACAGAATTTGAACCACTATTGATGGAACTAACATATATTCAACTAAATAATTAAGTAATGAGATATTCGTATAATTTGCAGTCTTTTAAATAATAATCATATTTTCGTAGTCAGATCTCTACCCTGTGTTCTACTTATCGCGAAGCGCTCCAGCCTTTGCGTATACGCCCTTTGTCATACTTATATAAATACTCAAATAATTTCCTTAAAATTTCAGTTAATTTTGCTCCTCAGATTATTACAATTATTTTGGAACTTATGAAATGAATCAGAATATTTTGTTTCCATGATTAAAAGAAAAAACAAATTATATGTTGACTGAAAGAAAACTAATGATACTTTGGCATAGGTCTTACATTAAAAGAAGCACTTTCAGCAATTCAACACTATCGCCCTCTTCAGCTGCAATTAAATCAATTGAATGAAAGACAAGTATGATAAACAAAAAAGAGAATAACGCCCTTTGTAATGCAAGGAAAAGAAAAGTAATGAAAGGAAAATAAAAGTAATAAGGAGGACAAGGGAAGTGTTGCCGTCTAGAGATGGAAAATGAAATTATATAGTATTACCAGCAGACTAGAGCAGAGTTGTAATACGTAGCAATTTCCCAAAATACGCTATTTTTGAAGATATCTCAAATACTCCTGCAAAACATGAACAAAACTAAATTTGTAAACACGAGTTTAGAGTCCAAAAATGCACTAAATACATTCTAACAATTAGTTAGCTCTCTCTATAAGACTTTTATGCCATTTAAAAATATTACAAACTCTTAAAAAACACTTCGGATGCACTGAGATTTAGACTTTCATTTGTATGTATTATGGATTGAGGTGAAGGGATCAATTAAGGAAGTAATCGCGGCTAATTAAGATACTGATTAGGCCTACTTAAATTTTTAAAAACCTTCTAAATATCGCCGAAGTAACAAAAATCGCAATACCTTTCTATCAATACAGCCTGTAACCTCACCTGTAACCGCTGAATGGTTAAGTAGTTAAGATCCCTGAATACCAGTGGTTAAGACTGCTAATTTTGGTAGTACGACTCAGGTTCGAGTCTAGGCGAATGGGTTGGTTGCATGGTTGATTTTCGAGGTTTTCTCAATGCGTGGCATGAATCCGCCAAGAACATCGCGGACGAAACTGTCGCAGAGAAAACAGGGCAAGGAGAATCGTCATACTAAACATCGTGGGGTAAAACATTGTCATCGAAAATACAGCCATTCAAAAACACTGCAGTTTCAAAACATCGTCGTAAAAAATATTGTGGTAAAAAAAAACCATCTATTAAAAGTATTAATTTTAACGTAGCATATATATTGGTCTGGGTTTTTGTCAATGTGGGCTTTTATCTGCGTGGGCTTTTTATCAATGTGCGCTTTTATCCGTGTGGCTAGGCAATAATCATTGTCGCGTAGGCAATAATCATAGTGAGATTTTTTTTGTGAGCTTTTGCCACGTGCTCTTTCGTCCAGTGGGCTTTTTGTCTAGTCACCCTATCTACTACAATCGTACCTACCGCAAGACGATAACATCGCATGCATATGTTTTTCACATTTTAAAAATTGCATATTTAAAATCGTATAATGCTTTGTGACTGCAAGAAGGAATGAAGAGTATTTTTACCTCTACATTTCATAGTAGAAAATTAATCCTATGTATAAGCAGTTACTATAATTTAAAATTTATGTACTTGACGACTAAAAGTCATTATTTAATTAACCTCTTTTATGAAGTTGTACTGGCAGATTTTCATGAAAAATATAGTCTAAAATTATTAGAAAAGAGAAAATGAGTAACTGAATGAGTTTACCTTTATTAAGATGATTCAACTGATTGAAATAAGACAACATTTAATTTTTACTAAATGAATATAAAATTAACAATATGAAAGAAAATAATTTTACAGTTTCATACTTAATTAAATAAATTTAATACAGGCAACATTAAGCAGTTACTCATCTTCTCTAATTTTTTAGACTATATTTTTCATGAAAAACTGAAATACAACTTCCTTAAAGAGATGAATTAAATAATGACTTTTAACACTTATTGTAAGTACATAAATTTAAAATTGTAGTAACTGCTACTTGTTGGACAAATTTTTTATTTATACTTGAATGCTTAATTTTCCTGTTTACTTTTTTAGCAAAAATTATCATTTAAACCACAAAAATGAAATACAGAAATAAAAAAAATTCATCATTCCTTCCGACACTCACAAATTATTATGTATTTATTACGAATACATTTACAACTTTTAAAACCTGAAAAACACATGTCTGCGATGATATCGTCATGCGATGATGTGTAGGTGCTTTATTTTTTAATACGGTGATTTAAAACTGCGATTTTTTTAACCGCTGTTTTTTTCAATGACGATGTTTTATACAACGATGATTTAAAACTGCAATGTTTTTTCCTTGCTTTCTTTTTTCCCACCATGTTTTGTACAACGGCGTTTTCCCTTTGCGTTGTTTTGTCCGCTATTTTTTTGTCCGCGATGTTTCCACTTGTAATCACGTGAATACGACCCATGTTCCTTCAGAAAGTACTCCATGAAGGCATTCCAACCCGTAGGTAAACAGCCCTTATGAGCTCTGCCAAATTCAATACTGTAACTGAACTTTTCTATCTACAGAATTATTTACATACTGCAAAATGTAACAAAATCAAAATATACTTCAGTGAATTCATACTTAATGAATACAGTTACCATAACGAAAACAATTGTTATGACCTACCCCCGACCAAACAGTAAAATCGCTCAACAGTGGTAGTTCGAATCGCGTTTAAATCCCAACGAACGGACCGGCTGCACAAGATGTTTCGTTATTATTAATTCGAGCCAGTTTCCCTTAAAAAAATTCTCCACAAAGGCATCTCTCCTTTTAGCAGATAGCTCAGGTGACCGTTATGAAATAATCCAATCCGATCCATCCAGAATGTATTGGATCTTTTCCGTTAAAGTACAACTCACGACGAACAAATGTCTCGAGAAAAATATAGGTATCAACCTGATATCTTCCTGCGAAAAAATATACTTCCCTTATCAGCTGATTTCGATTGAAGTGAAATTTTCCTGAACGTAAGAAACATATCTCTTAGGTCGGTTATTTCAATAAAAAAAGAGCGAAGTGAGACGACATACTTTAAAAACATTTTTATCGGGGAAAATTACTTTTAAAACAGAAGCACTGTTTAAGAGGTACCATATTCAAATTAACCTTGACCAATAGACAACAAAGGTAAATATAACTAGCTGTAGAAAATTGTTTAGTGTGTGTTTTCAGCAACGGAAAAGATCCAATAAAATTTTATAATAAATCGGCGAGAGAAAGTAAATCCATTATATCTGTAGAAACGAGTAAGCTAAATTCTCAACTGCGCTGATGTTTTCTTTGGCGGAAGCAAGTTACTTTTTGCGAAATTATCTATGACAGGAAGCTAGTCTGCAACGAAAATGCGTTCTGCGTATTATCAAAAACAGGAAACTACTATAGCCGTGGGGTTGACAGTTGACAGTTTTGTTGCATTAGGCCATCTATCTTTACTACCATTTTGAATCCTTCCGAGAAAGTAACGAGAAAACACATGGTTTTTTTACTAGTTTACTATATATACCAAACCTCTCAATTAATAAACTTCACAGATTCAGGATTTCATAAGTAGAATATAAAATATCTGTTATTCAGTATGCGTAAATTATCATTATAGTTGTTTAATATTTCCTAAGCAACAACAATCATTGATGAAAAATTGAGCAATCTCACACATACAGAGCTTTTTAACACTTAAAAATCAGATACCTATTGTTTAAACTATGCGAAAAATAAAAAATTATATCTTGATAAAATAAAAATTTGTCGTCAGTCGACGATTGATAACATTTATTACTATCTCCAATACTTAAAAGTGCGTAGCTCATCGACGAAAGAATAAGAATTTTTTTAAAGCAATCTGCATATTTCTTTAATTTGCATTTTTAAACATCCCTTATAATACCATTACGATTATAATCAAAAAATGCCTCTACCACCTTATAATATGTATCTCTATTACAAGATTTTTAACTTTATTTCTTGCAAGCATTATTATCAGTAATAAAACTAAAATGTTACTGTAATTCTAAAATACGTTCCCATAACATATAGATTATAACATTTTAGGTTTTCTTATTTCTTTTCTTTTTACTTCCTTGTACGAAGTAAAGGAAGTATTGTAATCGCGAAAACGAAAATATCTATTTTGACCGCTATCGAATGCAATTTAGCTATGTTTTTTCTTGATATCTGCACGTAAAGACGAATAACGGACTCTTTCTCCGAAAACGGGTTGCAAAAAGGATATAAAATGGATTCAGAAGAGATTTTTCCGTGACGTCTGCGCGTATGTATGTATGTAACTCGCATAACTCAGAATGCAAAACGAGTAGCCTTGGAATGGCTAAATTTTGTATTTAGGACTGCTATACAATGTACCTGTACATCTCCCTTTTTGGTTGCAATCGGCCATACCAAAATTATATACATATTGTTGCGTTATACGGGTTCGTGGATTTGAGAGTATCCGATGAAAACACGATGCAGAACAATAAAAAGCACAATTTATTTACAGGAATCACTATTTACAGCACAGTTCCAAAATTACCTTTAAAAGCGTCGAAAATCTACAATAAATACGCTGAAACAATCAGCAACACAGCTTCAGGCTGTAACTGTAAAGGTAGCTTCACGGCAACACTAAACTTATAATAAAACACCGTGGAACAATCACCAATACACTGTCAAGCTATACTGTAAAGATAGCTTCACGGCAAAGCACTATCTCGATTGCTTTCCGTTCACAAAACTCTCGCGTAGCTTAGCACTCACAGTAAGCAACTACGCTCACACTACTTCACAATTAACTCGCCACTATCTCGCAACTAACTTCTCAACTAACTGGCTCTCAGAAACGCAAGGGTTTATATAGCTTTTCTTTAAGTTCGACACGTTTCGAGAAATATCTCGACAGGAAGTTATTCTAGAAGCTTCCCGATTGGACCATGGGATATCGCCTATTTGGTCGCCAAATGGGCGATAAAGTCGCCAATCTGGCAACCCTACCATACACTATTTTATGGCAACCCTAGTGCTATGCCGGAAAGCTTACATACAGGCGCAACCGCCGAATTTTTCGTAACAATATATACCCACTCTGTTACAGGGTTCCGTGAGCTCAGTATTTTTAATCTTATATGTTAGTAAATTGCGCATTTTTTGCTTTAAAAATTATTAAAATATGTTATTATCTTCCTGTTAAGGTCTTTATGACTGTAGTTAATCTGCATGCAATAATTTGTAGAATTATCAGCAATTTAAATGTTGTTTAAGTGGCGGCTAAACCTAATTTTTTTACCATAGCAGCCATATTTGTTTACATTTGAAACTTAGCAGAATAGTGAATTAAGTCTTTTTTGCACCTTCAGTGTCTTTTTGGCGAGTGAGACAAACGTAAACTTTCAGTTTTGTGCACCGAAAAATCTGCTTTCTTGCCCGTTGGCCGAATTACTTTTTTTTGCGTAGAAACTCTAATTTGAATTGTAAAAATTATTTTTTAATTGTTTTAACTGTATTTGGTGTTTTATATTCTTCTATACTTTTAAATTTTTAATAAAGTTATTTTGAGGTTTTGTATATTTTTGCCTTGTCGCGAAGTGAGAACTAAATTAATTGAATGAGAAATATACCTCTATGGAAATTCCAGGAAATAAGTTTAAATGAAATGCGGGAAAAAATGCGTACAATTTAATATTCCGTAGAAGAAAGTCATGTGGCGTATACATTAGATTAGTTTCTTTTTTTAGTTCAAACATATTTTTAACAGTATACTGATATACGGTAGTGTAAATAATATTTAATAATAAAAAAATTGGCGTGAAATATAACTAAATAGCGAGAACTCCTATTAATACGTTGAGCTTCATTTAAGAAAACAAGAAACTTGTACTAATAATAATGCGTCATACACAGTCCAGTCACATTAATGTGACCATCTGTCAAAAGCCAGAATAACCACCTTTCGCAGAGCGGACTGCTGCGAGACGTGCAGGAAGAGAGTCACATAGGTCCCTGAAGGTGTTCTCTGGGATGTTGAGCCATGCCGACTCTAATGCCGTGGCCAGCTGCGCTAGATTACGCGGTTGAGGATCCATGGCGCGAACAACTCGATCGAGATGGTCCCACAGATGCTCGATTGGGTTTAAGTCAGGTGAGTTTGCTGGCCAGGGGAGGACGGTAAACTCATCCTGGTGCTCTTCGAACCACGCACGTACACTGGCAGCTGTATGGCACCTCGCATTGTCCTGCTGGAAGATGCCATCATCCTGAGGAAAAACAATGCGCATGTAGGGGTGAACATGGTCCGCAAGGACAGATGCGTACTTGTATTGATCCATTGTGCCTTCCACAATGATCAGTGAACCTAGAGAATGCCAGGAAAACATTCCCCAGACCATAATGCTCCCGCCTCCAGCTTGGACCGTTCCGGCAATGGTTGCAGGGTGGTTCCTTTCAGAGGTTTCACGCCTTATACGCCAACGTCCATCTGTCCGATGGAGCATAAAACGCGATTCATCCGAAAACGCAACCTGTCGCCACTCAGTGGACGTCCAGCTGCTGTACTGGCGTGCAAATTCTAGCCTTCGCCGTCGATGAACAGCAGTCAGCATAGGTGCACGAACCAGGCGTCTGCTTCGGAGGCCCAGACGCAGCAATGTTCGCTGAATAGTACTTTGGGAGACACTTTTGGTAGCCCCTTGGTTCATTTTGGTGGTCAGTTGCTCAACGGTAGCCCGTCTATCTGCCCGAACGCATCTCCGCAACCGTCGTTCGCCTCTGTCATCTATGGCCCGTGGTGCACCACATTTGCCACGTCGCTGATTTTGGACAGTCCCATTTTGCCATGCACGGTACACTTTTACCACGGCGGCACGCGAACAGTTCACAAACTCAGCCGTTTCGGAAATGCTTCCACCCTTGGCCCGAAAGCCAATGATCATGCCCTTTTGGAAGTCGGATAAATCGCTTCGTTTCTGCATTACGCCAACGATTGAAATGTTTTCCGAAGCCCTCACATACCCTTTATATACGCTCAACTGCACTGTGCTGCCACCTGCCTTCTGTGATTGGTTATTTAACTCTGACATGGAAAGTACGTGGTGGTCACATTAATGTGACTGGACTGTGTATATTATAATGTTTATGATCTTTAACGTGCACAATGCCAAAACCGCGCGTGACGCCGAATTTCTCCCCACCTATTCAGTGAGTTGTTTTCGCTTAAAAAAATTAGAATTGTACGAATTCAGCATCGCGTACTACTTGGCACTGCGTACATTAAACTTTGCTCAACTATTCATACCGCGATATAATGAGGCTACCACAATTGGCGCTTTGACCGAAATTTGCAGACTGGCGCCCCGTTAACAGAAATGTAAACAAAATTCTTCATTTTTTCTTCTTAGTTTATATCCCATACACATAACATATAAAGTTATTTCCTATTATAAGTTTAAAAAAAAACTTCAGAAACATGACGGTTCGAAAACAAATGAGAGACACAATATTGTAAATGTCACATTGATATTTATTTATTTATTTTCATAACTTAATCATTTATTTTTAAATTACAAAAAAAATCTAAGTTTAAAAATAAGTTTTGGTCTTCAAAAATGCAGTCGCAAATTAAAAGACGAACATTCGCATATTCAACGAATTATACAACAATTTCTACACTCTCACAGTCTCTCCAATGTTTAAATTAAGGAATCAGGAATATATACCTGCTAAAGTTACCGTTAATGGAAATTAGCTGTCTTTCTTTGTACTATTTTCGGAGAATTATTCATACCAAAAAATCCGTGTTTCAAAACTTTTCGATAGCAGATCATTAGAAAGAGGTATAGAAAATGGATTCCTTTCAAGACTCGGGATAACCTTGAAAAGAAAGTAACAGAGGCCATTAAAGTGACATTTGGAGGATAGGAGCTTTAAAAGAAATTATTTCTATTATCAAGTTGAAATCTAGAAAGCAGGAAAAAATAACGGTACAGAGAAGAAAGACATCAGAGAGTATAATGATACCGAAATCAAAAAATCAAAAATCTAATATTTTTTTGCACATTGTAAATATCTTTAAAAAATCCCCTTCTCTTATCAAAATTTAATTTCCCATATATGCCATAGTGTACAAAGATCAATTCTTAAGTAAATTATCTGGGCGCCTGATGCAAATGATTTAACGTCTCTTTTAACTAAGATTTCTGAATGAAGCATTTAATGATAATTTATTTTGGAATTATTTCCAAGGATGCTTAAAATTTTACCCAAATGTTCATGTTAATTACCCAATTGGGAACACAAAACTAGACACGCAGTATTGATTATCAATTAAATTAATCTCTGAATAATTAGTTTTTATTTTTATTTCCTTAATAAAATAGCAGTAAAACGGCAGTTATTTCTATATCAAATAATAAATTTGTATCTAAATGAGACTGGCAAATTTAAATCCAGATCAAATGATTCAGTGGTAAGTAAGATAAGCGGTAAATACTCATTATAGTTTAAAAAAGAATTTATCGGTTATCAAAACAAATCTAATGGAAAGAATTTAGTATTCAGCATCAAACTTACAATACGTAAATCTGTAGAATGTTCTTTAACTGTTTCCGCTTTCTTCTAAATAGGGATTTAAGTCGAATGTGCTTTTACATTTTCTTCCGCTGCCATTCAACAAAACCAAAAAGCATTTAATCAGACCGTTTTGGTGTACAGCAAACCGTGTGAGGGTTATTTGCCTTAGGGGACGGATACTTTTGAGAAGACCTTAAAGGAGATTGGTTCGTATTCACGTTACACATGGTGAAAACTGTGAAACCTATTCGAATCGGAACAATGACATAAAATTACCTTCGTTAAATGTGGAAAACGTTTATGTTGTTTCTGGCTCCCAATGTAATAAGCCTTATTGAACCAGTGAACCAAAGAACTATTCAGAACATACAGATGAAATACTGATCCTTTTCTATGAGTCGATGAGTGCAATTTGAAGGCAGTATTCATGATTTTCAGAAAAAGTTCGTTTTGAAAGATGCCAGTTTTACTTTGTCTCTTGCTTGAATGATGTACAGAATACAACTTCGTTCTTGGTGTATACTATGGTGTATGATTATGTTTGTAGTGATAAGTCGAGTTTCGATGATTGTTTTGGTTAGGAACATGTCCGGCGTCAGTTGCTGATATGTTAGATTTAGTTACATGTTCGGAGAAGGTTAATATTAGTAAAAACGAGGTGAAGGTGTTGGTGAAAGTAGATAATTTTGTTTCCGTCAAACTCTCATCCAGAGACGACGAAGTAATCAGACATGTACTACGAAAGGAGAAAGATGAGGAGAAGAAACAGTAGAATGAAGATGATTACGACGCGCAGAACAATAAAGCTACGTGGAAGGAAGCTGACGAAGGATTTCAGACTTGATGAGATTTCCTGACAAATGTTCATCTGTGACAGTACAGATGTTAAGAAGCTACAAACGAATTTTTAAAACTACGGCGATAATCTTGTAAGCAAGTATATATTTGAAGTTATATATTTACCATTACATTAAGAAAGTCGTAGCTTACATGTGGTAATTACTATACATGATAACTTTAAAATGTTGCTGAGTTTTGATTTTTCTCAGATTTAAATGCATGGTGTGTTTTAATCTTAAATAATCTGTATGCTTTTCTATACTTTTTATTTAATTACGGACAACACATCGAAAACCACGTCCAACTGAAACTTCGCATGCTGCATTTTGTACAGATGGCATCGCAAATTATAAACACCTATAAACCTATAAACATATTCCGGAAGTTATAGTTAGCCGGAAGTCTGCTAACCAGAATTATCGACTTTCCGTTGCTGCCGGTTAAAAGATAATCTACCGCACTTAATAATTTATCAGTATCGTATTTTATTGTATTTAATTCGTCAGTAATATATTTTGAGACTGGATTTTCGAAACGCTTTTGTGATTTTTGCGGTTATATTGGATCTTGATGGCTTTTCCATCATCGTGTCTTATAGCAAAAATTTGAGAACACCATTTACATTAGTCGGTGTATGCATATCCTTGTAAAAGCTAATTTTTATATTTTTGTTTACTGCACCATTCCACGTTAAAATGAGTGTAATACTTTGCATTTATAGAGGGCGATAGCACAGTTTCTGAAAATAAGTATAATAATAATTAGTTAAATAAATAAATAAATAATTATATATTTCTCCAGAATTTATTATTTTTTGAACTAAAATAGTTGAATTTTATAAAAAGTTATTCATAAATTTATATTAAAAATCGTATACCATAAAATTTTATTATTATTATATTTATGGCGGCTGGAAGCCATGGTTGACTTATAGATTTCAGTTGCTCGACGCTGTCGATATTTTACCAGAGGCTTGCTCGTGGCGACATCTATGGTTCGAATTAGAAGTGTGACGCGAGAAGTTTCTTGGCCTCGTAAACAGAACTTGAGATCGTGACATGGGAGCGGAATTCTCTACCGCTAGGGCAAAAGAGCTCTTCTCCGTTAGAGTCAAGAATTCCAACTCTTCCAAATTTTACAAGCGTTGAGTGGTTCCACGGATGCCGTACATTTAATAATAATTTATGTAAATATGATGAAAAAATAATTTACCTTTGGTTGCACTTGCTTGATAAGTAATATTTAGTACTAGTAAGCCCCCTATTATCTAACGAATCGAATACGCGAACGCGTGAAACTCGCTATGATATGAATTGCTTAAGAATGAGAATGGAAGGATTAAAAAGAAGACAATAAATTCAACTTTAAAGTTGTATATACTTTATGAGACATCGCGATAAAATTAGGCGAAGTTAAATAATAAATAAATGGCATTAAATAAAGATTAAACGAAGGTAGGTCAGTTATTTTGTTGTTTTATTTTACAACATACCGAAAATTTTCTGCAACAATAAGCACTAAAATTAACAAAATAAATGAACTCATGAACTTAAAAACTTCACTGTACACAACGTTTCGGATAAAAATATTAAAATATTATTAAACACTAATAAATATTGAAAAGCTGAGTGCGTCCACGTCACACACATTTTTTCCTCTTCGCCTTTTCTAATATAAGATAAAAATACGCAAGAACTAACAGATGGATAATGATAACACCAATAACGTTGACTTTAACTCTCGCTTTGCCGCATGCTAATCTGACACTTAAATCACTCACGTTAACGGTCATAGCTGCAGAGCACCACAGCAATTTTAAGTGCAAAGGAAACGAACTGAATTCCGAATTGTTCCGATTCGGTTTGGGAAAAAATATTGCTAAGGCTGCACTTCTATAATTAAAGATAAAGACGACTTATCAAATGGCAGCATAGTTAGTTCACGTACAAAATAATATGCAACCTCAGAGATTCAATTCATGAAATCGGAGCGCGGAGATCTACATTAAAAACTGGAGTCTCTGGGTCGAAACCGGAAAGGTGGTTACCCGTGAATGCATTAGGGAGGTTCCTATTTATTTCTTGAATATATAGGCGTATTATTCGGTCGAGATTTAATTTTGAATGTTGCCATGTTTACTTATACTGTCTATTTATAGATTAAATTATAGGTTAAGGCCGACCTCCTAGCAAACAAATCTTAAGCACTCACAAGATACAGCATTTAAACACTTCTGACATATTTCTCGTGAAAGATATTTAATCCTTTAATGAACATTTCTCTCGCAGGAAGCCTGTCAATCGATATGGAAACCAGCTTAAAATTTCAGTTCTTAGAAGTGACGTGAGCGATCTCATTTCTCATTTAGAGGGATGGAATAATTCTCCTCTTTCTAGGGACTTTTAAGTCAACAGTTGGCGATATCAATCATGTTTCAAACTACTATACGCGCCCTGCGGTAGGTAGTGGAAAACGACGTACTGCTGTCAAAAGTCTGTCAGTCGTTGCTCGAAATGTGAAGGTCGGTCGTCAATGTCGGCAGGGTGTCGGGAAGTGCCGTCAATTTTTAGAAAGAAACTTTTTTCACGTCCTCCGGCGCCACGAGAACTAACAACGCCTTTATTATGCCGTAACCAATACAAATGAAAGAAAGGGGAAGTTTTGGAGGAGGAAATTGGGCGTTGAGTGATCGGAATAAGGTGCAGAGTTCAAGCCTTTCGTCTCTCATCGGCTGGATTCGTAACGGAGGAAGAATATCCTTACTTGCTTTGCTGTGCAGAACGTAACGCTTCATTAATAGTTTATGGTATGACGACTTCAGAAAGTACCGGTCTTCGTTAGGATTTTTTTTTCTCTTTATTATTATTATATTCTGGCGTTACCTTTATAAACACCGCAAGTTGAAATATCGAAGTGTACGGTTTATGTAATGTTTTTCGCATTTTTCTCCTGTTAAGATCAAGTACAGTTATAGTTTTGTTAAAGCATTATCCATGAAACTCACCTCTTTCCCCAAAAAAATTGTTTTCATGCGAATCCGTTTATTTCGTTACAGCAACGTACACCACAGCTAAGAGAAGAAATGCTTTCGTGGAGAACTTTTTAAGGAAAACTGGTTCGTATTCACGTTGCAAATAGAGAAAAATCACAAAAAACACCTATGCAGGTAGCCTCTTGGCTGGAATTCAAACCTGGGTCAAACTGTCAGTGTTTATAGCGATCTTTCTGCTCGGACGCTATTAGAACCTAATTTTTATATGTTTCTCACATATTTAAATCAACAAACTATCTTATATTTTGATAATTAATGTTTAAAAACACTAGTGTCAATGAAGAGCAATCATTGTTATATACTTGTTGAATTATTGCAAAAGCGATTTTTTTAATTTCAAAATTTCATATATCATGAGTATATTTTTTATTCAAAACACTTTTGTAACTTAATACATATGTTTACCACTAATGGTTGCCAAATTTAAAAACCAAATTAAAAAATAAAAATAAGCTTGCCAGTTCAAAACTCGTTCTTCAAACTCCAGCATTTTAAGCTCTCATAACATGAAACAAAATTCTTTTTTACAGAAAATATCTTCAAACTAATTAATTCGGCACTGATACATTGCATATTTAAGAACAATCCTCAGCATTCAAAAATAAACATATTCAAAGATTTACTTTTCCGCTCTCTTGCTTCGAATTAATAAATTTTGTTTACAGCAACGAATATAAACCCGTATCTACACGGATCAAAAGACTTTTAATTGAAAATTTCAGCTACTTCGCTGGTATTAGCTTTCCAGTCACGCACAAACATTAAACTGTTGTCAAGATACTGCGTGCAAGGTTTAAAAAGTAACGCCTTAGAAAGGAAATCGCACATTTCTATGCCATTGTTACTAAAAGGTGTCTTTTCTATAGTTTTGCTGCGTGCAATAAAGGCCCAGCGGTGTGTTTTAGAAAACAAATCATTGCAGTATTATTATATTTTCTGCCAACTAATGGATTAAAAACATTCTGAAGCGCATTGTTAGATTTTACAATAAAGTTTTTCAATTTTCTTTTATTTAGTTCACCTTGAGATGGTAAATAAACAACTTTTTAAAATTTACACTAAGATTTTTTCACGTACAGTGAACAGTTCAATACATTGCACAAACTACTCCATCAATTTGCTTTTCAATATCCATATAAAATATAAAACTTACGTAGGGAAATAATAAGTATTTCTCATGAATATATATTGCATTGTCGATAAAAATGAGTATGTTTATAGACGGTTGACAATTATAAAGTTCGAAAGTATAAATTATTAAAGTGGTGCTATATTTTTAAGAAAATACACATTTCAAACAAATCTGTAACTACGTAACCTTGGAAATGATTAAGCTCATCTTCATAGCTTGAAATAATGTAATACATCAGTGTTCATACATCATACATCATCCTCGTGTTCGTATATATGCAATATATGTTTATATATACATATTGCACATACATGAACATAATATATGTTCACATATCTGCAATATATGTTCATATACATATACTGCATATAGTATATGAACATATATGTTATATGTTCATGTATGTGTAATGCAATAGGAGAATATAAGATTATGTGAATAAGATTCGATTTCTTTTTGGAAAATCTATATTGATCGGTTTGGAAAATCTATATTGATCGGTTTGGAAAATCTATATTGATCGGAATGTTTAACGACAATCTTCAAAGCAATGTAGTCAACTTACCTATTAGAATTCGAAATCTTCTATTAAACTGATAATTCATTTTCAGTTAAATACAAATTTAAATATTTCTCTGTTCAATTTGTGTATCAGCGGGTGACATGTTACAGTGTAGAGGGACACCGGGTGGATTTTGTTTATGAGCATAAAATCCATAAAAATCATAATCATATTCATTAATATAAAATCGCTGAAACGATATACATATGCCCAACGGTTGCGAAATAAAGGTACATAGGATTCTTATAAATAAAGTACATAAATAATAATTTTATAAATACGAAACAGTTCAATTTTAGTATAGTATTTTATCCAAAAAAATATTAGCCGCTTTATTAGAAAGAAGCATAACAAATATAAATAACGTAAATATTTTCTAAAACAAACATCTACATTAGCAATTGATTTTCTCGGCTATGAAGAGATCATCTCAGAGGTGATATTCTTTATCGATATTTATTTATGTTCTGAGAAACAGAGTTACTTCTATCTGAGAAATAGCATCGGAGATGATCTTCTTGCAGAAGTAATCGCTTCCAGAGATTTCACTACAGTTTTGCTGAAAATCAGTAAAATACCTCGTTATTCAAGTTTCAGATTAAATCCCATACTGTCAATCCTGTTGATAATGGATTCCAAAGAAGGAGAGGAGATGATTCTGGTTGAGGAAGTCATAAAATTCTTCAGCATACGTTTACGAATTTAAACCGAAAGGAAACGGGGAGAAGTTAAATGCGATTTTCATTCCGAATACATATTATTTATTAACGAATGAAGAGAGAGCAATAAAGTATCAGATTTATTCTGCCCTTTCGGAATTAACTTCATGAAAATTTCATGAAAAGAAACGCAAATATATCGATATAACAAAAGAATTTTTGGTCTGCATGATATCCGCGAAAGAATGGTTTTTCTGCCTTAATGTAAGAATGTGGTTTTCAGTCTTTAAATTCATGGTTTTGCCTTAGTCAGATGACCTTACTTAAGCCAGTCTTTAAATAACCCACATCTCATATACTAATTAGCCGCTAATTTAATAACAAATGCTGCTTAACATAAAACGAGATCATTTATTGCCAAAACAAGCGACTGAAATATGAAAAGGTATAAAATTGCTTTTATGGCTCACTAAAACATAGTAAATGTTTTATTGGTTGGAATTTTTGGTGTATGTGCATCGTGCAATAAGGTTAATTTTTCAACAAACCTCCCATACACAGTATGACAACTGTTTTCGAAAATTTCTCTACTTATTTTAAAAGGCTTTATAACAGAAGGTACATGTCTGGGATCAATATTTATTGAAATTAACTTAAGCCCTCTTTTTTGTTTTTTTCTTTGAAATGTTGTGCTGCAGATCTGGAAAGAATTTTCATATTTTAGAAGAGCAGAAAGTGCAGTGGAAACAGACTTCCTCAAAACGCTGCAATCTACCTTTCAGTGACTCCGAAGCCCAACGCTTTTATTTATGCACGTATGCTGTGGAGACATTAGGATATTTCGGATGCCGAGTGTGCTCATCACTACACCACAAAAACATACTCTACCTTATAAAGCTTTTATCCAGTTTATTTAGCCTAATAACTACGTAGAGACATTAGGTTATTTAGACTGGTATTAGGCTATTTAGACTTAAGGTGACATTGTAGAGTCTTATCTAGAGAGTTATTTCGATGCAGGTGTCGTGAAAAATGAGCAACGCCTTCACCGGGAATCGAACCACGGACCTCTGGAATACGCGCCCAGCGTTTTGACCACTACACCACGAAGGCATGCGAAGAAGGGGGATGAAATACCTTATGACATTAGGTTTATTTATACATTAGGTTATTTAGACTGATAAAAAATTGGTATTTCATTTCAGAAAAAGTCCGATTTTGTGTCAACATACCTATATTAGATAGCTATATATAAATCTAATATACATCCTGAGTCGCGCTTTCGAGACATGAAAAACGCAAGTTGAATTTCGTCGATCAGCCCAGTAGAACGGGAGATACACAACTGTTCCCATTTTTTTTGTGCTGTGTACCATAAGACATAAACTATGAAAGAAAATTACTAACTTACCTGGCAACAGCCCTTTTCCAAAGCCAATTTCCTAAAAAACAGATAATCACCCTCCTTCTTTTTTTGCGCAGTGTACAATGGCAATGTAATGTCAAGAACTTCCAATGAAAAGATTAGAATAAGAAATTAAGACCAATTAAAAAAAACTTGCCTTCTTATTTAACAGAAAAGCAGAGACAGCTACGAAAAATAACAATTTGATAAAATTTTGAATGTAATTACCGAACAAAATCTGCCAAAAATCGCAAAGTAATTTAATCGTTTTGCTGACACTGAAAATCAATTTCGTCTCTAAAAGGAACCAACAAGCTATTCGCAATGCATCGGCAGGTATCTGCTAGTATCCAAGTACTCAGGTAACGGAAAGCTTTAGAATATTAAATATGGCTTGATAAAATATTCGAATGATTATGAAAAATTATGATTTCAGATATTTCTGATGTATCCTAATTAGTCATGCAAACTCCAAACTGCTCGGGGAAAGTTGCTGTCATCGTATCAGAAATTATTCAGTTTGAAACGTTTTCAAACAATTTAATAGGTTTGAAAAAGTTTGTGTGTTTTGAGAGAAATTCAGCAAAACTGTTTTAGAACTTTCAGAAACAATTTCAGAATTTTTCAGAACAAGCGGTGTAACTTCTATGGCATTTAATAAATATTTTCGTTTGAAATAAAACGAGGATAGACCTTCCTTTTCCGGAACCTGCAGAACTTTTGAGCAGATTAAAGGAATTAATTATATTAATAATCTCCGTAATTCAATAAAAAAGAATGTGTATATATGTTTCTCGCTTTGCGGAAAAACGACGCCACCTAAAACCATCAAATTTTGAACAGATGTAGTCTTCCACCACGAAGCCAGAAATTTTAATTTCAAATTTGTTTTCTCGTCTAGTTCATATTTTATACAAATTTAATGAATTCTTGATTAACAAACTCGGTGACTGATAAGCAGTGTATTGCCATTCTGCTAAGCGTAGGATATTTATGTTTCAAACGTAATTAGAAAACTAGGCGATTTAAAAGAAGTGTGTTGCTAACCAGGAGAGCGTAAGATATTTGTCTTTCAAGTAAAAAAAGTACTCAGCTGTTTAAAAGGAATGTGTTGCCACTGCCCGAAATAATTTTTTTAATATTCTTGCGCCAGTATGTTGCCTTTTGGTGAAGCATAAGATATTTATTTTTTTCTTTCAAAGTTAATGTCTGTTACTGATTAATAAACTAAGCGATTTAAAAGCAATAAACGCAGTTTTTTTTGTAGCAATCTTGCTAAAGCAAGAAGAGGGGAGATGAGGACTCTGGCAAACGCCGTATAAACGCAGTTCTTCATCACTGTTATTATTCATTACTAGTTGGACTCGTGAAATTAACGCTTGCTGGACTCATTGAAAGTATTAAATATATTTTTTTTCTTTTTATAGTAAATATTTTAGATGGCTGGCCGAGCCAGCAGCTATTTAAAAACAAATAGTTAAGTACTTTAGCTAATCTAAAACAGAAATTATATTTTTAGGAGTTTCTGGTGCAAATTATTACTTGCGTTGAAAAATTAATTACTGACTTAAATTCCAAAATGACAAAAAAATTATTTTGACAAGAATTTACATATCATTAGTACAAATCTTTTAATGATTTTTTTTGAGGGGGGAGGGTTAGTGGTCATAGTAAGTTTTACACATTGTATCAGTATGCATAGAACTCCACATAGTACACATAGTACATCTTCATATAGTGCAAAAATTCAGATATCGAAAATTAAATTTGAAGCTTACATAAGACATCAGGCAAAAATCAATATAAACATTAGATATTGTTTAGAGTAAGTAACATGGCAATTAGTTTCGTGAAATACAGAATAAAGTGCTTTGCCGATCATAAAATTTAAATATAAATTATAAAAAAATTAATATAAATAAAATAATAAATAAATTTTTTTTAAATAATAAAACTTTCCTTTTCAAAATGAAAAGGAAGGTAAACGCAATATAAGCATGGCTATCAAAAACGCGTTAAAAAAAAAGACTTCTTCATGTTTGAAGAATCCTGACGTTTTCCTGTGATTTAATCTAATTGCTTTTTAATAACCCATTTCACTCGTTTTAAGGTCATAAAACTGCATCTGTTCAAGTACGAAAACACCGAAAAGCTTAAAACTCTTTTAGAATATTACACTTAAAGAGTAAAAGGCAACAGCTGTGAAAAGAATTCGAAATGCAAGAATTTTTCCACATAAATAGTGCATGAAAATTCGTAGTTTTAAATAAAATTATGTCTGTAAAAAAACTGATAAAATCTGTTTGAGTAAGTAAATAAGTGACAAATAAAACGATATTCGTTACTTGACGATATTAATTAGGAATGAAAAGTCAGAATTTTAAGAATACTAGTACACATTCCTTAAAGATAGCTCAATAACACTAGAATCTTTTTCATTTGCATTATAATTAGCACGGTTTAAACTTTCAATAAGATTCTAAATGCAAGAGTCCAGGAATCACTAAAGAGCAACTAAAAATTCACATTTCCAAAATTAAGAAAACTCGCAGCACTTTTAATTATTTTTTTCTAACGAACTGATACATTTCCTAAAGATTTCTACTTGTTTAGCATATGTTAAAAACAAATTTTTACTTGAAAAGTTACTTAAAGAAGTCTACAGCATGAAGACCACAGAAAAATAGTGACCTGTCCTAGGCACAAGAGTACACGGATTTATTTTCTAATCACAGCAGAGATGTTGATGATTAGGGGGAAAGACATATCAGACATTTGTTTCCATCCACTGGAGTCTGTCGGTCAAAATCAAGATGAAATTTAAGCAGCCAGCTCTCATACGCCGTGCCCTGATTCAATAATACTAATCATAATCTTAATCACAGAAGCGAAATGATAGTAATGCTTATTGTTAAACTATGATGCAATTTCAATATTGTTGAACAAATCACTGTTCAATAAATATTTAGGATTGCATTGGAATATTTGGATTAAAATATAAATATAAATTTGAAAACAAAGGGATGCCTTCGTGGAGAATTGTTTGAAAAGCTTGCTCGTATTACGTTATAAATGAAGAAAGCCACGAAAACGTTCATGCAGTCAGCACGTTCGCCAGGATTTAAACCCGGGTCGAACTACCACTGTTCAACAATTTTCCGTTCAACTGCTGATGAGCTGTAAACTTTTAAGACTATTAAACGGTCAATATATAAAAGACTAAAACAAGACACTGATTAATAAGGTAAATAAAACACAAAGCTGTAATTAATTTTTCTGAACATCTTTAGTAATTATTTCGGGAAATTATCTGAAACAGTGAAAGCAAAATATAGTATAGTGTACACAATAAAGACATTTCTATCAAAGCAGCAGCATTAACCCTAAAGGCATTGAACACTTAAAATAATATCAACCCTGATCATACTGTGGGCATTGTTGCTTCAAAACATTTCTCGGGCGGTTAAAAAAATAAGGTAATTAAGATTTCAAAAATGTACTTAAATTGCTGAATTTAAACATCTAGCACAGACATTACTAATTTTCTCTTCGCCATTTTATCCGTAACTGCAAGTATCATGTAAAACTTTTATGTTTCTGCCAACTTCTAGCTTAGTTATTTCATTCGCTTTTAATTAAACACAATTTTAAATATTTCTGAATTGCTAAGTCAGTAAATGATTAGAGATACATTTATTTCCTGACAAACAAGTGCACAGATTCTTTTGTTTTAGTTCCCAATTCGTAGTTTTTTCGTATTTGAAAGCGTGTTAACAGTTGTAATTCAAAAGCATGAACCAGAGTTGGTATCTCTTCACTCCAACTGGACTTCAGAAGACTCAGTGGACCACGTATCATTCAAACACACATTAACTTGAAAGAGAAACCGCTATAGTAGAATGCGAAACTCCTTTGTAAGCAAAAATCAAATATGATAGATTCGTATTTATCCCAATTAGATGGATCCGCATGGATAACATGATGTAAAGCATTTTTCAAAACACTGTTGTTACCTCTCTACAATACCATTACTTAGCTGGATATCCTGGACCTGAAAGTTTTGGATGACATCTAATAAGCTTCATAAACTGTTGTGTCAGTTGAGAAATACAGTTAGTTCCTTAATAACCTACTATAAGTTTCGGAAAACCTGTTCATGTCAATATTGTTACGAATGGTTTTCATAAGTAAATCATTTTAGTGATATTATACAGATGTATAAGAAATTGTAGTTTTTAGTCCAAAGGAGCTTTGTTCCTGAAGCACTATTGTTTTCGTTTTGTGTTTTTGCTTCAAATCACTCTGAATGTCCGTTTCACTTTTGAAATCGTTGCAACAAATATTATCGCACTTTATTATATTTGAAGAAATTAAATAATGAAGAATCTCTAAATGTATGTATGTTTCTCGCATTGTGATAAAACAACGGTACCTAGAGCCATCCAATTTCGAATGACGTAATCCTACTGCGAATATAGGCATCTGAAATCCCAAATTTGAAATTTGGAATTTCTTTTATTATCGATTTCATATTTTGTAAAACTAACGAATTTTTGATTAACAAACTCACGCATTTCAAAGCGAGCAACGGCAACGTTGTACAGAAAAAAACATTTTTATCTCCAGCGAGTGAGGATGTGTATCGTAAATTTTAAAGATATGCTCAATTTAAAATTATTTTGCGATATTGCTCTTGAACTCAATTTTATGGTTTATGTGCCAAGAACATGATATTTAATAAATAAAGGTAACACAAAAAAAAACGCCCTTTTGGACAAAATTTAAAATCTGAAACTTTCAGATTTTCTTTTTATTTTATTTTATTTATTTATTTATTTATTTATTTATTGTATAATGCAACATGAAAATCTAAAGAAGAGAAGCTCTGCCAGAAAAGAAAGAATATAGGGACGAGTAAATAGTTATAAGCTGACGATGGTTTTCGCGACTAATATTTGGTGCCAAATTTGACAATAAATCGTCAGTTTGGTTTCTGAGGAAGGAATACTTATTTCAAGCGCATACTCCACATAGTCTGAACATTTCTCCGTTTCACTTTCGAATTTCGTTCCTCCCGTTAAACCACATCCGTCGCGAAAGAGCGCAAAGGTTTGCATGGGTAATAAACAATTCACATTCAATCGATCAGCTATTGCCACCAAAATGTTTACCTGGTAACTTATTAAATCGGAATATTCGTCTTTCTAAACACATGAATAACTTTATTAATTTCGTTTCTATTTCTTCACTGAATGCAGATATCAACTTGATTTTTCCGATATCTTATCACTTCGCGATAACATACCACTATTTAATAACGGAATCTATGTACCTAAAGCAATAATAACACCCAATTCTTTTATTTTCAACTAGTTATTTTCACATATTGCAAAGGCTTATTTTACGTCGATGCGTTGTGCGTTGGTATGGGTTACAACAGCGTTAGTTTTCTGTAATTTAACTACTTTGGGAATTAGTTTTATTTTGATTTTCTTTGATAATCTTTAGCTAAATGTAGGAAAAATCCATAAATAAACAATCTTTAACTTTTTGAACAAACCATCCTATTATCGCATTGGAGGCGATACTTAGCGAATACTTTTGGTATCAAAATTAGGCGTTTTCTAAGAATAGTTACCGGTCTCATTTAATAATTTTCGTTTGCACGCAAACAGCAAGTAGCATTCCTTTCTGATTTCTTGGAATTTTAATCAACTATCACCTTATTATACATTTATATGCATGGCTGTCTCATGATCAAGAGTTTGCATCAATTTATCGGCTACGACTAGTTCATGAATTGTATTTAAATCATTCACATTCCTTAACGTAATTTCCGGTGTGCCATCCATAGGGCTGCAAACTGTGTTTGACTGAAGTTTAGCCTTTCGAAACATACCTTGCTTGAGCTATTGGCTGATGTTGTTTTAAGACTTTAAGCTTAAATACTTCGTAATTTTTGACATCTTCACTAACATAAATCAAAGAAGTTTGTTTCATTTTCACCCAACAGATTTATAAAAATTCTGGCTTTACACTCTTCTGGCCCATTTTTAATCTTAAATGCTTGTTCTATTGAAGAAACGTAAAGTGTCCGCGATTCCAGGAGAATCAGAATGGATATCATTAAAGTTTCTGTGCTTTTAATTAAACTTTCTGACGATATGTTTTCTGAAAGTTTATAAGGTTTCTCCTTCAATCTCTTGACTTTCTTCGTGAGCATAAGCTGGGAAACCCTATGTGGAGGACAGTGAGCAAATCTAGGCTATGTCCTTTAGTGTTGAAGAACTACAAAGTCAGAAGGAGGGTTTAAAAGTGACCCTTTAATTCAAATAATTACAACTCTTCAAATTGAGAGTAAGCCACTACTTGGGCTGAACTAAAATAATATGAAAATAAAGTGTGTTAACAAATTCAATTCCCTAACTTAGCTTAAGTAGGACGGCGAGGGAAGCTTAACTCTTAGTGAAATGCAATAATGCGAATTTCACTAGCAAACACTGGTAATTGCAAATGCCTATGAAGGCGAACTTTCAGTAGACAGAGGAAATCTTTGCGCGCACAGCCTTACGGCGATAAATCCAAGGCTCTGTCTTTCCCCTCGTTAACTCCTGCCTTTTAAGTGCTAACAGATATATGCGATTTGCATAAATATCTCGCTCGCGCTAAATTCGAGCAGCAACTGAAACTTTGAGATATCGATAGGAAAGTTCAAACTAAAAATAATTTGGTTAATTAAAATAATGAATGCTACAAGTTTAGAATTAGATAAAACTCTTAAGTCCTGCGACTTCTAGTTCGTGTACTCTCTCCAGTTCAAATTTTTTCTAGCTTCAACTTTTCAGCTTCCAGGTCTTCA
The DNA here is from genome assembly GCA_000611955.2 of Stegodyphus mimosarum. Lineage (NCBI taxonomy): Eukaryota > Metazoa > Arthropoda > Arachnida > Araneae > Eresidae > Stegodyphus > Stegodyphus mimosarum. The sequence goes on from KK116898.1 coordinate 279,280, forward strand.
GCGAATGTTCTAGCTTCCAGTTCTTCACTGGATTTTTTATCATTCGTTATGCATATAAGCACTGCTTTCACAAATTCAGGATCATTTCTGTAATCTTTATTGTTAATGAATTTGTTTTTCAGTTCCGTAAGTTTAAGACATTCGTAATACAGCACTAATTAGTTCAAACTATTGCAATAGCTTCTTAATTTATCTCACTATACAGTTTCCGTAACTAAAATTTACAGTCAGACTTACTTTAAAAGTAATGGGTAAGCTTAAGCTTTTCACAGCTGAAACAGCCTTTTCTCAATTCAGTCGTGTCGACTGCGCCACAGTAAGGTCCGGTTAAGTGCTGCCTATCTTGCGCAAAGTTAATGACACTCAGATTAACCTTTTCATTTATTTACTTTATGTGCTATTTACTTTATATACCCTAGGTACACGTTGTAAAAAAAGGTCTACATTAACAGAAATAGAATTGTAGATTATATAATTCTTTCTATTGCAACATCCGGCCTGTCGCCTCGAAAGCCACTCTCCAACTAACTTCTTTCTCTCGCCTAGAGGGTGCTACTTACTTTTAAGATTAAAATTTAGAAGAACCAGCTCTCGCACAAAATAATACAAAATTTAATGCTGCTAAAAGATCGTATTCAAAATCAAAAGAAATAAGCATGCCACGATAGCATAACTGTGTAATAATTTAAAATTAGAAATGATTCTTATTTCGATTTGTTAACATTTCTTTGCCACATAATAAAATTTTAAAGAAATAACAGAAACTCAAATTTTATGATTTCCTCCCTGAAAAATCTATTTATATTCGCTTACAACAGAAATAAATTTTACTGTTGGTCAACAAGGGCTTAATATTCTAAATTTAAATATATATATATGAAACATTTATAGGACATTCAAAATGAAGAGTAAATTTTAAAAATGTAAAAATTTTTGGGAATGTTAATTTAAATTTTGTATAACATTACATAACACAAATACAGTGAGTTGTCTTGTGGCAATCACTCCTTTACGAATATCATCTCTAAATGGGGTCAGCATTTCTTAGAACGTAAATAAAACATCGGCATTAAACTTCACTTTCTTAAGACGATCACTTACTGAAACACAGAAAAATAAAATCTTATAGAATTAAAAGTGGTCGTCTTAAAAAGAGTTCACTTTATTTATTTGATATAATTTACAAGTAGGATACAGACGCTGCATAAAAGTACTCCTTTTTCTTCAACGCATAATAATTAAATTATTTGTGATACTTTGGGAGTGTCGAATATGCCCAGCCATGCCACTAGGAAAATTACGAAATCCATTTAAATGACGACTGAACTGTACACTTTTAGTTAAATTTCTGCATTAAAATTTTTCAAGATTCTATAATTACTATTAGTCATACAAAAGAATTTAAAATGTTTTAAAATATGTTCTAAATATCTTACGTTTTAAGAACGTCTCTCGTATCTCGAGAAAATAATTTTGTTCTTTAAATTAGCTATGAAAACATTGGATGGGAAACAGAAATGACAGCTGATTAATCAACAACAAACTTCAATTCTTCGTTTACTGCAATGCGAAAGAATTCCCAAAGGCACGCAATGCTTTATCAGCAGTCTCTTCTAACAAGACGAAACATATACAAGTAAGTTCACAATCATTTTCAACTAATTCCACTAATGCTAGTTTAATGATACGCAGCAGATTTCGGAAAAGTTGTTATCATAGTTGTCATTTAGATGCCACTCAATTTCGACGAATTTACATTTTAATCTTAGCAATCCCTCTAGTGGCTCTATTGATATGAGCATTTCTGTTTTCTACTGTTTATTTTAGATAGGAACTTTTTAGCGGCTTTCTTGAATGAGAACAGAAATATATAAACCATATTACTAAATTTGTACCTATCGATATCTTTAGAAATTTGAAAGCATTTTCAAATTTCTAAAGTATGCGAGTTGATTAAAGTATGCGAAATTTGAAAGTATGCGAGTTGATTAAAATATATATGCCCATGCACAAACAATCATAGATTTTTTCTAAATTGTTCTTGGGATTTCAGACACCCTGCAAGAGTTTTGGATGCTATCTTGACAAGAAACCGCAGCTGTTCTTCTAGGACTGCTTTCTGTATTTAAAACATTGGTACAACATATTGTCATTTTGTTTTCCATACTTAACTAAGGTTATTATTTTTTGACAGACAAATATCCATTGCTTTACGAAACTCCGCTTTTACGAACAAAGGAATAGAAAAAACAAAAGAAATCTGAGGACGATTTTTGCTCTTGCGGGGAGAAGGGAGGAATTTGATGTGCCAAAGTATGGTTTAGCTTTTTCACTGTGCAGGGAATCCATCTGGTTAGTCGTGGTATAGTATAAGCGTTTAAGCAGGTTTGCAAGAAGTGCAGTGTATGTTCATGGCTTTTATTAAGTTATTATTTAAATTCTGGGCCCACCAGCGGCCGAGCGGTAAAAACGCTGAACACTGGTAGTTCGGTCCGAGGTTCGAATCCCGCGAACGGGCTGGCTGCATGGGCGTTTTCGTGGTTTTCCCCATGTGTAACGTGTATACGAGCCAGTTTCCCTTAGAAAGTCCTCCACGAAAGCATCCCTCCCTTTAGGCAGATAGCCCTCGTGTGCTTTGCCATAATTGAATAACCTAACCTAACCTAAATTCTGGGAGTTGAAAAAATGTTTTAAACTCATTTGAAATCTATGTATAGTTTACCTAAAAGTAAAAAAAAAGAAAAAAAGTTATTTTAAAAGAAAATAAAGAGCAAATCATCAAAGTTAAAATGTCACGTTTGTCACGTTCGAGTTTAATAGCTGAGAATAAGCAAAACTTCTTTTAAAAAAATATAATATATAAAACATTTTTAATTCCTCCTTTAGGATAAAAAAGGCATAGACTTCAGTAAATTATTTACCAACAGCATTAAGTTTTCTCACCTAAGAGATTAATTTTGGGGTAGGAGTCAATGCAAAATTATTACTTTTAGCGCAACGAATAACACAGTGCAGTGCTACACGTCAGCCTTGTTCAGGATAAAATAATCATTGTAACCTATACCAAAAATTCCGAAGAACAAAAACCAATAATTAAATATATTAACGATAATATGAATATACATCGAATTAAACTATCGTAACTTGTAAATTGAGCCCAGATATATAATATACAGTGCAACTATAAAATTTTAAGACTGATTTTTAAACAAATTACAGCAAAACTACCAAACCACAATTGACAGCCTTTATTAGTCCGACATAAAATTTATTTTTTGCAAAATGACATCTGCTTACGTGCAGAATTTTTTGTTTAATTAATCGTTTGTTTTGATCCAGTGAACACCTTCTATCAGGAATTCGAAAGTTGAGCAAAGAACAAAAAAGAGCAAAATCTTTCAAATAAATTTTGACTGACGATTATATTTTGCATTTTGCTCATTGTTCTGAGAGAAAATGGCAATCATCTTGTAGGGATTTATATTTATTTTAAATAAACAGTTTAATTTAATTTGAAGTTCCTTTCCTATAGGCCTTCATTCTCCTAATTGTCAATGCCAGAATATTTAAATTTGGTAGCGCGCGAGAAGAAATGCAAATTCTACCAGAGTAAGAAAAGGTTTAAGCATCAAGTTTTAGAAGGAACAGTTAGAGAGTGTGGGCAAATTCTGTGCTTGTTGTAGCTTGAGCTTCTGCTTAGCATTGATTGCTGGTTAAACGTAGGGTAACAACTATTACTTTGATGCGACTAGATTATCAACGCTCTGTTAGGATATTCTGAGCCCTGTACCGTAATTCTAGTACTTGTGAATATCTTCAAATTTTGAATTTAGTTCATACTGTTTCAGTTACCATCCAAGCAGAGGCGTAGTTCGTTAGCGTCGAGTTGACGCATTTTAAATTTATACAGAGTGTAATAAAGGGTAATTTTAGCCCTTCTTCTGTGCAGTAACTACTCTCCAGATTTCACACAAATATTAGACAAGCAGACCCTACAATCTGCTTAGGAAGGGAAAACTTCATAAAGAACAGGTTACAGAAATGTTGAATAAAGACTATCTTGGCCATCTTTTCTGATCTGAAAAGAAGATAATTCACAATGAAATTTTTTCTGAGGATGAGATGATGAACTTCAAACGTTATAAACATGTAATGCTCAGACTTCTAAAGAAAATTCAGCACAGCATGCTGGGCCTGAAAAGGTTCAACAGAATAACTGAATGTTTCTACTGAACGACAATGTGTCGTCATACAATTTTATTCTTATTGAGTAGTTTCTAGCAAAATGAGGCGTCACAATTCACAATGCGCATTATGTGAATGTTATTAAAAAGTGTTTTTACAATCAGGCGAATCACTCATACGTATCACTAGTATAAACGTAAAAAATTGTTTTGAAACCGAAAAATTATTTTGTTGCAAGCAATATAGTGTTATAATTTGAAAAATAAATTAAATATTTCATGTAGCACGGAATGCAGAACCTTTCAAAATTGACGCAGTTTCTCAGCCCCGTGTATGATCTGAATGAACGAAGAACTTAGTACAACGTAGCATAACTTGATGCAAAAATGTAAAAAGTAACATTTCCATTGTTCTCCCTCTCGTAGAGATAAATATTAAGAATTTTCTATGAAATTAATTAAAGATCTAAATCATAATAACACATAATGATAAAGTAATAAGGATAAATCATACATAATGACAAAATACATAAGGATAAATCCTACAGAATGATAAAGTACATAAGGATAAATCATACATAATGATAAAGTACTACGGAATCTAAAAAAGATCTAAATCATACAGTTAAAGATCTAAATCATACTGATAAAAGCACTTGCTTGTATGAATAAAAAGAGATTTAATGAAAAACAATCCTTAAAAAAGCTTAGCTTAAGCTTTTGTTTAAAATAATAAATAATAAATTTAAAATTGAATTTTAAAAATAATGAATGAAGTGAAAGGAGAAAAATAACTTAGCATAGAGTTTAAATGGAGTAAGATATTGAATAATTCTCTACGCAACAAAATTTATTTAGACTTCTATATCACGAATAATGCCACCCAGACGGTATAGTGGTTAGGAAAGCCTACAGCGGTACCGAAGGGCCCGATTCCGAATCCCGGAGAAGGCATGGTTGTTCACGGCCGGAGAAGGCCATCCCTTCACAAGGAGCATGGGTTGCCGCCTATTAGGTGACTCTACAATAAACTGGCCACTACTTCTGGTCTAAGAAGTGGCTAGTGCTGAATAGGTAAGTACCCGCCATTGAATAATATAATATATATATTATCCAATGCCGCTTTTATTATTACTGTTGCTATATATATATATAATAAAAGCGTGGGGTACCCTCGATAAATTAACATCGATAATAGTTTGACAACGCAATTCGATTGCGTTATATAGGCACCCAGGCTTTTATTATTCGTCATATAAAATTGTAGTTGAATTTTAGACATGTATTTAAGCTGATGTTCTCATTAAACTATAAAATATATTATTTCTTTCCTTTCAGTTAATTTATGAATTTTAAATAAAAATTATAAAAACTTTAATTTTTTATATTCACCGTTTTAGTCTAAATGGCACGATATCAATCAAATTATTCAATTAAAAAATCATTTTTTAATAATGAGCAATCACTCTTTTATTTCCAAGAATTCTGTTACGTCAAATGGTCGAAAACATCGAGCGATTTTGCCAAAAAATCAAAAAATATGTTACAAATCTCATATAAAATTTAATTAAAAAAGATTTTTTCTGCTCCCTGGAATGCGGTAAACAGTAAATTTCTGCAATTTTTAGAATTGTTAAACAAAATGATAAATGCGAAAAATCATTTAAACATTAAATTTTAAAATAGTCAAAATCCAGTTTTGAAGTAAATCGCTTCACCACAGTACACTGTTATTCCTAGCTATACTGTGTCTAAAATTTGAACTCGGTAGCTCATCAGAAAGTAGGTTAAAAATCGGTGACAAGCTTCATAAAAAATATCAATTTGGACAATTGCTGTATGGGAAATATGCGCTAAAAATCTAAGCAGCCGTTTTATTTGGATTTATACCGAAATAAATAATAACAAATAGAAAAACATTAAAATGGCTATTACAGAAATCCTTGAACCTTCTAATTATTTCAAAACATTTATTTATATGTTTAAAAAGTTTTCCATGAGCCACATATGTATGAAACTACCATCCCATTTTCCAAGTGTAATCTTATTCAGAAAGGAAGTATCGTGTAATACATTTTCCGTGACAGTAGCTCAACTTTACTTCCTTCCAGGCGACATTTCATAAAGACAAAATTGATGTCCATTAGGATCAGTTTGGAAGCTGAGAAAGCGACGGAAGGCAGAAGCAGTAAACATTTCGCATAAGAACTCCTGAATCATCTTCTTATCGTTATTTCTCGAGCCCTCTGATCAAATATTTCTGCCTTCATATTCAGGTAAATGGCTGAAGCTCATCTATTTCTCGACAAAATAAACAATATATCTTTCTCCAGCTTTTAAGGTTCGCGTATTCCCACTGGAATAGAAATTTATATCTTTCAGCTGCCTCCTGATTCGTGACCTCTGTTGTGGTCTCTGTTAATTTCCATTCATGGACATTAAAAATCATTTTGCGTTGTTTCTACAATCAATTCAGTAAACTCTTTCTTTAAGGTTGTAAGGTATTTTCAACCTTCTCAGCGTATGCCTTTGTGGTGTAATTGGAAGCATGTCTGGCTCGCAGTCAAGAAGTCCAGAATTCTAATCCTGGTGGAGAGAATTCGCGACCACCAGCATTGGGTCCCCTCCTGCTTTCGCTCCTTTCAGTGAGAGATATAAAGCATTTTCTCTTCTTTATCATATGCCTTCGTAGTGTAACTGGAAACATGCCCAGTCAGCAACAGGAAGTCCGGAGCTCGAATCCCGGCGACAACATTGCACATTCTTCGTGCTTTTTTCTCCAAAATGAAAATGCCTGATGGTTTCTACTATATGAATTAGGAAATTTCAACCTGACTGCTCCTTCTTGATTAATTCTGAATTTTTCTGAAGCTAGAAACGACAACAGCTGAATTTTGAATTTTTCTAATGTTTTGGCCGTAATATTTAGGTATGTTATCAAGGTGTCGCGATAGCATGATGCGAGAACCTCGGTGGCTTCAGGTACTGTAAGTTGCTTGCTCGTTTCATCATCTATTAGCACCAAGCAGAATTGCAGCAGTGCACGAGTTTCGCATGCCTTTGCCCACTTGGGATGGGATCCGGAGTTTTTTAATGCGAGTCGGAATTTTTTACCACTTTTCCTACGCAAAAGAGCTCCTGCGCGCTAGGTTCAAGAATTCCGACTCTCAAATTTGCACGCGTGGCGTGGCTTTCGTGATCGCTAAAACGGTATTACTCCAGGCAATCTAGCATATATTGTCATTACAGAGTTATTTTCCGCAGGGCAATATAAATGACCAGGGTGCTGCCATTCGACATTGCATATGATCATTAATTTATTTTAAAAATTGTTTAGCAAACTGAGTGATTTAAAAGTAGTTAATGTACTTTTAATTAATTTATATATTTATTTCCATTTTAAATAATGTAGCTGTTTAATACATTATTTAATTCCTATTATTTCCAAACAATAACTTTTGTGAAAATGTGAATCATTATTGTAATGAGTATGATGCTTCCATACATTACACGCTTGAATACAGAATAGTGAATATATATGTAATAAATTCGATTGCAAAGCCTTTCTAGCAATCCAGTTACAATATCTAACCTTTTATAAGAGCAAATTACCACGATTCATACCTTTATCATAATTAAATGTAAAAGATAGAAATTGGCGACAATTCACTTCTTGAAATGGATGTTATTCAACGTGATAATACTTTTCTTTAATAATCCTGTTATATTATTACCTGTTATATTAATCATGTTATTACATTAGGATTATAATGAGAACAAAATATGCTGTGCGCAGATTCAGAAAAATATTTTTGACCATTATATGAAATTTTAAAATACAAAACAAAGATGTTGATAACAGATTTCGTAAATATTCGTATATAAAAAAAATGTTAAAAACCATGAAAGCTGAAAGATATATAACTAATAAAAAATTACAAAATCATAAAAAACATGAGGCAACGTTTCATACATTTTTTATTTATTTTATTTTATTTTTATCTCTTGCTATGGGAGGTTTATCATTCTGAAAATTCTTCCACTTTTCTTACTTTAATGTTTCATAGAAAGTGAAAACTAATGGCTAAAAACAGGGTATTTTAGAGTGATGTATATTTTTGCTTAATCAGCTTTATTTCCGGTTACATTATAAGGTTCTTTCTCGGTAAATTTACTTAAGTTCTTAAACCCTGCTGAGATTGAGAAGCGAGTTATGTCTGCTGAGACTGAGAAACGAGTTATTTGTGAAATTACAACCAAGCCCTAAGAATATTTTAAACAGCATTTTATTAAAAGTTTTAAACGGAACAAATGCACTTACAGATTAAAACTCCGCCACCAGCAGGTGTTAAATAACGAAAAGTTGAAATCACAAATTAAAGTGATTCTTCACAGTAGACAGTTATACAAATGGCCTAACTAAGCTCAAGCTCAAATTCTAAGCGCGTGATTTAACTTCGGCTAACAAAAACTAACTGCCGGAAAACTAACGTAGCAGAGAAAAATTCTACTGCGAGCGACGCTGTCAAAACTCTAATACCTAAAACTTTTAAAATCTCTGACTTGTACTCGTAACTCATTTGCATCCTGGTGAGAGCTAATAAAAAGGAGAGGTAATAATACACTTGAAATCACAGAAAACTAAATCATTAATGTAAAATATTTACTACTATTTACTAATATTTACGCTGTAAAACAGAATGGGTGAGCAAAATCGACTTTAGAAATTAACCTTCTGATGAAAAAATGAATATATATGTAATAAATCATCTGTATTAAATAATAATTATTAATAAAGGCAGGTGTAAACTGTGTCTTATACCATTCATTTCTGTGAGGAACCATTTCAATAAAATTGTATATGTAAAAAAATAGCTCTTCCCTCGGGCTTTAATAATGGGAACAAATTCAATCGGAGTTGCTTAAAATAAACCCTCTTTCTCACTTTAATTAAAATTCAAAATCTAAAAATCAGTTCATTAATTGCTCCTAAGTTAATCTGTAGTCTCTTTCTAATCTTTTTAACGTCTCAATTCTTTTCCCTGAAGAAAATGTCAATCTAAAATGAAATACCACAAACTTGACGTTCATTATATGAATTTAAAGAGGAGAAAAGAGCTTAAATTTGTACGTATTGATTACTTTTATTCACTTTAAATGAAATATTTCTCTCAAATGACGCATTTCTAATGCATAAAGGAATAGAAAATGAAAACTTCTGATTTCGAAAATAAATATATTCACGTAAACTTTAATTAAAACCTATAACAGGCAATGGACACTTCATAAAGGTGCCTTCAAGCAAAGTTAAATACTAGAAATGTAAATTACAAATGAAATTTGAAGTAAGTTAAATTAATACTAGAATTGCAATTAAAGTTTTCTTTTGAAAAACATCAGGAGTGCTGATCAGGGTTTTTATTGAAAGGAAAGTCGTTTAAATTTCTGCTTTTAAGTGTCGTTTAAATGCAGTGTTGTTTAAATTTCTGCTTTTAATGAAGCTTAAAAAATTGAACCAATATCTTTAAAACACTGGAATCTGAACTTTTTAGATTCCAGTTTTATGCTTCGAAAAGTTTAGGTTTAAGAAATACATATAAAAGAATCAAAAAATATATATTTAAAAAAAATTAAAGATTACAGATTTTATATTACGCCTAAAGGGGCGTTTTTTAACGTTTTGTGTGCTACCTTTATTTATTAAATATTATGTTCTTCGCACTTAAACCATAAAATACAGTTCAACAGCAATATCGCAAAATAGTCTTAAAACTAGCACTCTTTAGAATTTCCGATAAAATATGTCTCCCCCCGTACAGTATTGCTATTGCTCGCTTTGAAATCGTTGAGTTTGTAAACCAAAAATTCGTTACAGTTTTACAAAATGTGAAATAGATGATAAAACAAATTCCAAATTTGAGCTTCCAGATGCCCATATTTGGGTGGAAACGTACGTTATTCAAAATTGGAAGGCTCTAGGAACCGTTGTTTTATCACAATGCGAGAAACATACATAACACCTTCTGAGCAAATTGCCCTTTGGGCTAATTATACGCCAGAAACTCAAACCTGAGCTTGGTAACAGACTTTGATTTAATACTTGAAACACGCTAAACAGTAACAACAAGTCCGCTAATTTAAAAATTAATCTCCAGTCGTTACAGATATGGAATATAAAACCAAACATTTAGAATGAGTTATTCGAAAAGTCAAAAAGTAGACAATTAATATGATTGTTATTTCATCGGAAATTAAAGCTCGAGAAATCTGTGCATTTAATTAAAAAAAACAGTTAATTATCCAAGACGTAGCTGTGACTTTATTCCACTGGAACGCCTACAACACATATTTTCTTCAAATAACAATATTTTCTATTTGCTATTGGGTTGCACGAAGTTCACGAAATGGAAAAAATAAACACTTCAAAGACGTTTCATTGTTTTAAATGTTCCACTTTACAAACTTTTCTCCTCGTAAAAATTATTACTAACAGAACTTAAACAATGAGTTAAATGCAAACTAAACAAATATTTAGAAGACTTCTTGAAATTAAGATTAAGGAAATATATTTAAGAAGAGAAAAAAATCAGAAAGGTTTCAGATTTTAACAATTGCCTAAAAGGGTTTTCAAGGTTTTTTACGCTCTCACTGAAGTCACAGTCTATTAGTCTGCTCTAGCATTCACTTCTCACTTTTTAGGTCTTTTTAGCTTCATTATTAAACAGCGTTTTCTTCGCACTTATGCTATATACACTACAGCAAAAATCAAAAAATTTTAAAATCTGCGTAGTAGCATATGCCTAGAATTTAATAAGCGTTTATTTAAATCAATCACATTAAAAAGTAGAAACAAATATTGTTTAGAACCGTGTTTATTACTTTTAATCGCTTAGTTTATTACTCAGTTAATGTTCCATATTAAATTTGGAAGTACTACTGAATGGCGAAACGCTGGCGCGTGGAAGAGAAAAGTATTTGATTTCCGGACGCGGCAACACATTGTATTCATAGAGCCGAGTTTGTTAATTAAAACTTAAAGATAAGTGTCTTATATCTTTACGAATGGCAAGAAGCTTGCGCGCTGGACATAAAAATGTTTTATTTGGAACAGCGTTGTCAGTGCTCGCATTCAAATAGATGAGTTTGAACGCTGTTAATCAAAAATTCATTAAAGGCTTACAAAATATGAAATAAATGATAAAGCAAATTCAAAATTCGGGCTTCCATTTGCACATGTTCGAGTGGAGAACTACACTGTTCAAAATTTGATGGCTCTAGGTTTCGTCTTTTCTTCAGAGTTCGAGAAACATGCATACATGCATGCAGATTCTTCATTATTTAATATCTTTAAATATAATACAGGGTGATAATATTTGGTGGCAACAATTTGAAAAATGATACGCCGTTTATAGGGAACCAACGCAAAATCCTATTTCGAGACTAATAGCGCCTTTTGGACTAATGATTAGTAATGCAATTGTCAGCAACACTAATATTTAGTTATACTTCGCAATTGAAGTTCGTCACATAAAACTAAACCCTGACATTTTCAAGCAACACAAATAAATAAATCCTTTTTTATTTATATCTCTCTTTCTTGTTAGCGAGCTATACCTTTCTAAAATACTGTCTGTTTCAATCCTTTCCTTTTTCTTAGATGCTTAAACATTTATCGTTTCGATTGCTCCCTTATTAAACAAAATGACTAAAAATCCTTAGATTAACTTCCGTAAAAACTGTACTGAGAGTTTTCCAATAAATTTAAAGTCATAATAATTTCAGTTCTAAATTTTTGCTCAGAGTTAACTTTTTTACGGGAGCTTTTATATTTATCACCAATGGTGTCCATTTATTCTCCGAAAAATCCACACAGTTCTATTTCGCTTTAAAATTCCAATTTAAAGCAAGTTTCAAGAATCTCAAGAAAAGTATCTTTTAAAAGGATATCATTTTCTCTTCTTCAATATGTATTGTACGTGACTTTTAAATATGCGCCGATACGCAGTAACTTACCTCTTCTTTTATTTCTATTCTGTTAGAGCCATTGAGAAAACAGAATTCAAAAAGCGACGACATTCTGAATTTTTTCCTATACTTTACAAAAATCTTTGGAACATTCGCGAATTCTTGACTAAAAGAGATTCAGCGACATCGACTTGAAAACAGATTTCTAAAAGTAGAAAGTGAAAGTGGAAAATTTGCACTTCGAAAATTATTCCCTTCAATAACGGACCATAAAAGATTTTTCTCCCTCTTTTCTTGGCCCCGCAAAACTTCTTGGTTGGGAGCCAAAAAAAGAGGGGAAAATATAATGCATTCAAAACTATATAATGAATTCAAAAAAAAACTTTAAATGATATTTAGAAAACAACATATTTTACTACTTTTGATACACTAAACAAGAATACAATAATTTAAAATCTATATTATCTACCTAGAAGATAAACGAAGCAATGGAAATTTTAAAATTAGGCAAAACAAAGTTTCAGGTTATGGTATATTTTTGAATAAAACTATTCATTTGGATGACAATCAGACATGAGTCCTCCTCTCTCAGTATCATTACCCTGTTCCCCATTTATCCCTTTGCAAACGCCTGAGGAATAATAATTATTTTATGAAATTTTGTGGGCAAAATTAATAGTTGGAGAATCCAATCCGGAATTGACTCAAGGAATCGATTCACTGAGCGAATTTACTCCAATTCCAGGGAAGAGAGTTATACCTCTTTTACATTTCACAAAGAGTTCTTGTTGGAAACGTGGCAGGCATACGGATTTGCTATTCGTTTACGAACTGAGTCCCTGTACTCGGCGAGCGAAAGCCTAATTGGCGAAAGAAGAGCGGGGCTCTTGTTGGAAGCGTGCTAGTAAAGTTCAGTTCCCATTTTATGGGAGAAAAGAATGTGTATTCTCCCATGTTAAAAGTGAGTTTAATTTTTATCATCTAATAAATTTTTGGAAAATTTTTATTCTAGAAAATTACTGTTAGTTCTGTACAAAACGAAATCTGAAAACTACAGTTGAAAGTAATCAGTTTAGGGAACTATCGTTTGATTAAGGCGATACTTTCGATCTCACTTCTCGTTCCAATCTTCTCATTCTTCGCTCCAGACTTGCTAATCGCTCCCGATCCCACTACTTGTTCGATTCTTTCCGCTCTTTGTTTCATCCTCGCTAACTGCTTCAATCATTATTTATATCGGATTTTTTCATGAAGTTCACTGTTATCACTGTTAGTGAGCGGTGGTTCATCAAAAAGAATCAAATTAATTTCGGTCAGCGTACTGCTCTGATAGGATCCCATACAAGAGTGGTTTTATCCATCTCTAGGCAAAATAATGCGGAAGCGAACGCAGGGCCATCTGTTAAGGAAAATTGTAATGAAACGTAAAAAAATCTATAGCTTAGAATTTTGCATACACAGGGAACATTAGCAAAACGGCATTAATTTCAATCAGAAAATTTTTATGAATGCAAAAGGCTTCAAAGAAACCCAGTACACCAAATGAACAAGGTTAACAACTAAGGTTAACAGTCATAGATTTATTTATTTTTCCTTTACTAATACAGAATTCATGGTCCTTGATGCAAAATATTTTACGTTCTTTTAGCGTGGGTAGTATATGTGAAACAGAAACCACACTGACAAGATGTGCTAGAACTTCTCTTAGAATTAAAATGAGAGATAAGATATTTAAGAATCGAACAACCAGTTCTATTCAAAGGTGAGAAAAATTAGTGAAAGATTGATTATTTATATATTTCGAAATTCATATTATGAAAATCTATGAGAGTGAAGATTCATCCAATGTTCAAAAAATGCGAGCGGTTTCTCCTTCTTACAAATACAGTCGAACCTCGATCTATAGTTTGCTCAAATGATAGTTTTTTCACATGTATCACCAGCTTTTGACTTTTGTGATCCCGAATGAATAGAATGCTATATAAACAACATTATTCATTCTGCAATCCATCTTTCTCGGAATTACCATTTTACTGCATTATATTATTAATCACTTATAAACGAAGTCCTCGCCGCAGCATTTCCCGTGTGGATCATTTGAAAAAAAAATCTGTGTATCTATCAGAAATGTGTAAATCACATGACTTCCTTGTTCGGAATAATACCTTAACAGAAATTCCTTAACAGCGTTACATCTCATTCATTTTATAACTCACAACGCATAAAAATTATGTATATCTTCTGAAGAATTATCTAATCGTTGTCACATGTTCTACTCAAATACTATAATAAATCTAAAATGATGTATAAAAGAGATTAAACAAACAAAAAAAACAGTTATTCACAGACGATTCAGTATTTCTCATTCAATTAATTCAGTCTCACTTCGCAACAAAGCAAAAATACATAAAAACACAAAAAAATCTACATAAAAAATTTGGAAGTAAATCTTAAACTTTTATTCCCACGAATAAATTCCAGAATAGATTAAGCATGCTTTAATTAGCAATAATAAAAGAAGGCCTTCTTGCGAAGCTTACTTTCTCTGGATGGCAACAAATCCACTATTGTGCTAAGTTTCAAATGTAAACAAATATGGCGGCTATGGCCAAAAACAAAATTAGGCTTAGCCGCTCTTAAATAACTTTTAAATTGTTGACAATTTTACAACTATAACATGTAGGTTAACTAGAGGTATAAAAACCCTAACCGGAAGATAAAAACAGCATAATTCAATTATTTTTAAAGCAAAAAATACACAATTTACGAACATATAAGAATAAAGAAACTGAGCTCACTGAGTAGAGTAACAGAGTGGATAGAGAGATTTTTGGTGCGGCCGATCGCAACCAAAATAGAAGGTGCACATCTACATGTTACAGCAGTCCTATATAGAAAATTTCAACGGTCTGAGGCTACTCGTTTTTGAGTTATGCGAGATACATACATACATACAAACGTACGTACAGACGCCACGAAAAAATCTCTTGAGAATCCATTTTAAATCAGTTTTATAATTTTTTTTGAGCAAAGTATCCTTTATTCTATTCTTACGTACGGATGTCACGCAAAAACATTGTTAAATTGCATTCGGTAGCGGTCAAAATGGACATTTTCGTTGAAATATGATACCCGAAGTTTTTCGCGATTACAGTACATCCTTTTTGCTTCGTACAATGAAGTAAAAAGAGTAGCGAAATGCACATTGTTTATTAGTTGTGTAATTTTCTCTTGGAATGTTAAATCTGGTCACTCAGCAATGCAACAACGCTCGTGTGCTCGGTTTCGTGTCTATTAGCGTTACTTTCTCATGCTATTTCGTTGCAAGTCGCTATAATTTTATTTCTGTTACAGTGTTCGTCAGTTTACTTTTTGGGAAATTAAAAGTTAATTTATAGTTCAAGTACGCAAGACATAAAAATACAGCTTGCTCTTGCTTTATTAGGTTAATATCGTTTACTGAAAATTTTGCATCTTACCCCTTTTACCGAAATTTCTCAAATTAGAGAACTAAAACCATTTTTCTTTCTTCTTGTTTTTCTAAAAACATTTCTTCCACAATCGCCTTTTATAGCTGTTTCTGAAGCTTTGTCAGTTCCTTTTTGTTTATGGTTATCGAGTAACGACTCGACGTCTTTATTGTTAACTTCTTGCTCATGGTTTTGCTTAGATACACAATAGCATAGGTAACCCCTGCGAAAACAAAGTATCGTCAAACTGCTCAAAGTCTCTGCATGCAACTCAATCTGGCCATATTATCCTCCAGGCCGAATTCATGGTCCTGTTAAGTCAATTACTGCAAGGCTTTTGTGAGTAAGACTTAAGCAATGAAAAATATTAAAATGACGCTTTTAGACCTTCTCAAATCTTAATTATGCAGTATAAATTACCTCAAAACATTTTTAAAAATTATATGTTGTCGACTTAGGTGTTCGTAATTCGGGGCACCTTACGCGATCCGAGGCGTTTTTTGTTCAGGGAATTAGTTTGCGTATTAAGGTGATTGTGGTCTGAAGTTCCATTGTAATGTATATAGTGTGTTTTCTCTCTCCAGTCTGCATTATTCGTTCTTATTATCTCTGCTTTGTTAAATGCTGTTATTTCAAAACAGAGGGCAGTAAAAAGAAAAATAAATTGTAATCTTAAAATTGAACTGACGAGTACATTCTAACACCTCGAAAAGTTTAGAATTAAAGTTTCAAAACGTTTTAACATAAGATTAAAAAAGTGCAGGCTGACTTTGGTAACCAAATTTCGGATTAACACCGGAAAGAATGTTAACCTTGTAGAGGTTACTTTAAACTTCTAACAGTTTAAACATCTATTCTCGTTTTCCATCTACTACTCCCTACCAGAATGAGTTTTTAGAATCGCTTTTATGCAAATGAGTTAGAACGAGTATTTAAGGAAAATCCAACTTAACTTCAAGAGAAAGTGGTTTGAAGCCCTTAGTGGCGCGTGTTTGGATTCTGATTACTTCGTTCTTGAATCTACTACGCTCAGCCGTATTGTACGTGCCTGTTGATAATAGCCGGTTAGGTTAAATTAAGGATCACCTACGTCAGGTATTTGTGTCTAGCTTCGGCTAAATCAGTTTAGTTTGGTATTCGATTATTTTCTTATTTTCTTATCCTGATTTAAAAGCCCGAATGGAGGCTTTCGTGTAAGCCCGAGAAGGGGCCGTCTGTTATTATTTGAGTGAGTAAAAGGGTATTTTAACCCTTCTCGAGATTCTGTCATAAATAATACTTGAACTCATCGCTATTTAGTTCACTAGGTTCCTCTACATTTATCATAGACAAAGTATTGAGGAACATTAGAAGCTAATCTACGATATGCGTACTAATTTAAGAATTAATCCTCTAGAAATTAAAGATAGAGAACACTAAATCCCATATATAAAATGAGCAGTTTGAAACGGCAAAACCATATAGTATAGAAAACTTACGATGATATTTTTTCCTCATAAATTAACATTACATAAAGGCATGCGTGTTTAATCAAATAAAGAATAAAATTATTCATAAAAACCTCATTCCTTCGAAGTGGTAAAAACGAGTATATATTGTTAAGTATAAAATAGCAGTAAAATTAAAGACTTCTGTTCCAGCGAAAGCAGTTCGGAAAACGAAATTACTCTAAAATACTCTAAGAACTAGTTTGCTATATATTTCAGAATGTCCTAGAATCTCAAATGAAAAGCATTTGCCGAAATAAACATAGAAGTTGCTAACTATTGTTACGACATTTAATTATTTAGGTCTCTGTTTGACATCTAGTAATTAAGTAGCGTCAAGAATGTTTAATTAAAGTGAAAATTGTAATACACTCAAAAAGAAGCGAAACTAATTCATTTATTAAGTTACGAACACGTGTTCACTCGCGTAAGAGATGGTTTAGGTGGTTGTTTTGTTCCATGAAAGGGTGGAATATAACTTCTAGGGGGAATTATGCATTATGTTAATTAATGTTGTAGCTAGTGAGGAAATACACTGAACAGAGTTTCTAAGCATGACCAAAAGGAAATTAAACTGCATTGTTTTATAAGGGCTTGCTATCTAGGCTAATGAGTTATTCATATTAAGGCAATCTGCAGTTCGATTACCAAAAGCACCTTGCAGTACAATCGAGGAAAACTGCCAAACACAACCCTGAGATATGACAGGAAGCCCACATACGAATTCCGTGACAGATCATATGAAACAATAATACAGTTCAATAACTACAACATGTATTTCTAATTTTTGATCAATTCAGTCCTAAAAGACAACTTTTAGCGATTTGTTATAGACGCCAGAAGGGTCAATACTGTCAATTTCTGTATCCCTTTTAAACGTTATTCATACGACAGAGACTGCTGTAAAGCAAGCAAAACTCATGAGGGGAAAACATAACATGGATAATCAACTTTTAGTAAATAAAATCTATTAACTTTCTACCTAATGTTTAGTCCGAAGGGGCGTTAGCCCACAAATATTATCGCCCTGTATTATATTTAAAAAAATTAGTAAACAATAATTTCTTTGTGTAATTGTTTACTAATTTCTACGTATGTCTCTCGCATTGTGAAAACACAACGGTACTACAGCCATCAAATTTTGAATAATGTAGTCCTCAACCTGAATATGGGCGCCTGAAAGCCCGAATTTTGAATTTCGAATTTTTTTTATTACCTATTCCATATTTTGTAAAATTTTAAGGAATTTTTTATTAAAAAAAACTCAACGATTTCAAAGCAAGAAATGGCAACATTGTACAAAAACAAATACATTTTTATATACAGCGCGGGAGACTATCTATCGGGAATTCTAAAGATATGCTGTTTTTAAATATTTTTAGCCCAAAGGAGAGTTAGCCCAAATGTTCTCGAAACGTGTATATGTGTGTAAACGGAAAACAAAACGACCTTTTGGGCGTAATTTAGCATTTAACTAGAGTTTTCTTTTAGAAAGACAGTTTTACAGGAATAATTTAATGAAGACTGATAACACTTCCAATTAACGATCTGATTTAAGACCATATCATATCTATAAACGTTTAATATTTTCTATCAGAATGCTGTAATGCTTAACAATTTAAAAATTGGAGTAAATTCAGAGCATTCCACCAAAACTCTCTGCTGGAAATGTTGTAATGTTATGAGAAGCCGCTTTGATGAGTTCAACTTCAAAAGACTTTTCGAAGATTTAACCGAAATGTGGATGAAAAAAATGACATTCACTTTGGCTTCTACTGGCTAACTTTTGTAAATGCTTGAGGGCTGTTAATAATGGTGATATTTGATTGAAACTTTATCATCGTGATGTCACATCACACAATTAATTCAGGACTATCAGATAGTTCTCGCAATCTTTATCGTATTCGATTAAACCACTACGGATATTACATGTAAATAATAGGGTTATATCGGTTAATTAATAAGCAGAATTAATTTTTGTTTTTGAATAACTTTTCTACGTATCACTATATGTAAAACTTCCTACCATCAGAAATGGTCTATGCAAACTTCTTTTTCGCTTATCGAAACCATTTTTCATTATTCCTCCATTCAGTTTGCAAGAAAAACGTTCTTTTTCTGTCACAACTTGATAAATAAATCCCCGCTTCATCTAGTGTAACTATTTTTTTCGCTTTCCAGTGCCCCATAAAAGCCTCATAAAGGTGTCTGCAGTTGGTTTTCTTAAACAGGCGTTTTTCTGTGCTAGCAATGAAAGCGAAGCTCAAAGTCGTTTCAAGGTCATATTTTGGTGAATTGTTTTGATTATAGTTAGCTGAGATGTTTTATATCTTGAGCTTGTGAATAGCAACATTATTTTTTGATTTCTCGGGTGTTCTTTTGATCTATAGTTCTTCTCTACGCGGATTTTGATAATCACTCAATTTCATTTTTAGTAAAATTAAGTAGTTTCTTGCAAATTGAACGGAAGAATAATGACAGATTTTGATAATCATTAATCAATTCTTAAATGATGACATATCTGATTCTCGTACTTAAATTTAATTTTTGAATACACTTACAATGGCTTACCATTTATTAAAAAATATTTTAATTTGTATGTTTTTATGATTTCAAAATACAAATATCAGACGGAATCAGTTTGAAATCAGACGTACTACATCTCTTGAGTAATTTGTCGGTTTTCGGTGGAATAATTACTTTAAAAATTAGATATTACAAAAAGATTGAATACTTATTTAGCAAAATAAAAGTTTCTAATGCATATTAGCTCTATTTAATACGTATATATACACTGTATGTGTGCGTGTATAAAATATAAAATTTAGAACAAAATTATAAAACTTAATTGCAATAAATCTTCAAATTCATAAATTTTAATTAAACGCATCCCCGCTT
>KK116898.1:299376-315160 GCA_000611955.2 Stegodyphus mimosarum
CTGCGATATCACTCCAGCTGCTGCTCAAGACTGATACATTGACCTTCTGGCTATAAATAGGACGGAAATGAGTACACATTGCTTTTTCTGGCTTGCTGCTGCGAGATGTGATTGAGTACACCACATCTCGCTTCGTCATCTTTCTTTATTGTCAAAAACGTCAAATGCCCATATTGAAATGGTGGGACATGATTAGCATCCCTAATGTTGTTCCAGTTTTAAGCAAAGATGTACTTCTGAAAAATTCTGGCTATAAATAGGACGGAAATGAGTACACATTGCTTTTTCTGGCTTGCTGCTGCGAGATGTGATTGAGTACACCACATCTCGCTTCGTCATCTTTCTTTATTGTCAAAAACGTCAAATGCCCATATTGAAATGGTGGGACATGATTAGCATCCCTAATGTTGTTCCAGTTTTAAGCAAAGATGTACTTCTGAAAAATTGCTGTGCAAAATAAAAATGATGTTTAACTCTCAAACCAGTCATGATTTTCTTACCAGTCGTCATTTACGCAACAGTCTTCTCGGCCGTGACTCAAGCGTAAATTGGTTTTCATCTATCGCAAAAATTAGAACATGATTTCGATTTTAGCCCACTGCTCCTGAATTTTCTAAATGGAAATATTTCTTTTTTACTATATATGTATAATGAAAACAGAACTTAACTGTAAGTGATAGCAGATACGTATAAATATCGAGGCGTATAGAAGCATAGAATTTAGATCCATAATGAGGAGCAAACTTTACAGCCGAAGAAGATTAAATATTCATCATAATTTCAATTGACATTTGCGCCCACAACTCGCTTGACCCTCTAATTGTGCCTTTTCAGAAAACATTTACATTTTTGATACTATTGCCATTGCATAGAAAAAAAAGCAGCACGCCAGCCTGTTAATGGCAACAGAGTTAGAAACAAAAGTGCGCAGTTATCCGATATGGCAACCTATTAAGAGAAAGTTTTGGTTTAAGTTCCCAGTTCCTTGGTTAAGTTGCGAACGTCATCAGCGTTACGCAAGTCATATAATATGGACTGATCAAGAAATGACACAGTGTAGAAAATTGCATTATTATTTTTAGAATAGGGAGGGGAAATTAAAGGGCTATTGCTTTGATTTACATATTCTTTCGCTTATATATCTTCTTACAAAAAATATGTAAATCAACTTTATAATTTAATTTAGTAATAGCCTCTTAATTTCTCATTTTTGTTTAGTTCCTTTCTGCATTCTAAAAATTGTAATAACTTTCTTGGATTGCGTCATTTCTAGATCAGTCTGCGACACATGGCTTGCGTAATGTTGATGATGTAATCTAACTCGGAACCTAAACTCAAAATTTTGAGAATTGAAACCTTTCTAACCTAAACCAAAACCTTCTCTTGGACGAGCTTCTATATCGGATAATTGCGCACCTTTGCTTCTGCCTCTCTTCCTATAAAGACGCTATCTCGCTGACATTACTTTATCGTGCTGCTAACTAGGCCGTTATCTAAACTGTGATACTGTGTATAAAATTGTGGGATGCATATAGTGCCCATGATCATGTGTGACGAAAAATATATTTTCGATAATTAGTTCGTGTCCAGCAATAAAAATTATATTCATTTCGGCCAATTTTAACCAATATTAATTCCAATTTATAACGCAAAACACCATCGTCTGTCCATTGCAGCTTAGTCAAAGTCATAACATTACACACACACACACACACACACATATATATATATATATATACGTAAGATATAACAAAAGATACAAAAACAGATGCTTTAAGAATAATTGGCGATCTCAAAATTAACTATTCTAGATTTGATGTTCTCCCCCTAAATTCATCTGTTCTCCCAAATTCGAGATCTTCTCAAGTGATATAACAACCTAAAATTAACCAATCATAGCTTTGACTACTTGCTGCATCATACTTCGTATAAATACTCTTAGCAAAACAACTACGTCATTCCTTTCCCTAACATCTGCTCTGCCAGCACCGTGCTACTTTACCTTGCTTAATTGCTTACATCATTTCTCTTAAAAAAGCAATGTAAATAGAAATTATCGTATTTCGTTAGGATTGGATAAATGCCTTGTAAGATGCTTTTAAATGCGTGAAAATAAAGCGTGGGACTTGTTCAAAATTTATTTGTGTTAACGTCATCTTTCCGTCTTTCCACTCACCCACCTAAGACTGCAAGCTACTCAAGGTACCGGATACCTCCTACGCATTAAAATATGACATATATATATATATATATATAATTAAATTTTCAAGTAAGAAATGATTGGGTAAGTATCTCGAAAGCAGTGTTCTATATATATATATATAGAACACTGCTTTCGATTTACTTACCCAATCATTTCTTACTTGAAAATTTAATTAATTTACTTATTTTAAAAATTGCTTACAGATTAATTTTGATTTAATCAATGGGTTTTCTAGTTTGTCACTCAAGAATGTTTCATACTCTTAATTTTGGGGGTCATGTCGAAACAGGTTATATCTTGATGATTACTAAATTTTTAAAAAATTATTTATTTTGTTGAAATTTTGAAGCACATTAATTATTTTTATTTGCAAATTCTATGAATTTGTTAAATTCTTCAGTATTAACTATCATCTAGATATAACAAAAAATATGGCTCTGTTGAAAATTCTTCAACTGCTTCTTGAAAATGAGAAATGAATTTTCAGCAGTTTTTTACAATTTCAAATTCTTTATATTTTGTAATTTTGAAAAGTTTTGCATTTTAAAATGATTATGTTTTTCTTTTAATTTGTGTATTTCTTTTTAGGAAGTAGCTTATTTTTCATAATTTAATTTTCAATTAATTTGTATCTCTTGATCGGTTATCTATAACCGAAACAAAATCTTTAACAGCTGTGACATTAGGTTGAAAGCTGTCATATTGAAATAGTTTATTCAAGGTATAATTTTCTATGATATTTTCATTCCTTAATTTTTTTCTTACATGTAGGTGAAAAACATTTAAAGTGGAATTAGTTATTTTGCTTTAAAGTAAAATTTCAATCCTCTTTAAATTTTGAAGTATATGATTTATTAAATCATTATTTCTACGTTGGAAAGTTCTCTACATGTTTTACTAGAGACGGAATGTTTTTGACCAATTTATGAACAAACAAGTATCTAAAAAATAATAAACAACTGTGTAGTCACATATCTGATTCATTCTGTATATTCTTCTAATATATTATATTGGAGAAAAGTTGTATTGATTAAAAATGCGGAAGAGGAAATGATCTATCTAAATTTTAAGATGCAAACAGAGACAACTTTTTTTAATATGAAATATTTGTATTTAGAAAGATCTATATGGTTTTAGATGGTAACAGATTAGTACACATATAGATTCGTCCTCGATGCTGATCTGTATATGCTTTTGTTCGCAAGGTTTTGAGATTTGCGATCACAAATAACAAAGATTGGCGTCATTTCTTTTTTTTTTTAGTCCAAAGCGGCAATTCGCCCAGAAGGTTTATTAATTTGTCATTTTGCGTCGATTCACTACAAGCGTTGTTTTGCTTTTTCAAACTGTTGCCACCAAATATTATCGCCCTGTATTATATTTGAAGAAATTAAATAATGAAGAATCTGCATAAATGAATGTATGTTTCTCGCATTGTGATAAAATAACGGTACCTAGAGCCATCCAATTTTGAATGACGTAATCCTACTGCGAATATGGGCATCTGGAAGCCCAAATTTGAAATTTGCTTTATTATCGATTTCATATTTTGTAAAACTTTAACGAATTTTTGATGAACAAACTCAAGGATTTCAAAGCGAGCAACGGCAGCATTGTACAGAAAAAACACTTTTATCTCCAGCGCGAAAGACTGTGTATCGTAAATTCTAAAGATATGCTGAAGTTAAAATTATTTTGCGATATTGCTCTTGAACTGAATTCTATGGTTTAAGTGCAAAGAACATGGTATTCAATAAATAAAGATAACACACAAAATTTTAAAAAACCGCCCCTTTGGACGTAATTTAAAATCTGGAACTTTTTTTTTTGAGGAACCTGAAGCTAAGGCCTTGATTAAACTTCTGCACACATTTAGAAATGATGCTTTTAAAAAAACATAAATAGCAAAACATAGCTGTTTTGCAGAGTCAAATATTAGGCTATACAAAACGAAGACCCCAACGACCTGGACATCCATTGAACTAAAGAAAACGAAACAATGAGAAAATACCATAGATTACTAATGACGATCATCGATGAATCATTCACAATATTTCTGAAGAAACTCTCTTTGTTCGGCTATTGAGGAAGAGCAGCATTGTGCTTGTGTCTCTCTAAACATAATTTGATGATATGGATGAGTTGTAAGAAAATACGTTGCTTTGCCTTAAATAGTATTTCCTGTAAAGAATTCTATAACTATTTTCATGTTCTCAGCAGCGAGAAAACGTCAGCAATTTTTTTTTACAACGGCGGGCACTAGCCATTTTTAATTTAGGCTTTTGCCACTGCTAAGGCCAGAAGTAACGACCATTTTACTAGGGAGACAACTAATAGGCGGCCACTGTTACTTCCTATGAGAGAATAGACAATTTACATCTACGCCTTCATCGCTAATGATGCTAGTGAGGAACATTTTGAAACATGCTTATTATAATTACTAAAAAAACATTTCCGGTTATTTTTGGGTACGCGTTTGTAGTTTAGATAATGCACCAGAGTTCAGTGTCTCATACTATTAGGACAATTAAACTTAGGTTATAAGCCGAAGAATTCATTCTCTTATTCAATAAGGAAAAAAAAATTACGCTACTTTTCGAACGAATAGGGATTTGTATTATAGTAATCCTTTGAGTGTAAATGTACCTAAATGGCATTTGTTTCTCATGTTTGCAACTGAAAATTGCTTGCGCCTTGTACCATCCCTAGAATGGCGCTGAACTTCCGCAGCAATCGGTGATTCGAATGATTTTTTTCCTCAACTTTTCCACTAACTCCGAAAAAAGTATTTAGAAACCCAGCACAGTGTGCTTCTCTGCACTGCTCCCTGAAAGCCTTCGGAAGATAATTGAAAACGGCGCCCTCTCTACCGCCTTCCAGCCTCCACAGGGTGGGTATGAGAAGGGAGGGATGGAGTTCTCTAGTCGTTCATTAAGGCAACCGAGCGGAAAGGATTCCTCTTGCCTCTGCGATTTCGTCTGCTGGATTGGACTTTCCTGTTTTAGTCTCTTCAGGCAGTTTTGGTGACATTTTGTGGTACCGAGTTGGAGCAAATGAAGCATTTTAATACAAGATATGTAGCATTTAGTATGCAAACGATGTTTAACTTACGGAGAACTTGAAAATATTTATAACAGTGCTTAATCGCATAGCGGAAAATAGTCACTTCAGACTTTTAACGGGCTATTTACTAATAAAACAAAAGATGCAACGAATTCTTCAATTGTTTCCAATTATTCAATCAATATTTTGTCCTTGAAACGGCGACAATATACCGTATCACCTTTGTCATTCACTACGGTTCAATTATTTAAGAGCATATAGATTACAAAAATAAATACAATGCGTCATCGTTATAAAGTGGGAAAGGGACAGAATTGAACCAGCTTTGTAAGGTCATCCGCATCACGCTGAAAGTGATTCCTTGATGAAAAAATTAGTCGAATCTTAAATAACGTAATACAGAAAATGTTACATATCTTTTCAAAATTTATTAATGAAGATAAAAAGCAGCGGGAAAATCAGAAAGTACAATAAACAATGCTAAAAAGAGTAAACGCATAATTCTGTAAGTATGTGTGTATATGGAAAACAGAATCACATTATATGCATTTTATACGTTCTTTATTTACTAAAAATGTATACGATGCATGGGCGCATTATAAAATTATTTTTACACCTTTCTTATTTTTATATTTATATCTCCATTTGTCAGATGTCCCCCTTTTTTTAAATTTAGTTTTTCTCGCGTGACTTAGCTTATCAAAGTACGTTAACTCAGAATTTCTTCAATATTTGTATCACTCGATACTCCAATAGTTCAAACAATTATTTTCCGAATCAAGTTCTTTCGAAATTTTTAATGAATTTTACCGAATTTTGTCGGTTTTTCAAATATTGCTCAATTTTTGTTCTACCTATTGTGCCATTATTAATGCTGATTAATTAAAACCCGAAAGATTAATTCTTCATAGTTAACTGAAGATGGAATCGAAGTTCTAAATAAAACAGAGGTTTAAATGAATTGCATGTAATCTTACGCCATCAAATGTACTGGAAGTCTTAAAAAACATAATGCAATGCGTACTTCATAGCTACACTGATTAGAAAGATTAATTTCTTTCATTCAAAGGCAGTAGTGATTTTCTTGACCTTTTCTTGCCATTCAGCAGAATAATATGTATAAAATAAAACATAAAACTTTCTTTTAAAATTACTCAGTTTTAGCAGTTTAAACGAACTAAAATTTAAAAAAAAAGCATTTTTTTAGCAATCAACACTTTTGTTTGCGTTTTTTGTCATATGCGAGTGAAAGTATGGAACCCTCTTATAAGAAATGTATTGGAACATTTACAGGATTTCAAAAAGCAAAAGAAATGATAATAGTTTAGAAATGACATGCGTAAGAATAATTAAATTATTTTGTTTTAATTTCTCGTCGACAATTTTGATTTAAATTCACCATTGTCACCAGCATCGCAATTTTAAATTTAGTTATATATGACCAAGAATATTATGATAGCTAAAACGAAATACATTTTTGAATGCATTAATGCGGGTTTAAACCAAAATAGCACCACAACTTAATAAAAAAATACTTTTTAATCCTTAGTGCATTTCATTAAAACATTTTAATTAAAAATTACATTTTAAGTGAAAGTTTTAAACTAATTTTATTTAAAAAAATGCATCATAATTTTCAGTCGTTGTTTTGACAGTCGTATTTTCTGTAAAATTAAATTTTTAATCGTGGATAGTTTTGAAGCTTGCAAGTGTCAAACGTGCTTTTTAAATTTTCGGACCATAGGCGGCTATTGCCCTCTTTGGGGATCACAGAGAAGATTGACGCTTCAAAAGGAGCACTGCTGTGTTACCAGGCGTATTTATTCCAAGATTGCATTGTTTACATGTAGTTTAGCAACCTGCAAAATCTGAACCGCAGTACAGTTAAAACTAAAAAATAATGCACGCGCTAATGACATTGTATTTATCAAATAATTAAAAATGTAATATGCATTAGCGTAAAAAAACCTGATGTGTACACTAAATGACTTCCTTGAACGGATTATTAAATTATACGCATTTTTTCTTGCATTTCATTTAAACTTATTGGGTTGAATTAAATCTACTTCGTCGATAGCGCTTAAACCATAATAGAATAAATGCACTCTTTAAAATTCCCTACATTTGTTAAAAATAACGATACTCTGACGCTAGGTTCACTTAACAGTGTTACATCTCATTGATTTTAAAACTCAGAATGCACAAAAAAATTATATCATCTGAAGAATTATCAAATCGTTCCCACATGTTCTATTCAAACAATATACACAGTCCAGTCACATTAATGTGACCATCTGTCAAAAGCCAGAATAACCACCTTTCGCAGAGCGGACTGCTACGAGACGTGCAGGAAGAGAGTCACATAGGTCCCTGAAGGTGTTCTCTGGGATGTTGAGCCATGCCGACTCTAATGCCGTGGCCAGCTGCGCTAGATTACGCGGTTGAGGATCCATGGCGCGAACAACTCGATCGAGATGGTCCCACAGATGCTCGATTGGGTTTAAGTCAGGTGAGTTTGCTGGCCAGGGGAGGACGGTAAACTCATCCTGGTGCTCTTCGAACCACGCACGTACACTGGCAGCTGTATGGCACCTCGCATTGTCCTGCTGGAAGATGCCATCATCCTGAGGAAAAACAATGCGCATGTAGGGGTGAACATGGTCCGCAAGGACAGATGCGTACTTGTATTGATCCATTGTGCCTTCCACAATGATCAGTGAACCTAGAGAATGCCAGGAAAACATTCCCCAGACCATAATGCTCCCGCCTCCAGCTTGGACCGTTCCGGCAATGGTTGCAGGGTGGTTCCTTTCAGAGGTTTCACGCCTTATACGCCAACGTCCATCTGTCCGATGGAGCATAAAACGCGATTCATCCGAAAACGCAACCTGTCGCCACTCAGTGGACGTCCAGCTGCTGTACTGGCGTGCAAATTCTAGCCTTCGCCGTCGATGAACAGCAGTCAGCATAGGTGCACGAACCAGGCGTCTGCTTCGGAGGCCCAGACGCAGCAATGTTCGCTGAATAGTACTTTGGGAGACACTTTTGGTAGCCCCTTGGTTCATTTTGGTGGTCAGTTGCTCAACGGTAGCCCGTCTATCTGCCCGAACGCATCTCCGCAACCGTCGTTCGCCTCTGTCATCTATGGCCCGTGGTGCACCACATTTGCCACGTCGCTGATTTTGGACAGTCCCATTTTGCCATGCACGGTACACTTTTACCACGGCGGCACGCGAACAGTTCACAAACTCAGCCGTTTCGGAAATGCTTCCACCCTTGGCCCGAAAGCCAATGATCATGCCCTTTTGGAAGTCGGATAAATCGCTTCGTTTCTGCATTACGCCAACGATTGAAATGTTTTCCGAAGCCCTCACACACCCTTTATATACGCTCAACTGCACTGTGCTGCCACCTGCCTCCTGTGATTGGTTATTTAACTCTGACATGGAAAGTACGTGGTGGTCACATTAATGTGACTGGACTCTGTAATAAATCTAAAACGATGTATAAGAAATTAAACAAAGAAAAAAAGAAAAGAAACAGTTTTTAACAGACGATTCAGTACTTCTCATTCAATTAATTCAGTTCTCAATTCGCGACAAGGCAAAAATACATAAAAACTCACAATACCTATAGTAAAAATTACGAAGTAAATCTTAAATACTTCTTTCCTCGAATAAATTCCAGAATGGATTTAGCATGATTTAATTCGCAAAAATAAAAGAAGTCGTTATCTTTGTTGTCGAAGCTTACTTTCTCTAGATTGGCCACAAATTCACTATTCTACTAAGTTTAAAATGTAAATACATATCGCTGTTATGGTTAAAATAATTAGACTTCGCCGCACTTAAACAACTTTTAAATTTTTGGTAATTCTACAAATATTAAATACAGATTAACTTAAGACACAAAAACCTTAACCGGAAGATACGAACAACAAAGTTCAATCATTTTTAAAGGAAAAAATGCTCAATTTACCAACATATAAGAATAAAAAAACTGAGCTCGTTGAGTCATATATATATATATACTTACTCTGTTACTATATATATATATATATATATTCACCTTTTTACACATATACATATATGTAAGAAATATATGTATCTGTAGATATATGTGTATATATATATTACCACTATTCCAACACCTACACCGCACCAAAAGCATATATATATATATATACTTTTGGCGCGGCCGATAGCAACCGAAAAGGGAGGTGAACATCTACATGTTATAGCAATCCTATATACAAAATTTCAATGTCCTGAGTCTACTCGTTTTTGAGTTAGACCGGATACATTACCTACAGATGTCATGCAAAAACATCGTTAAATTGCATTCGATAGCGGTCAAAATGGATATTTTCGTTGAAATATGTTACCCGGAATTTTCGTGATTACAATACTACCTTTACTTCGTAAAAGCAAGTAAAACGATCAGTATTTTAACAATTTCTTTCTCTTTAAAAGACTAGAAGTATTACTAGAAAGTTTATTATTATTAAAGTATTACTAGAAATTAAGTACTAGAAAATTACTCTACGAAAAATAACGACATTTTTTTCCTGTAACGATTGGGATGCGATTCTGCGACATTAAAAAACGTCTGATGGGATTTACTTGTTTCTCTGTTACTTTTTTCTGCATTAAGAAAAAATTTCTAAAAGAGTAAAAATGAGTGTTTTAATAATGGTGTCACCGCGCTAAGAAATTAATAGACTTAATAATTTCGTAGAAACATTTTATGATTTCTTTTTCAGGTAGGTGAAATACTTTAACTGCAAAGCATTAGGTACAGTGGTCCTCTCATCTAAGCGATATCACTGGAACAAATCACTATATTAAAGTTCAAATAATACTTCAAAATCTTGAATTGTTATCGCTGGCCACTCAAAATAGATCCGCTCTTCATACCTTTGCAGAATCCTAGTGTGAGAAAAATTCAGCAAACGCATGTTCTTAAATGCTTTCACATAAATCATTACATGATCTGCATTTGACATATACCAGAGAGTTTGATTTTAAATAATAGTTACCTACTTTAATAGTTTGCTTTTTATTATTTCGTTTTTTTACCTAGATCTCTCGTTTGTTCTCGTTTGTACCTCTTCATGACTCTTTCTTCAAACTTACTTTGCTTAGATATATATTGTCTTGGAACAAATCGTGTTGCTTCCAAGCATTTATTTCATGAAAAAAGATAAGTTCAAAATTTTTTCAGAGGAAAATCTCCGAAAAAAGGATCTGTGATTTCTTTAATATAAGCTTTTACTTTATTTTCTAACAATACTTTTCGATTTTTGTTACTTATTTTCAGGAGGGCTGTCATCCTACAACAGCAAACAAACAATATATATAACATTATTGCTTTGGGCGAAATTGAGGTGCATTTTCCTTTTTCTAAGAAAGGTTCTTTCTAACTGTTATTCCCAAATCTGTCACATATATTTTCTCTACCTCTTGTGACAGATTATATTAATAACATACAAGTTTAATTCATAATATTATGATAAACCTGAAATTCATGTAAAATTCACATGTTTCTATCTTTTGTTTTTCCTTAGTTTTAGTGACAATAAAAAAGAAAATACTCTCTCTGCAAAAACATTAATTTGTATTAAGAGTGGAAAGGAAATTTACTAATGTAAAATTTAAATTTAAACAAAACAGCAGTTTAGGTTAGCTCAGATTTGGGGTTAATTAATTAAGGCAAAGCAACTCGAAGGATATTTATCTGTGGGAAAGAAATGACTTTGTGCAGGACAAACTATGAAAATTCCCATGCTGCGAGCCCGTTCGCCGATATTTCGACTCAGGTCGAACACTAGTGTTCAGCACCAATGTTAAACACTATCGTTCGTAACAACTAGTAACCGCTAGTGCTCAGCGCTATTAGGCCCTAACGTATTTCGAATAAAACAGTACTAATTTCGTGAACGTTCTAACCTTATACTAATTTCAAGAACGTTCTAAGTTCCTTTCTCTTCTAGAGCAAAAAATTAAATTTGAACAAAACTGTATAGATTCAACTTTAGTTTCACTTAGATGTGGAATAAAACTCTCAATTTCGAGGGCGATTGGATATAGATACCTCGAACAAAATAAAATCCACAAAGATTTTTTATCTCTGCAATAAAAAAAATTACAGCAGAACCGTATTTTATTTACTGCAGTAATTCCTTTCTAGTCACTTGCGAATCTTCAGTGTCCATTTTCCTAATCACTAGAAAGCGATAACATAGTTAAAATTGGCTCGTCCGGATTTTTTTATGACTAGAATTTGAAATTATATGTACAACGAGTACAAAAACACTGGAGAAGCTTAAAAAATTGATATAGTAGTTTGTTATCTAAGAAGTGGTAGCTTGTTTTAATTTCAAGAGCTTTTTGCGCTCTTGATCCACATTTTGGGATCCTATTTTGTCGTTATATATCTTCATCCTATCCGATCATATCTCTCACTTAATCTACAGATCAAAAGTTCTATTTTTATCCACTTCATTTCAGAGAGATGAGATTCTTTTCTCTTTCTCGTCATACCATCATCTCAAAGAAATGCAGGCAATGAAAAGACATTTCTATTTCCTGAAATCCGGTGGGCTTTGCGAAAGAAATTCGCCTTTCCGTATTGCATTACAATTATTTATTACAAATACCGGAGCCGCGTCCGAAATTCGTAAAACCTATATACGGGTAGCGAAATTCTATCTCTTTTTTTGTTAATTTGAAGACGCTGGTGCTAAAATCAATATGTTTTTCCATTCGTTTCGGGAAATTGCATGGTAATACAAGTAAGACCGTTTAATATATGTATAAATGTGAAATCTTGTACATTATAAAAGGATTGCAAGTATTCGTATCTCATCATTTATTTCTATTTTGATATCTATTATTTTGAAAGTGTTTTGCACATCCGTTTTCGATTTATAAAACTGCAGACTTGGGGCAAAATCTCTTACGGAGGCTCCTGCAATTCTTTTACAATGCAATAGATATCACTGAGGCGAATTTCACGAAATAGCTCAATAATTTAACAATTTATTTAAAGGTTTTTCAAACAAAAGAAAACAAAACAGAAAAACTGTTACACATTTTTATATGCTTCGCTTCCATGGCTTATTGTGTGTTACTTTAAATATAAACTATATAATCAACTATATCATCAATTATAATATAAAATTTCATGGCTTATTGTGTGTTACATCAAATATAAACAAATACATTTGAAAAAAGATCTCGATTTTGCTTGGAAAAAATTACAAAAGTAGAATAATATAAACAATTTTTATTTATTTCAAACTTAATTAAATCATAGAAATAACACCAAGGTAATCCACATAAACTGCAGGGAGCTATTCGTCCATAGGTCGGTAGAACGATTGAAAATTTCATTTGCTGCCTTTCTGAATATGAGATCATAAGTTCAAGTGGGGCACATCTAATGATCTTAGCATAAAGCCCAACAGCTATAAACTACCGTTATTATTTTATATAAGGTTATGCTAATAAATTTAAAGCATCAACTCAGTTAATTTTTAAAGACTTTCGTACGACTTTTCATCCCGCCTGACTTCTTATTTAATAGCAGCAAAACCAAAGAAAAGTTGAATAAAACTGTTTATTAATATGTCGACCTGTTTGCTACACAAACTGAAACTTTTGCATAAACTGAAAATTAACAGAAACAGAACTCTGATAACTAGCAGATAGAAGACCAACTTTCCAATGCGACTTCAAATTAAATTGAATATAGTGCACAATAATAGTAAAGCTTGATTTAACCTTATTTTGAACTAATTTGCATTTTAGTGGAGATAATAATGCCAAAATGATAAAACAGCTAGTTAATTAAAGTAAAATCTAATTAGCAATAAATATGCTTCCAAATGAAAGTTTCGTCTTTTAAGATCCAGAGTTGGCAGCATATTTATGTCACAATATCATATAAAGCTGCCAAATAAAGCTTCAGGAAAGTATGCTTAATGTTGTTACATACGCCTCACTATAACTCTGTACTACCACATGAAGAAATAAAATTTTCTCCTTTGACTTTCACCATTAACAAAAGCCGGAAGCGGTGGCCATTTTATTATGCGGGCACCTAATATGTAGCTACCCTTCTATGAAGGGACAGACAATTTACATCCATACCTTCTCCGGGATTCGAACCGGGCCCTCTGGAATCGCAGTAGATTTCCCTAATCTCTATACCGTCTGGGCAGCTCATACGATAAAGGTTGATAGTACTTTATTGAAACGACTTTAACTCTCTCAGACTGCGCAGACTGCATGTGCTTTTGGATTACCAGAAGACTGAAGTTCTGCACCCCCCCCCCGTTTATTTGATTTTAGTGTCTCAACGTTTCATTTTTCACATAAATATGAAATTAAAATTACATTAACTTAATCTGAAAATATATATAAGTTTTGGTATTCAACTGTAGATTTTAGCATAATAAAATATTGGCGAGTTATGAGTACTTATCTAAGGACAACAGACTGTGGTTTTGTATTATCAGCCCAAAGGTCGTTAGTACAGAAGGGTTATTAATTTCGTTTTGGCATATTGCTTTGATTCACTATAAATGTCCGTTCATTTTTCAAATAGTCGCGACCCAATATTATCGACCTGTGCTATATTTAAAAAAAATTAAATAATGAAGAATCTGCATCAATGTATGTATGTTTTTCGCACTGTGATAAAACAACGGTGCCTAGAGCCATCCAGTTTTGAATAACGTAATATTCCACCGAATATGGGCACCTGGAAGCCCTAATTTGGAATTTGAAATTTGTTTTATTATCGGTTTCTTATTTTGTAATACTTTAACGAATTTTTTATTAACAAACTCGACGATTTCAAAGGGAGTAATGGCAACACTTCACGGAAAAAAAAAATTTTATCTCCAGCGCGCGAGACTGTATATCGGAAATTTTAAACATATGCTCATTTTAAAATTATTTTGCGATACTGCTGTTGAATAGAATTTTATGGTTTAGGTGCGAAGAACATGATATTTAATAAATAAAGATAACACACAAAACGTTAAAAAAAAGTCCCTTTGGACGTAATATAAAACCTGAAAACTTTCAGATTTTTTTTATGTCTGATGTTCTGCAGTATTTTTATGGTTTTCATAGGACAGATTTTTCAGTATTACATTATTTTAATGTCCGAATGAGCGTATGGAATCATTCGAAGAATTTTTTATTATTATCTGCTTTTTAGAAAATTGGTTTTGGGAAAGATTTATTGCCAGATAAGTTAGTAATTCGTTAGTATTTTTTTTTCATATTTTATATCTTGTGGTACCTTTCGAAACGGCGAGAAATTTGAAGCAGTTAGGTGAATCTGGTTGATCTCCTGTATTTTGTTTGTCAGTTTTAAGACTTTCCGTGGTACTAGCTTATTTCTCGTAACCATAATACTGTCATTATACGATGAGATCAATGTCTAGCCACATTTCTGATCTCCCTTTACTTTGCTATAAGCTATATTGCTCTTACACCTTAATATTCATTTTAGACAGTTCATAAATATATTTTTAAACGGCTGACTGCTTAAAAAACAACATGTTTGAGGAACAAACCACAGTCACTGTGTATTATGCCTTTTCAGTAATTCAGCCGTGTAGCTACAGATTACAATCAATCAAATTTGTCCAAATGAAGGAATGCCTCTTAGAGAGATGCCGGATGATTACTAAGTGCTGTAGTATCAGTAGTACTATAATAACACAGAGAAAGATGTGTGAAGTTATGACTCAATATTTTTTTATTTTTCCGTGACTTAAGGCCAACGAATAGGAAACTTTTATCGTGAAAGAAATCTTCCATAAAAGCTAGGTTCTACAAAAGCTAAATTTCCCCTCTCATAATTTCAAATTATCTTTTTTAGCGCATATTTTCTGTTTATTTTTACATTTTAGCAAATGAAATTCTTTTTACACACGATTAATTATTATTTACACACGATATTGATAATTATGTGTAAAAATAATTTCTGTTTTCATACAGACTTTTACAACAGATGGCAAATGCTTATATTCGTCCATCAGGTGATTGTTTCATAGTTTTTAACAGATATATCAAAAACAAGACTTATAAATAAAACATTTTATTAACTCCTATATTCTGTAATACAGATATATATCTAAGTTTTCTGCTGATAATTTTTCTAGTTCTTTTCAGTACTATGATCTTCTAATCTAAAGCCAAATAGACTGCTACAAATGTGTGATTTCTTTAAATCCGTGCTGATCAAAATGGTAGCCTATTGCCATGTCATTAGATCGGGATTCAATTTTGGAGAAGGTATAGATAATTGTAAATGTATTGGGTCTTTCCAGCATGGGAGTGCTTAAAATATACTGCAGCCGAAAATCTCCTTGGAAGGTTGGTGGTATTGGAAAAGGTGTAGAATACCCATCCATCCGTTCCCCGGGAATTTTTCCATCAAAATTCGGATAAAGAGCTGGACAACTGTAGTCTCCTTAGACATCCAAAGCTTTGGCTA
>KK116898.1:315197-339553 GCA_000611955.2 Stegodyphus mimosarum
TGGTGAATTCGCGTGCCTGATCTAGATTAGAATTTAAATTAAAGCGGTCAGTAACAAAAAACATTTACTTAGAAATTTTAATGACGATATTTATAACTAAATTTATCTTATTTAGTTCTGAAACCTTACATTACTTTTTATTAAAGATTGCCTAACTTGTTTAAAAATATAATACAAGAATTAACAATTGAACTGATCTCTCTCTCTCTCTCTATATATATATATATCAGTCTTCCTCCTTCTTTATATATATATAATGAAGAAGACACTCGTTATAATGAAGCAGACTTAGCTGTAATAATATTGTAGAAATAGCTGATGACATAGAAGAAAAAATATGACATTTCAATCATCGTAATGAACAAGACTCAGAAATAATGATGTTATCGAAATATTGATGGGCATAGAACGTTGATCCGTAATAAACAGTAATTTGGCAGCCGAGGGAGATTAAATATTCATCAACATAACGCACCCGCAAACAACTTGGCACATCACTTGTACCTATTTCAATACTTTACATTTTTGATAGCTTCGCATTAAGAAGACAGCAGCAAGCAGAGTCCAGCTAGGCCGAAGTATAGAAAGCAAGCAAGTGTGTTCAGAATGAAATCTTACTTCAGAAAGAGTTAGGGTTTGCAGTGCATTTCATTGAATAATTAATACTGGTGTAAAATTATTATGGACTGTTTAAATTTTAGCTCCATTTACACCATCAGCGTCATGTGCAAAATTATTATGAGCTGTTTGAGTTTTAGTTCAACGTAATGTAAGAGTTATATGACATGGATTAGTCTCGAAATGACACAGTGCAGAAAAAAGATTACGATTTTTAGAATAGACAGAGAAATATCAATTTAAACTAAGCATTAAGAGTCTATTGCTAATTTAAATTAGAATTTATGTTTACATATTTTTAATACATGTATATTACTGAATTGCTTGTCTTATATTTTTAATCCCTCGGTTTTTCTAACTACACCTTTCTATTATACTATTTAAGATTTTTAAAGGATTTTCTGCCAGTCCGCTTTGTTTTATTGCTGTTATATCAAATAACATTAACTTAATGCATTATATGCAATGCACTTTATGGGAAATTTCTGCCATCATAATTATTTAACCATTTCTCCAACTATTTTCTACCTAATGAACATCTAATCTTTTACCTTGGTGTTAATGTCAATATAACATCATAATTCATGTAATTAATTAACGTCAAACTCAAACTCTGTTATGTAAAGTCAATTTTCAATTAAAATCTAATCCAAAACCTCACATTCAGTCTGTTATGTAAAGTCAATCTTCAATTAAAATCTAATCTATAATCTCAAATTCATTAAATTAGCATACCAATCATTCATCACTCTGAGAAACACCTCATTAATTATCTTCACATGCACATATACGGAGATACAGATCCGTATGAAATTATATAATGCATGATGTAGAGAATTTCTCCTTAACTAAAAGCACTACAGTAACCCTAAGTTGAATTCGAAAATTTTAAGTTCCAGCACAAGATGCGTTACAGATATGACAGGAACATGGTACTGAGTAATACATATAACGGTATAAAAGCTGATTTAAGTTATATATACTTTTAATACAGAAATTGTTGTAACGGTCATGTCACATGTCAGGTGACTCTTTGTCACCATTATCTTCAAGGGATAGGAAGCGTCCATTTTTGAATAAAACGCCAAAGAAACTGATTTAACTTCTTTATGGCCTTATCTTCGATTCAACATAACCAAAATGAAACTTTTTTTTGTGAATGGGGGCACTCATTCTAAAATCCAATCTTGATTGTTGCTCCATAACTGAAAATTACACCTACGAGAACTTCACGCATTTCGAGGAATACTTTCATGAAGTTCTTTTTAGGGGAGGATAGGAGGGGCATCATTTTAGAGTATTGATTTCAAGGAATATTCGCAGAATAATTTTATTGCATGAAAATGAAGGATCTTGTACCCCTCTCCAACAGAATTCATTGAAATCTTATACGAAACCAGCATCAATGTAAGCCTGAATTTGGTCTGAATTTAAACGCAGAAAGACATTAATTTCATACTGTTGCTTAATTTTATATACATCTAGAAGACCAAATAGCTTTACAATTGCTCTCTGTTTATAACCATGCCAAAAGTGAAGCGGAAGAGATGCTGAGTCTTGCATGTCTTTCACGGTCTTCTCTCACAAATGAAAAAAAAAATCGGATGTGTACACCACATGATTTCCTTGTACGGAATATTAAATTATCCGCATTCTTTCCTGCATTTCATTTTAACTTATTGCCTCGAATTTCATTACGGATATATTTCTCATTCAATTATTCCAGCTTTCACTTCGCGACAAGGCAAAAATACGTAAAACTCAAAATATCTTTATTAAAAATTGAAAACAGAGAAAAATATAAAAAACCAAATACAGTTAAAACAATTAAAATTAGAGTTTCTATTCAAAAACAACCAATTCGACCAGCGTGCAAGAAGGTAGCTTTTTCGGTGGGTGCACAAAACTGAAAGTTTACCTTTGGCCCTACTTGGCAAACAAAACTCTGAAGGTGCAGAAAGACTTAATTCGCTATTCCGTTAAGTTTCAAATGGAAACAAAAACGGCTGCTATGGTAAAAAATTAGGGTTAGCCGCACTTAAACAATTTTTAAATTCTTGATAATTTTAAAATTATGCAGATTAACTAAAGACATAAAAACCTTAACCGAAAGATAAAAACAACATAATTTAATCAATTTAAAGCAAAAAATGCGCAATTTACCACCATTTAAGTATAAAAGAACTCAGCTTACTGAACCGAAGCACAGAGTGGGTGTATATATAGAGAGAGAGAGTAACAGAGTGGATATATATGTAGTGCCGATCATTTGGAGCCTTGATGA
The DNA here is from genome assembly GCA_000611955.2 of Stegodyphus mimosarum. Lineage (NCBI taxonomy): Eukaryota > Metazoa > Arthropoda > Arachnida > Araneae > Eresidae > Stegodyphus > Stegodyphus mimosarum. Next base: position 318,100 of record KK116898.1, read on the forward strand.
AATCCAGATGCTGTGACGTCATTTTCTCTACTACTACGAGCTGCGTAGGCGTCAAGCGAAAATGAGGGGAATTACCTTTTTTTCCTTTGGAGATAGTAGACGAATGGACGTGTTAGCAGAGACGCTGCTTTTGTTTAAAACTTTGACAAATCACTTTTTAATTCTCGTAAATGTTAAATATATGTAATAATCGTTTGTCTAATTAAAATGTCTTTCGTTAGCTAATTTGTTCATCGTTTTATCCCCACAAAATTTTCTCAGAAGTGGGATTTAGCACTCGAAGGAACTGTAATTTTAGCTGATTTCCTGAATTACTACCGGTTTTGAAGATTTACTGTTGCTGTGCTGGACTATTTTACGATGTATAATGAGCGATGTTCCGAACAGAAACCTCGTCAAACTCATAGGAATGTATGCTGATTTACCTGAAACGAAACTGCGTAGTAGTGATTAAATAGTGTGCAGCGCTATTAAAAACTGTGGAATAATTCTTAATAAAACTCGATGTCAAGTGTCAAGACTTGAATTGTGGCCAAAAATACATCGGACATAATCTGTTTGTACTCGCACCATTTGTCATCTATTGGATGGTAGGGAAGCACTTTGTTTTGTCTTTGCTTCTGGAACATCGGGGATTACCATTATATGAAGTGAGTGATTTTCTCAATTTTATTAAATATGTTTCTAATTGATGTGCCGGGAATGGAAGATGTCCTGAAAAAGGAAAAAACATGTAATATAAAATTATTACACAAAATAATATTTAACGATGTAGGCGACAGAAATAATCGAAAAAGATTAAGACAATTTAGTGGTTTCTCTTTAGCAGAGAATAGTAAAGAATTTAATAAAAAACTAGAAAACGTCAAACAAGATTTTCAGGCTTATGAATTAATTTCCATTGCCAATGTTTTATGCATTGATAGCTCTGGCACACAAGATGACTTAGCAACCCGAATTGTTTCTTATCTGAATAATTTAGAATTGCTTAAAAATAATGTAATTTTAGAAGAAAATGAAAATGAAAGTGACTCAGAGGGTGAGGACGGTGGGGATAAAAATGAAATAAATGATAATGTTCAAGATGAAACGAAACTAAGAAACAATTCTGGTGCCACAGTGAGACAACTTCCTTCCCAATGTGCTAATGATAATACTCTTAGTACAATTGAAAACAAGTCGAATGTATTTCATAATTGTAATATAAATGTTACTATTGAAGACATCAAATCTTTTGTTGCTCAATTCGATGGCCAAAGCCACGAAAATGTCAGTAGTTGGGTCGAAAGTTTTGAAGATGCAGCTTCTGTTCTTCAATTAAATGATTTGCAGAAATTGATTTTTGCTAAACGTCTGATGACAGGCAAAGCAAAATTATTTGTTCTTAGTGAACCAAAGTTGAACTCATGGCAGTTATTTAAGAATGCTATTCTTGATGAATTCAGTTCCAGCTGCAATTCGGCCGAACTGCATGAGTTATTATCAAAACAAAAAATGAAGAGCAATGAAACGTTTGATGAGTTTTTTTTAAATATGAAGAGAATTGCTAAAAATGGTCAAATTGAAGATGTTGCTTTAATACGATATGTTATAGATGGTATACCAGGCTCCGCGTTTAAAAAATCTTGCTTGTATGGGTCACAAACATTAACTGATTTTAAGAATAAATTGAAGCTTTATCAACAGATATGTGATGATGAGGAAAAGTTGCGAACGTCAAAAACAAAATTTGAAAGTAAACAAAAATATGAATCTAGAAATAAATATGACTCAAAAAATTCTGCTAACCAAACAAAGCGTAACGTAACCGATAGTCGAGGAACAATTCCTGAGATTAAACGTAATACAACCTGTTTCAACTGCGGTGAAAGCGGTCATATTTCTAAACAATGTGTTCATAAAGATAAGGGCGTCAAGTGTTTTAAATGTAAAGAATTTGGGCACCGAAGTTTCGAATGCTCAAATACGAACTCGAAACCAGAAGTAGCAAACGTGAATATTGAAGTAGTCTCGAAGTTGACTAAAGAAGTAAAAATTAATGATGTATATGTAACAGCGTTAATAGACACAGGAAGTCAAACTACTTTGTTACGTAGATCTATTTTTGATAAGCTGAATATCGAAGGGCTAGTGCCCGTAAGCTCAACGCTGAGTGGGTTCGGTAAATGTCAAGTAAAACCTCTAGGCTTCTTTAAAGGTAATATTAAAATTAATGATTTCCAGTGTACTGCAGATATTTATGTTGTAGACAACAATGTGATGACACATGAGGCCATTTTAGGCTTAAACGTAATATTGAAAGGTGAAATACTAATAAACGAAAATGGGGTTACCATAAAAAATAAGTCACAGGATGTGGAGGAAGTAAATATTGTGTCTGTTTTACCTGTTGACCTAGCCAGTAACGAAAACGAAATAAACATTGCACCTAGTGTTCCAAACTGCTTTAAAAAGACTGTTCAACAGTTAGTTTCGAACTATATGCCACGTAAGACCAAATCTACGGACATACAATTAAAAATTTGTGTTAAAAATGACGAACCAGTATCGCATCAACCGCGTAGATTACCGTTTTCGGAAAAGAAAATTGTTGAAACCCAAATATCTGAATGGCTAAAGTCAGGAATTATAGAACAAAGTTCTTCGGAATATTCCAGCCCATTGGTCATCGTTAAAAAAAAAGACGGGACACCAAGGGTTTGCGTTGATTATCGTCGTTTAAACAAAGTTGTCGTAAAGGATAGATTTCCTCTTCCCCTGATTGAGGATATCCTAGACCGCCTTCAAGAAGCACGTGTTTTCAGCACTATTGATCTCAAAAATGGCTTTTTTCACGTGGACGTCGAAAAGGAAAGTCGGAAGTACACATCATTTGTTACGCATGAAGGGCAGTACCAGTTTTTGAAAGTGCCGTTTGGACTCTGTAACTCACCAGCTGTATTCCAGAGATTCATAAATACCATTTTTCGACCGTTAGTTAACGATGGAATCGTTTTGCCGTACATGGACGATATCATCATTTTGTCCGCTTCATACGAAGAAGGAATCGAGAGGCTGAGTCAAGTTTTAAATCTAGCAAGGGAATACGGGTTGGAAATAAATTTTAAAAAATCCCAGTTCTTAAAGAAACGAATTGACTTTTTAGGCCATGTCATAGAAGAGGGTAAAATTTTCCCATCCACCTTGAAGACGCAAGCCGTTATAAATTTCCCTGAACCATCTAATTTTAAACAGATTCAGAGTTTTCTTGGATTGACAGGGTATTTCAGAAAATTTATTCCTAAGTACTCTATAATTGCCAAGCCACTTAGCGACCTGCTAAAAAAGGGTAATAAGTTCGAATTCGGTGAAGAACAAAGGATTGCATTCAATCGTTTGAAATCAGCGCTAGCTGAGAAGCCTGTACTTGCAATTTATAACCCTCATTATGAAACTGAACTACACACAGATGCCAGCATAGAAGGATACGGGGCGATTCTAATGCAGAAACCCCCAAATGACAGCAGTTTTCACCCCACTTATTTTATGAGCAGGAAAACATCTGATGCAGAGAAAAAATATTCAAGTTACGAGTTGGAGGTCCTCGCGATCGTAGAAGCACTGAAAAAGTTCCGTGTTTACCTTTTGGGAATTTCATTTAAGATAGTGACGGACTGTTCAGCATTTCAAAGGACGATGGAGAAAAGAGATTTAGCGACGCGTGTTGCTCGTTGGGCTTTGTTGTTACAGGAATTCGATTATGTTATAGAACATCGTAAAGGTGTTAGAATGCCACATGTAGATGCTCTAAGTAGAGCTCCTCTAAACGTTTTATGTGTTTCTGTTGAGAATATCCTACCTAAATTAAAACTTGCCCAAGAAAATGACACTGAAGTAAAAGCCATTAAAGAATTATTGAAAACCTCAAGTTATGAAAATTACTGTAATAGAAATGGCATACTATACAAGTTTATTGACGGCAAAGAATTAATAGTTGTACCGGAAAGTATGCAGACTGAAATTATAAAAGATGCTCACGAGAAAGGGCACACCGGTATCAAGCATACAGAGAAACACCTGAATGAATATTATTTCATTCCCAAACTTCGGCAGAAGATAGAAAACGTTATCGCCAGTTGCGTTCATTGTATCTTAATAAATCGCAAAACAGGGAAAAAAGAAGGATTTTTACATCCGCGATTCAAGGAGGACATTCCTTTGCATACCTATCACATAGATCACTTGGGTCCTCTGGAAAGTACCCATAAAAACTACAAGCACATATTAGTAGTGGTCGACGCGTTTACCAAATTTACTTGGATTTATCCAACAAAATCTACGACCTCAGCCGAGGTGATAGCGAAGTTAGAGAATCAGAAGGCCATTTTTGGAAGCCCTTGTCAGATCATTTCTGATAGAGGAACAGCTTTCACTTCCAGTGAGTTTTCTGACTACTGTGCTAAAGAAGATATTAAACATCATCTAATCACTACAGGCCTCCCGAGAGCAAATGGACAAGTCGAACGGATCAACCAAGTCATTATATCAGTCTTAGCAAAATTGTCCTTAAATAAACCAACTGAATGGTATAAACATACACATGAAGTTCAGAGAACGCTTAACTCAACATATCAAAGAAGCATTAACACCACTCCGTTCGAATTACTCTTCGGTACCAAAATGAACAGTAAGGGCACCGATCAGCTCAAAGAACTGATAGAAAGTGAGTTTCAATCTCAATTCCAGTCCCAAAGAGAAGAATTACGAAAGCAAGCCAAGAGACAAATTTTCCAAGTCCAACAGGAAAATAAAAAGACATATAATGCCAAAAGAAGACAAGCACAGCCGTACAAAGTTGGTGATTTAGTGGCAATCAAAAGGACTCAATTCGGACCACACCTGAAATTAAGAGCAAAGTATTTCGGACCTTATAAGATCACGAAAGTTAAGGGTGGCAACACCTATGACGTAATAAAGGAAGGGTGCCATGAGGGACCCATGTACACTACCACATGTGCCGAATTCCTCAAGAAATGGACAGCGCTTTAAAATTTTCGTAAACACTTATTTCTGTTATTGTATATCCTTGCTTGTTGCTTTTTTTTGTTTTGTTGTATTTTGCAGTGTCCTGGAGGGCCAGTCCACCCTAGGATGGCCGAGAATGTAGTGCCGATCATTTGGAGCCGTGATGAAATCCAGATGCCGTGACGTCATTTTCTCTACTACTACGAGCTGCGTAGGCGCCAAGCGAAAATGAGGGGAATTACCTTTTTTTTTTGGAGATGTAGACGAATGGACGTGTTAGCAGAGACGCTGCTTCTGTTTAAAACTTTGACGAATCACTTTTTAATTCTCGTAAATGTTAAATATATGTAATAATCGTTTGTCTAATTAAAATGTCTTTCGTTAGCTAATTTGTTCATCGTTTTATCCCCACATATATATGTATATATATATATATCGGGTGGTCATAAAGAAACTTTGCCAACATCTGCACTTCTAGCGTCCGTTCCGGTTAACCGATCGAGATCAGATTGCAAATATAGTTATTCGAAGGTATGCGCTCTAGACTCTGCGAATGGCAACACAGAGGCGCTCACAGTTCCGATAATAGTTACAGAAACTCAAAAATATCGAATGGCAATGCTAACGTTTTCCGGTCGCAAAATGTTCAGCGCATGCGAAAACCCTAAATAGCGTTGGAACGGTACCTACATGTCCAAAAACGGATGTGTTATGCATACATAAAAAAGAGTTTTGAAAAAGAGTTTGAAAGGCCAACGAAACTCGATCTGGGAGCACGCAGAAAATTTGCATACAACAGAGGCAAGATACGAATCACAGAATGCCGATTGCCAGATATTCAACGTAAGAAACCGATAAAATATCAGGCGGGTACGCGAAGTCGTCATTCGGGAACTCGCACATGGCGACGAAATTACTCTTCCTGCGAAAGTTCGTGGTGAATTGATAAAACTGTATTATCAAAATCGGATGAACCCTACTACCGGAATTGCGTAGGCGGAATGCACTCAATGACATCGTTTGGATGAAAGGTGGTGCACCTCTACATATAGCGAGATTTGTTAAAGGGTCCTGGAACAGCATTTTGGTGATTGCATCATCTCACACCATTATCATTTCTTTGCCTCCGCGATCCCCCTAGCTGACGCCTATAGATTTCTGGTTTGGGGGATATCCCAAATGCAATGCATACTTGCCTGTGATGGCAGCCATGTGCAAAATGTTTGATATAAATAAGGATACTCTTTTGTCCGATATGTGTTGTCATCAGTGATCGGTGTCTTGTCTCTGGCATATGCAAATTTTCTGCGTGCATATGCTTCGTGCTTCGTTGGCTGGTTTTCAGAACTCTTCTTTGTGTATGCATAACACACCAGTTTTTGGACATATGGCACCGTTCCAACGCTATTTAGGGTTTTCGCATGCGCTGAACATTTTGCGACTGGAAAACCTTGGCGTTTCCATTCGACATTTTCGAGTTTCTGTAACTATAACCGTAACCGTGATCGTCCCTGTGTTGCCGTTAGCACATACCTCCGAATAACTATATTTGCAATCTCATCCCTATCGGTTAACCGGAATGGACGCTAGAACTGCGGATGTTGGCAAAGTTTTTTTATGACCACCCTATATATATAGCAACAGAGTGCTTATATATATATATGCTTTTGGTGCGGCATATTGCAATCAAAAAGGAAGGTGCAGAGCTACATGTCGTAGCAGTCCTACATGCAAAATTTCAATGTTTTGAGGCTATTCGTGTTTGAGTTATGCGAGATATATACGTACGCACAGACAAGTAAAAAGTACCAAGTAATCCTCGGCATTTAAAGTTCTGAAATAGTTTATCTTTTGATAGCTGTATTTAAGAAAAACAGTACTCATGCTGAAAGTATGTTACACAGTGCAACCCTTCTTCCAAGGTATTTAATGCCTGCGTATGGACAACTTAAATTTCTATTATTCTTTGTTGAACTATTGCGCCTTTCACACGATCCATGTCGATAAGAAATGAATCATAAAATATAAAAATGAATTTTATTTACCAAAAATGGCAAAATGGCAAGTAAAAGACCTACCATTTGAAATGATCTAAAATTATACGGTATTCACTCTAAACAAGAAAATTCTCAACAGCTTTCGTACCACTAAATATGAAAAATAATTTCAGTGCTTTTTTTATTAAATGAGATTTTATTTTCTCGGGAAAGTAACTAATGGGGCTGAAGCAGCTCTCGAAATTATCACTAGCTTCACAAAACGTCCCAAAAATGTGTACAAACTTTGAACTGTCATAAAGCTAATGTCCATTAACATATTTTTATTTTCAGAATTTAAAAAAAATCTAAAGAAATAAATGGTAACTACTACGGAACGTGGCAGAGTCATTTAATTCGCTGAATTCCCCTAATCGCTTCCGGTGGGCGATTCTACACGATGCGATCGTAAATGAGGGGTGGGCGTTTATTTTAAAGTAACCTTTTTTCCTGAACAACCATTTATTGCGATCATTTTCTCCGATGTTTCGAAAGCTTATACCACAGTAACTGCAAAAATTATCATAGCACAGCATAAAGAAATCTTCAAGTATATATCTCTCCCCTTTTTCTCGGTGCCTCTTTCAAAACGAAGCCCCTTATATCTCCAAGTCGCGTATTTAGATGTGCAATTATGTTATATGATTTAACATATCACACAATTGCAGATTTAGCCATTGAGAATGTATTTCTTTATGAAGGAATTTTAGTGTGCATAGTACTGCAGCAGTGGCTAGTGCTACAATTACAGCAAGACAGCTACTGAATTTCCTTTTTTAAGAAGATTGAGCTTCCCATATTTTAAAGTTGAAATCAGAACCTTTTGTTCGTTAGCTTGGACAAACTTTTTCAGTTGACTGTCCTTTTGCTCCGTAGCTTACACACTCATCAGGCATAACCCCATATGAATTTTTCTTCTAAGGTTACATCAAATGTCGTGTGTTTGTACTACCGTTGCAACGTTAGCACATCCGCTAAAAGGGAGCACGCGCAAGCAGTTGAGAGAATCGATTGTGATATGTTGAGACATGGGTGGCAAGAGGCTGAATTAAAGCTTAATATATATTCGGGATCAGGAATAGCAAACATGTAGTAAAAAAACGTGCATATATTCCTTACGTACTGATATGTATCTTTTTTTGCAAGTCAGTATAGCGGTTAATGACGCTGACTGTCCCAGCGATGGTCCTGGGTTCGAAACTTGGCGAAGACAAACTATTGTGTTGTGTGTGTATTAAAGAAAACCAAAAACTTAACATGGGGAAACAACCCTTGTTGACAAGAGTATATAAATGGCTGGAAACAAATAAAAATAACTCCTTTCAATAAATCAAACTAAATTATTTATTTTTTACTTGAATAATTTAAACATATAACAAAGAGAAAGCCTCTCGAGCAATATATTGAAGAAAACGTTGCACTGAAAACTATTATTCACACGAAAATTAGCACTTACTTGACACGGGAAAAATTTTTTTCCTTAACAATTACATATTTTAACCTTCTGAAGTTCGAATAATTTAATGCCAGATTTTACAATGAAACGAGATGTTTAGAGTTCTTGACAGGATGAAGGGAATTCATGGAACATTTTGTAAACTATTTATCTGCAGACAATGTTGACTGGTATAGAAGTAGTTTTTCGCCGGTAAAGATATTAGTCTCGGCACTCTGGTCCTCGGACGAGAATGTACCCGCTGGACTGGAACATTCTTCCACTGAAGAGGGCCTCCGCTCATCTGGTGTTTCCTTAGGAGACAGTTGCAACGGGTCCGCAGTTCACAGACCAACGATTAGATCTAGACAGGACATCGCGGGAGCTCGGCATGTTGGAACATTTATCTAGGGAATATGTTCTTTTAGAAGTCACCATCTGAAACCATGGCAGACAACAAGAGTTATAGTTTTGGGACTGACCAACTAAGGCTGGTTATTACTCTAATAGATACCATCCTTACTTGGACAGTATCAGCATTATAATATGTACTAAGCTAAGTACACCCCTTAGCCGCGCCTAACACAACAGTTGCGTTTCAGAGAAGCGGAGATTATAAATAGCTCCGTAAATTAGTTGAAAATCTGCTCTTTCTTGGACTTCTGACAGAACCATTGCATAAAGTGCGAATTTCCCGTCTCCAGAGTTTTAGCCGCAATGACACATAGCAGTGGAAAACTTCTGTATCGTGAGGATTTCACCAAGGAGAAGTCTGAGGAAGGATGCCAGGGGGAAGTCCATAAGGCCGAGCATGCACCCCGCTTTTAAAGGCTGAAGGTTCCCGCATTCTAGACAATGCCCCAAAATAGGTGAGAAATTTCAGCATCCAAGCCAAGAACAAAACAGCACAAAAATTTCCGTTTTCGTATCTTCAATTCAATTCCTTTACGCTAAAAAACCCCCAAGCTAAAAAACGTAACCCTTTTCAAGCGCTTTTCCACCTTGCAGAAACGAGTGTAGCACTAGTCAAAATCTTCCAGTTTTGAAGGTTACACAGAGTCTGAAAGTTGGATTTCGAAGCCTGAAAGGTCCTTGCTATTTCTAACGAAAATGTAAGCTTATTTTAAAATAATATCTCAACTAATTAACTTAGATCAACAAATATAAGTTCACCAGAAAGTTAAAACTTTTTTTTTGTATACTATCTATAAAATTTGAAATAGGTAAATCAATAATTTGTATTTTTAATTTCAAATAATACTAAAAAAAATAGTTCAGACACCTGTCTCTTTTAAATGAGGGGGGAACTACAAGCTAAACTAAAGGCTGAATAACTGTGTTTTTAAAAATAAAGGAAACTAACCTTAAATGAATTAATTAACTGGAATTAAATTTATAATAAAAATGAACTGAGCAAAAAACCTCTTAAAACTGATTAATCCTCTAATTAAAAAGTTACTGTTGTACATGTACAGCTGGAATTTGGAATTTGATTTACTTAATTAAATTCATTTGATAACACAACATAATTAGAATAGTATACTCCTTCGAAACTTCTAGAAAAATTATGACTCACATTGTATTTAATACCCAAATCTGAATTATTAATAACAAATGAAAATTTTCTCATAATATGCAGAAATGAAGATAAGATATAGAATGTTTCTGTCTCACATCACTTGAGATCAGAAATGCAGGTGACGAAGAGCGAAGACACTTCGTGGCTATCAAAGATTAGCAGAAATTATCTCCACCCTCCTATCAGCAGTTTATTATTAAAACAATTCACGGCCAGACAAGAGCTAAAGCACATAAATGATACATTAAAGATTTCTTCCTGGTACCTAATGCTGAGTTTGATTTCTTTAGCACTTGTTCTATTGTAAGTATCACTTACGAAATTTATTGACGTTTTAATTTTTTTGACAAATGTCTTGAGCCGTAGCTGAAGTGGTGTTGATTGTATTGCAGATGCTTTTAATTGATGCATGGTTTTGATAAAGAATTTCTTAAAAGAGTTCATACTGCAGACCGGTTGAGGTAAATGAGTGGTAGCTGTAAGTGGACAGTAAAAGGTATAATGGATCAGAAATAAAAGCAGAATTTCAATACCGATTAAACTACTTCAGAATCGGTAGCATTTCCATTAAAGAAAGGATAAACAAGTAACTCTTTCATCTGCGTTTAATACAAATTTCCATTTCCTTTTATTATTATTCCTAAGATATCTCCCGTAAGAATAGAAACATTACGCAGAATTTCGATCCACCGATAAATATTTTTAATGCATACTGGCGTTCATCCACTCAGTATGTGCCCTATCCCTTTCCAGTGCAATGAGATATAGTTGCGATTAGTCAGAAAGTTTTCTCCAATAAAACAATATGCTTCGTTAAAGCAAAATAAAGAGTAAAAGCTTTGTCTCGTACATTTATCTTTTTTATGGCTAAGCTACGAGAAGCATCTTTCCAAGAAAGGAAAGGATTTCCAGACCTCCTTCCCCCCCGCATTTGGTGCCCCCAACCAGCGCAGCTCAAGGAATAGGATTAAATATGCGCATCATTCACGTTCACTTCTTCGCAGAATTTCATCGATTTCAGCCTTTAAGTGAAGAAACAAGAGAAAAATGAAACATGCTTTATGTAGCATATCCAGTTTGACTCGAGATACACTGAAAAGGCGGAGCAAGAGAATTTATCAAGAAAAAAAGGATTAAGTCTTCGACGTCATCTCTGTATTATCTTTGGAAAAAGGTTACGACGGTAAGCAAAGATCCCGTTCCGTTGTCCTTGTTGTTTAACAAACAAACATCCCATTTTCTGAGCGTTCAGCCAGTAACCTATTATACTCAAGTTCGATGAAGATGTATACAGAATGTAACCATATCTCATGCTTTTATCCGGATAATAAGTCAGTGTCTTTTCAAGTAGGTAAATTTCACATAGCCCTTGCAAGGAAAGACAGAACTAGAGCAGAATGTTTTGAAGCCTTTTGCTAAGTCATCGTACATATTGTGGATGTACTCAAATCGCTATTCAAGGTGTACTGAAAGAAAAATTTTCTTCACTTTTACAATAATTTTATATAAAAGTAAGCTCGATTTTTAATGTTTCAGTGAAAGACAACATTTTTATTTCCATACTGTTGCTCTTTCAAAGGTTTGTTATGATTTTGGCTCCAGTTAGGATTCACACCCAAGATCTTCTTCCTCTGACAACTAGTTGCTGTTGCCAAATACAGTACTCTGAATTTAGATCGTTGGAAAGACGCTCGATCGAAAGAAAAAGCTTTGAAGAGATAGCGAGTCCACTACCGTTTTACTTGGCCGAGACAATTCCCTTAAACAGAAAGCATTTATCTCTGACTTAACCCTAGCGGTAAAGACAATAATTATCGCTAGGGTAATTATGGAAATATTTGTTGCAAGCCTCGTACGCAAGCGAAGCGAATGAAAAAGGGCATAGCTACGTCTTGAATAATTAACTCTTTTCTTTATTAAATGCGTACAAAAGTCTCGACATGGCGTTACTTTATGATAGACTAATTCACCCTCCCCAAATTATTTGACAATAATGTAATTTATAAAAACTAATTTTATTTTTTTGAATGCTGAATTTCTAGAGATTGATTCTTGGGCTAAAAGATTTTCGTAAGCTAATAGCTAATGTCGTAATTGTTTAATTAAAACTGCGACCAGGAAATTTCAGCTAATATGAAGATCAGATTTAGAGCTGTTATAATCAGATTGCGACCTTCCTGCCTCCCTGAAAATTTATTGATTTCCGACATTAGAAAAGTCCTTAGTGAATCCTTCCTAAAATTTTCGGAATATTATATTAGTAATGTTAAAATGCCGTACATTTATGTAAAAGTGTTAATATAATGCGAAAAATAAAATCTTCAATTTATCTTTGGAGCCGGTCTCGCAGATAGCCAGTTCTCAGAGTTCATATCAGTTGCTTCAATCTGCAGTTACTTTAAAAATAATAAACGCTAAGCTTAATACTTTAAATTTTTATCTTAGTTTTACATCACATCTAATTTATGTGAACTAAAATATATTTAATTTATAATGAGTCCAAATGAAAATTTTAATGACCATCTGAGCATTTTTGTAATTAAAAAAAGTATTTTAACGCCATATTTCGTAACTACGTACAGAAGTTTTTTTTTTCTTTAATCATTCAGATTTTTCGAATTTTTAAAGTTTTTTAACGGTTAATTTTCCTTTGATGTCCCAGATTGCAATTTGAAGTATTCATATAATAATTTTTAATATTGTTTCAGAACGTTTATGTCATATCCTTATGCTATTTTAAGTTTGAATATGCAGTCACTTTGGTCTTTGGTATTAATTTGCAAATTAATTGCGCTTAATGTTTTTTTTTAAGATAAATATGTTCAGCATCCACATACGTCCTTACCCAGGCTTTATTTTCATAATCGTTAGCCGTAGGTATAACACTTCCAGTTGCAAAAATGTTTTAACGCTAGAAATATTCATGTTTTGTCATTTTTTAATTTAAAAAAATCAGTTTTGTAAAAATTACGAAATGTGATATTTTATACGTTTCCCCGATCCCTCTACTTAGGAAAACTTTGTACTCATTATAAAAAATAACACACAACATATTTGACTACTGTACGACAAAAACTGACCGAGATATTTAATATTAAAATCAGAGATCATATTCAAGGGCCGCACAAAGTAAAGAGCGATGCGTTTGCATTTATTTGTACCTAAAAATAAAATATGTGTTTAGGAAAAGGTTTCTCGTACTAAGAGATTAAGTGAAGAGAATTTCTATGCACATTACTCAGAAAAATATTGATCAATATACACTTTTTTCATAACTGAGATCTTATTCACTGAATCTTGCAAAATCGTATTCAAGCGTTGGCTAGCTCTTAACATTATTTGCAGTCATTAAAAATGAAAAGTATTTGTACTTTAATGAATTTTTGTACAATTGCCAGATTAAAATTCTGAAGGATTAAAACTTCATGCAAATGTTAATAATATTTTTAAGATTTCGAAACTTATAAATTACTTGTGCGGAAATTCTTTCGGTATGCCAAATGTAACAAAATTATAAATTAAAAAAACTAGGAAATCGGAAAAGAATATCATGAAATGGCATTTAAGAGGGAAACAATCAACCTCGAATTACTCTAATTTATTTATTAACCGACCTCTCAATGCAAACTGAAAATCAAGTCATACATCGCAAATTTTGCAACTGAATATGTGCATATAATGTGCATAAAAATTCTCGTCACTTAATCTATTAGAAGGGACACCTTTTCTTAAAATGATATTTTATATTAGGCACAAACAAATGCAAATACTTCGCTCTTCACTTTATATCATATCCTTATGAATATAATCTCTGATTTTGATATTAAATATTTCGGCCAATTTTTGCAGTGTGGGAGTGAAACTTCCTATTTTATTTTATAACGAGTGCAAAATTTTTCTAAACATAATAGTAGACTGGACCGAAGAAACGCATAAAAAGTTAGATGTCGTAATTTTCACAAAACTGACTTTTTAAATTAAAAACGCTAAAACATGAATGTTTGTGTCGTTTAAAACATTTTTGTAAGTATAAGCCTATGTCTACGATAAAAGGTTGTGAAACTGTAGGCCAGGTAATGACTAATGTGGACACGGTATATACACAGTCCAGTCACATTAATGTGACCATCTATCAAAAGCCAGAATAACCACCTTTCGCAGAGCGGACTGCTGCGAGACGTGCAGGAAGAGAGTCACATAGGTCCCTGAAGGTGTTCTCTGGGATGTTGAGCCATGCCGACTCTAATGCCGTGGCCAGCTGCGCTAGATTACGCGGTTGAGGATCCATAGCGCGAACAACTCGATCGAGATGGTCCCACAGATGCTCGATTGGGTTTAAGTCAGGTGAGTTTGCTGGCCAGGGGAGGACGGTAAACTCATCCTGGTGCTCTTCGAACCACGCACGTACACTGGCAGCTGTATGGCACCTCGCATTGTCCTGCTGGAAGATGCCATCATCCTGAGGAAAAACAATGCGCATGTAGGGGTGAACATGGTCCGCAAGGACAGATGCGTACTTGTATTGATCCATTGTGCCTTCCACAATGATCAGTGAACCTAGAGAATGCCAGGAAAACATTCCCCAGACCATAATGCTCCCGCCTCCAGCTTGGACCGTTCCGGCAATGGTTGCAGGGTGGTTCCTTTCAGAGGTTTCACGCCTTATACGCCAACGTCCATCTGTCCGATGGAGCATAAAACGCGATTCATCCGAAAACGCAACCTGTCGCCACTCAGTGGACGTCCAGCTGCTGTACTGGCGTGCAAATTCTAGCCTTCGCCGTCGATGAACAGCAGTCAGCATAGGTGCACGAACCAGGCGTCTGCTTCGGAGGCCCAGACGCAGCAATGTTCGCTGAATAGTACTTTGGGAGACACTTTTGGTAGCCCCTTGGTTCATTTTGGTGGTCAGTTGCTCAACGGTAGCCCGTCTATCTGCCCGAACGCATCTCCGCAACCGTCGTTCGCCTCTGTCATCTATGGCCCGTGGTGCACCACATTTGCCACGTCGCTGATTTTGGACAGTCCCATTTTGCCATGCACGGTACACTTTTACCACGGCGGCACGCGAACAGTTCACAAACTCAGCCGTTTCGGAAATGCTTCCACCCTTGGCCCGAAAGCCAATGATCATGCCCTTTTGGAAGTCGGATAAATCGCTTCGTTTCTGCATTACGCCAACGATTGAAATGTTTTCCGAAGCCCTCACACACCCTTTATATACGCTCAACTGCACTGTGCTGCCACCTGCCTTCTGTGATTGGTTATTTAACTCTGACATGGAAAGTACGTGGTGGTCACATTAATGTGACTGGACTGTGTAAATGTTGCTCCAGTAAGAAAATGATATGACTTTGAAATGAAATAAAATAAAACTACTTCAGATACAACCAAACTTTTTATATTATTTTGAAATACAATTTATGACATTATTTTTTGAATGAAGCATCATTTAAGTGCCCACCACGAGAAGCGAATTCGATTAACCCAATTTTCGATGACTGTATGCAATAATTCGGACCCACGATTGCAGCATTCGATATTATTCTTTATGCTCAAGGGTTGGGGCTTTGTTCGCATCGGTCATTAATTTCAAATAATCTCACAAAGAGTAATCTAAAAGAGTTAAATCATAATTTCTCGGATGCCAACTAATAGTTATATTCGTGAAATTCACATTTTTAAAAAAAAAATTTTTTTAACAATACGTTGATAGTGGCATCAACAGTGTGACATGTGGCACCGTCTTTTTGGAATCATTTGTCCTCCAAATCAAAGTCCTCAAAAGTGACCACAAAAACATATTACCAGCAATTGATATAGTCACCAGTTACTGTAATTGCATCTGCAACTGCATCGTTTTGAAGAAGTAAAAAAATGGTCCAATGAATGCTACTGTTACGAAATGTCCACCAAGCGGTAAAATAGTTTCCCCGCAAGGCGAATTTAATGTTGCCATAACATGGCAAGGGAAGGCAGGGTTGCCAGATTTGGCAAGAAATCACCCATTTGGTGACAAAATTGGTGATATGCCATAGATAGATGGAGAACTTTCTAGAACGAGTTCTAACCGGTTTGGCCCAGAATGTTCTCGAACGCAAGCCAAAAGCTAAACTCTGCCTGTACGCGGATTAGCAGTGTGTCTCTTCCTCTTAGTCGATCGCGAGTCTGTCGAGTGTCTCGTAGTCTATTGAGTTTATCGTGAGTGTAGTGCTGAGTTGGTCGTCGACTGTACCGTGAGTTGGTGTATCCAGAGTGTGCATCGTTGAGGCTATCGAGTGTATCGTCGAGTGCATCGCGAGTTGTAGTGTGGAGAGTCTCGAGAGTATGTAGAGTTCCAGAAAAGACCGAACTGAGTCAGGAGCTGTACTCTAGGGCTTTGCTCTGAAGCTGCCTTCACCGTTATAGCCTAATAGCCTGAAGACTGTGCTGATTATTTCAGCGCGTTTGTTGTAGTTTTTCGACGGCTGTAATCGTAGTTCTGTAGCTTTCCTGAGTAATATTGGCAAATAAATTGTGTTTTGATACTTCATCAAGTGTTATCGTGAATAACTCCAAATCCACGAACCCGTGCAGAAACGCAAAACTACTATGCCATAAACCTCTCCATACAATGATCTTTTCAGAAAGAGCTTCTTGTGCATTTCTCTTGGATCGCTTTGACACCAAAAATGAAAATTTCACTTGTTAGCACATTTAATTAAGCAGAAATGAGCTTCATCCCGGAAGAAACTTTTTTGCCTAAAATTAAAGTTCTTGAAGTGCGTGTTGCCATAATGAATTATCAGAGCATATTAAATAAAAACTAGTGACGCTGATAACATTCTAAGCATGGTTGCTATTTCGTTTTAAATTCATATCATTTTATTGCTATACCCTTCATATTCATATGAAATCGTAAAGTAACAAACAAAAGGCAACATTAAATTAAACTTAAGCATTATCAAGTATTTCATTAAGAAGCAAATTTTTAAAAAATCAGTCATATTAAAATAAAATTACATTTTCGTCTCTTTTGATTAAACTTATTAAAAATAGCATAAAGAAAATAACTCTTAAAAATTCACAGAAATGCGAAATTATTTTATGAATTTTTAATGTTGTTTTAATAATCTGACCCGGATTTTAGAGCGTCAAGTTATCTACGTTTTGTTAATTTATTATACATGACAAGGATACATTCTAGCACACTTAACAACAATTACATGATACCAACATAATTAAGTGTGCGTTAAATTTGTGACAGTGATGAAATTTATGCTATTCAGTTCCACTAGAAGAAGATAATTATGTAGTGAGACTAGAAAGTATACATTAATTATGCATAAATCTCCTAAGTACACGCGAAGATTTACGAACGAAGATTAATTTAATTATACATAATGTTCATAATTCTATTACATATAACGAAATGTGGATCGGATTCATGATAGTAATTTGCTTAAGCTCAAAACACACTTCCATGTTATTTAATTATTTAAAACACAATTTTTTCTATCTCTAAGGTTCTAAATTTCCGAAAGAGATAAATATATAACACTTATTTCTTTAGCGTAGGACTAGCCATGCGTCATACTCACGTTATTTCTTTATTACAATGGCTCTGAAGTATAATTATTGTATAGTGCAATGTTAATTATGTTTGATAGTTAGTAAAAGTTTTGAAGTTAATTTTTGCAGCCCATTCGTAATATAATTCTGAGCTAATTAAAGGAATCTTAGCGTTTAGTGGAACTACTGAACATGAAAAACACCTCATGTGTGTTTGTTAGTTCACAAACAGATATGCGTTTTCATTTTGGGCAAAGTGATGTGGATACATTTCATTAATAAGAGAGGATTCGAACCCAAAACATTCAGTTTGTTTAAAGACTATATTCACTAAAAAACGTATAAGGATATCAGTCAAATAACAGTGATACACTGGTGTGCAAAAATTAAGGACGAAGTCGAAAAATTAGCATATCAGCTGAACGAAGAGGCAGAGCGGACAGAAAGACCAATCAGGAGATTAAGGTAGGTATGCAGGTAGATGTAGAGGGGGAGTGTCTGAGTAGTATAAAGCATGTTGTCGGTGTAAGATCAGTATTTCTGGCAAAGAGATTGCACGCCGTATAGCAGTTAAAATCACACCGAGTTGCTGCCTCAGCGAAAAATGGCGAAGAATCAATCTGTTAGACGACATCTGGATGCTTTTACCCGAGTTCGAATCATTGGGAAGTTGGAGGAAGGCCGCAGTGTGACAAGTGTGGCTGCAGAGTTCGGAATTGCTCACAGCATCATTTCACGACTTTGGAGACAATTTCAAACTACAGGAACAGCTATCCGGGGTTTTAGTACTGGTCGTCCACGAGGAACCACACCCGCAGATGACCGGTATATTGCCTTACAGGCCAGAAGAAACAGGCGGCAGACAGCGGGAGAAATCGCTAGACACACGACACAGGCGACTGGACGACCGATATCGCGTTTTACCGTGGCCAGAATACTGCACGGTGGTGGTCTGTTTGCACGACGCCCTGTACGGTGTGTACCTCTAACGCCTGCCCATCGGAGAAGGCGTTCTCTGTGGTGCCGGGAACACCGGAATTGGAGAGACAATGAATGGGGACGAGTACTCTTTACAGATGAGAGCAGATTCAGTCTGAGTAGCGATTCTCATCGCATACTCATCTGGAGAGAGCGGGGAAGCCGCAATCATCCCTCGAACATCATTGAAAGGGACAGGTATGAAGGTGGCGGTGTTCTCGTTTGGGGAGGCATCATGCTTGGTAGTCGTACAGACCTTCACATCTTCGACGCAGGTTCAGTCAACGGGACACTTTATTGTAACGAGATTCTTCTTCCATATGTGCGTCTTTCTAGAGGCGCTATGGGTCCGCAGTTCCTTTTCATGGACGACAATGCACCATGTCATCGCACAGTAGCTGCCGAACAGCTCTTAGAGAGTGAGGATATTAAACGTATGTATTGGATGTAATAAACGTATGTAAGGATTGTATGGATTGGCCGGCACGATCTCCGGATCTCAATCCCATCGAGCATGTATGGGATTTTCTAGGCAGACGCTTGGCAGCTCGTACCTTACCACCAGTAACGATTCCGGTGCTTCGATTGTCGCTGCAAGACGAATGGACAGCAATGCCTCAACAACTCATTGACACCCTCATTCTCAGCATGGGCAGACGCTGTGAAACCTGCCTAGCAGTCAGGGGAGATCATATCCCCTATTAAAGACCGGACGTTTCTTGCTGGACACCCATCACAGGGATGTTTCGGCCTTCAGTCGCATTGCGCTCCATGCTACTTTTTCAATAAAGCTTCTTTTTATCCCTCTGATTTCTCTTTTAGTAAATGTTGCTTACATTACTCATGTTCTTACGTATTGGGGATCTTACGGTATTAAATGTGTTGATTTGGAAAGCTTTTGTACAAAGTTATATTGAAAAAACCGTCTCGTCCTTAATTTTTGCACACCAGTGTTTTGTGATGCAGTACTGTGTTGCGGCTTTCCAAAATTTCAAAATGCAGTTGAAATTTTAGCGATTTTCAAATGATCGATTCACGAAGCAAAGATGTAAAATAATAAATTAATACACAGAAGCAGTAGACATATCCGACTTTCAATACGTCTGAGACAATTATTTCTGGGAATATACTATTTAAAATGAAAAACCAAATTTCCTTTTTGCACTGGAATTAAAATCGATCGGAACGCTTGCACATGGTCCAATGCTCTTGACTTTTCTGGAAGCACTGAGAAAATGCTTCTTTTGGTATTAGCCATAATCAACCATCGCATTGTTCTACCTTGGATTACATGAAATTGATCCTATAGAACAATCTTCATTAGAGAAAATAGCAGGTACAAGGATGAGAAATCTGGAAATAAGGTGGTTGTGGTATGACAGAAATCGGTTTCTGATCATAGAAACCAATACTCATAACACAACATTGGTTTAGAGTTTGAGTAACATTCAAACGACTTCGAGAGCGACTGTCTTTTTTGTTCATTTTGAATTTACATTATTGTGTTCCTTTGCTCGAAATCCAAGTTTCTTTGCTCAAAATGCGATATCGAATTAATGGTCAAAATATGTTTTAATTCCATTTGCAATGAAATACAAACGATGACTTCCAAATTATGTCACTTCATACATTTCTTTTGTACAAAAGATACTAATGTCCTCTAACAGCCAAATTTAATTTATGAAAGTTTCACGAATATGAGATGATGTTTCCACAAATGTTTTGATCAGAGGGGTATTCGTACAGTCTTTACTGTTAATGAATGGCTTAATTTAAGAAATTTAGCACTTTTGAAAATCGATCAAATTCGAAAATTTTTAATAAATCATTATAGAAAGATGCCTTCTGATAAAAAAGGAGCGTGATAATCAATACGTTAATTACGGTCTGAATGTCGAGCACAACTATGGTGTAGTGAGAAAAATACCGAAATAGTAATCTACTTTACGCCAGCTACATTTATTGAACAAATACATAAATATAAGTAATCATTAATATAGGTAAAACATAAGCAGTTTGATTTAAACGCAGTCTAAAAGTCCAAATTTCTGAATGTAGAGAAACGTTTAGGAAGAATTTTCATTATCATTTCTTCATGTATAGACAGGTTTTGTTTTCACACAAATTATTTGTAACATTCGGGCAGTAATGTTTTAAAGTAAATAAATAAAAAGCAATAATGTTTAAAGCCAAATAAAGTAAATAAATAAACGGCAATGATGTTTAAAACGAAATATTAATGTTTTAAGCCAAAATCTTTCAATTCTAAATGATAATTGATTGGAATCGTAATGTATTCAAACATCTTTAATTTTTCAAACTGAAAAGAGACTTCCTTACGTATCTTTCGGTCTTAGCATAATTAAATAAAAAGATTATTTACATTACCTGTTCCTTAATAATAGTGAGAGCAATAAATTTAGTTATTTGGGAAAATTTAGAAAAATTAATATTGACTAAAAATGCATTTTAATGCAATTTCCTTGTTTTTCTGAACAATAACAGTGGAAAACGGTAATTAAAATCATACTTCAGCAATTAATAGTCATAATGATTACGTGTGGTACAACAAGGATATAAAAGTAATATAAAACACGACTTCTGATTTCTTTCGGTTGAAATTAGCTTAGGTAGTTGATTAGGGTAAAGTACACAGGGCCATTATAGACATTTTAAAGAAAAGTTTTTCCTATTTAAATTACATTTGGGGAAAACGAAGGAAATGCCTATGCAAGTGAGCTTTCTCACCGAAATTTGAACTTAGGTTGAGTTACCTGTATTCAACTATCTTATTTCTTCGGTTCCAGAAAACCCAATGTTTTTTTTTCTTTTAATAATAAAGCAGAATACTGATTGTCAATATAGCGATCG
>KK116898.1:339581-369425 GCA_000611955.2 Stegodyphus mimosarum
AATAAAACTATCGAAAATGCATTATTAGAGTAGATCTGCTAAAGAAAAAGCAACCTTAAATAAAAATGTACATTCAATTAACTGAAATACCATAAAACAAAATAATTACTGCACACTGAAATGAGTGTGTAATTTATGATTTTAAGCCTACAATATAATAAAATTGTGTAACAGTTACAATCCACAGGACTTTGTTTAATGTTCTGCAATAAGAAAATATATTCTGATGGGTATTAAAGGAGGGGGATATCGTATTTAATCGAAAATAAGACTATCATCCTTTTTTGGGGGGGTTATATTATTGTTGTAAAATTTGATACAATCCTGTAAACAAGTATTTTTATAAACAAATTTGCGAAATGAGAGAAAGGAATTCAATTACCATGCTATACAAAATAATGACATTGTTTCGATACTAAATAAACCACATGGGTAATTACCGTATGTATAAACTACATAATTGCCAGTAATTATAATAGCCACGTCTAGCTGAGTGACTTCAAGGTTTAGGTCTGCACTCATTATACTGGTTACTGATATGCTTCAAAGCAAATAGGTAACAACTACAGCTAACGGTACTCTTATTTCAAAGATATTCTGGGTAAACTGTAGGGGTTTATATCGGTTACTTTTATTTTGGAACAAGCTTTTTCTTTACCTTTTCGTTTTCCACCTACGATTCCTTACCAGAATGAGTTTTCAGGATTGCGTTTTACGTAAATGAGGTAACAACCAATATTTAGTTCAAGTCTCTGTCGCTTCACTAGAAGAGCTTATAAGAGCCTAGTATAGCGTTAGAGGAGAGTGTTCTGCCGTTTGGCCATGTTATTGCTTCAAGTCTAATCTTATTATGCTTCGGCCGTATCGTTACCTGCCTGCTAGTATTCGCCGATGATCTTTAATAAGAGCCAACTCTGTTAGATATTTCTGTGCAGCTTCGGCTGCTTTTTAGTTAGCATAAGATTATTTTCTTATTTTCTATCTTGAGTTAAAGCCCAAGTGGAGGCTTACTGTAAGCCGGAAAAGGGGCCATCTGAAAATCATTTTTGAGTTGGAATAGAGGTAGTTTTAACACTTCTATGGACTTGTCACTTACGTACGGGAACTCTGCGATAATTCGCTCCATATCTCTTAAGTATTCTAGTTTTCAAGGACTACTAATTTAGCTAGGGTGTTTAAAATGTTCAAAAAAAATCTTTCTCTCAGTATTGTAGCAAGACAAATAAATATTCAAGTACAATTTTGTTTCTTAAAATTTATCCATAAATGCAAGTGCCCTATTTACGAACAATTTGGTAATATGTACTCTATAAACAAGCTACTTTTGAAAAAAAGTTAGCGTCATGGACAATGCTATGATCAGCGGTTGGGGTCATGGCAAGGACTGCTTTTCTGAAAAGTGTGACTCACTTCCAAGATATACGGAAAATATAGCTTGAATGAAACACACAGTATAGTAATAAAATAATGATAACAATAACTTTTTGTAGAATGACTTTATATATGTTGGATAACCGAATGTTGTATTTGCAGAAAAACAATCTTTCTCTATTTTTATGCTTCTTGTCTGCATCTTTATAAGTGTTTATAGAAATACTTAATTAAGTTTGAAAGTTAAGTGTGAGTAATTTCTAATGTTGTTTCAGCAAAATTTGTGTACTTCGGTTTAAAAATCTTTAATTTCAAAACAGCCACATCTTAGAAATTAAGAATTACTACGACCCTTCTTTTTTTGAATCGCATTCAGTTAGATTTTCTAATGCTATATTAAGAAAAAAATCGATTCTGTGCGTCAAAGTGTAGGTAAAAGCAGAAGATTTAATTTAAATTCAGCAATTAAACACAAATAGTCAATAATAATTATTTATCAAAAAGATGTTGTACTTGTTGACAGACATGTGTAGGTACTACTATATATTCCGGACCAGGAAACATGAAAAAATCAAATGTGACTTCACCAATCTTCTAATTGCTAGCTACATGCGCTACCCATTTACACCACGACAGCATGCATGGGGGATGCGATAATTTCTTACACATGTATAATGTATCCTAATTTTATTTTAACAATAATATTTTACGCTTTAGATCTAAATGAATATATTTCCACCATTAAAGACATACTGGACATATCGAAAACATACTGGGTATTTATTATAATCTAGTCAGATGTATGTATGTCAATCCTTTGAATTTCATCTCGATTCATCATAAGTGTAGTTTAACTATATTACATAGTTGCGCATTCATCTCTCGCCACAATAAACGTGTCCATTCCAAAAGCCCCTGCGAACCACTCGCCTCCTTAAAATTATGACCCATTAGCCTGGTATCTTCACAGACATGACGGCGTGAACTTGCTCTACTCAGAAATTCTGAATAATTTCCTTTGAGCCTCGACTGCGTGACAACAGTTGACAAACAGTACAGATTTTGGAAGCGATACTGCATTCAGTAGCGCTCGCCGACAATCCCAGAATATTCGCCGTCTTTGATATTCTCAATCTCAACACGTCAGAGCTCGAATTAAAATTGTAATATTACTTGGATTTGTCACGTTATTTCCACGGTTTTAAAAATTACTCCAAAACAATTTTTGCCCGAAGTTCTATCAATCAGTATCAATATAAAGTAGTTCTTAATCTTCTGAATTCACTTTTTTCATATGATTTATTAAAAAATCATGTACAGTTTCATATGCACGTTTCTCATGTGCCTCAATTTTCATATGCAGGCATCAGATAAGACAGAAAAACAAGAGAAGGCTCAAAACTGAACTTGAGTCATAAGCTGACCACTAGGGACACATGAGGCACATGAGACAAATATTTTGTATTCCTTAAATTACCTCTATATTTAAAGGTGAGGGGCAGGAAACAATACTCAGTTATACTAGAAGACAAACATGCCAAAGAAAAATACCATTGACAAATATCTCACGTCCCTTATGACAAAATAAGGGCAAATATAAGACACAATAATAGAGAACACGAAACAAATATTTTGAATTCCTTTCATTGCATTTAAAGGCCGCTTAAGGGGAGCAATGCTCAGTTACATTAAAAGAAAAACACGCCAATATAAAATTAGACAAAAACACAACTTTATTTTGACACACATTTTAAGTGAAACTCGTTCCATTTCGAGTGCCATCAGACACAGCTCAGATAGCAAAACGTTTTGTTCCTGAAGAAAAGGAACCAGTGTTTATTAATGTGCTATAATGTTAAGAAATAGAACAATTTCATGCAAGATTTTATTATCTCCTGGGACCCAATTTCTAGGAAACCCCCAAATTATTTTGTAATTCTTCATAAGGAAAGCAAGAAAAGAAAGCATCGGGGGCCCAAGAAACAATGCTTTGTCTAGGGCGCCAGAATTTCTTAATCAGGCCTTGATTTCGTGACTGTTACAGACATTGCCAATACTGGAGTCACGAAGTGTGCGATGTTGAAGTACACAGAACACTGCTCCTCTTCTAAACTCTATTCGCTGAGAAGTGAATACCCTAGCTACAGCGGGAATGCAAGGCAATTTCATTTCTAAAGTCCCTCACTGAGGCATCTCTCCCTTTAGATAAATAACCGTTTTATGTTTTAACACAATGATATAACAACTAACCAAACAATACTCAAATTTTTCAATATACTTCGTAAATTAATTCATGAATCTTGACACTGGTTCTTGGAACATACACATAATGTAGGCTTCTGAAGCATTAGAAAGAAGTTGTGTGTCTTTTTTTTTATTTAAAAAGATTTAAAAGACAAAAATGATAGTACATAAATATTAGTTGCTCCAAAATATATTCGATATGTAAACAATTTTTCAAATATTAGCTTACTTACAAGCTGAAGGACTAATTTGACTAATTTCTTGTTTTTTTTCCCAGATTAGGGGGGAAAAGATAACGAACTTAAGTTACCTTTTTATACAGAACAGCTTTTTTTCCCCTTTACTTAAAATGAAACCTGAAAACTCAATAATTAATGAAATGACATATTGAAAAGTTTATTTACGTGGTCGATTTTTCTAAATATTTCAGGCCAATACTTTTTTTTCGGATAAATATAGTCTCATAATGCATTTCACATGAATTTTTTTAAAATCAATTGAAAGAGTACTAAAAAAATGACTAACTAAATCCTTAATTAGCAGTATTAGTAACTGAAACTTCATTCAAAGCTACAATTATATTTATTTAATTCCTTTAGAACTTTCATGCGCTATTTTTCGGTTTTAAAACATTTTCATTATTAGTATGTTGTTATTTATACGATAACATATAACTAAATACATTTATTACTTCGATATGAAAAACAGTAAAATGCATTATAGTAGAATTAATCAAGCTATGAAAAACTTTTGTTCCATTTTTAGAAGCTTTCAAAATTTACCTAATTTCAAAACATACTACTCACAAGGGAAAATGCGAAATCATTTCATTCGTGATAGGAAAAAAAAGGTATTGTTGAAATATGCAAATATTAAATGCAGAAAAAATTATTAACTTCAGTTGTCTAATAATATATGAAAGCGTCTATTTTTGAACTAACTTAAAAGAAGGTTTACATTTGATAATGAAGGTAAACATTTGAAAATAAATTTTAAGGTATATTAAAAAAATGACTTTAAATCTGGCACAAATTTTACCAGTATATATTCGAAAATGATTCTATGAAGCACATATTTTTTCCGTCATCCATTTGCTACTAATGAAGACCGTAGAACCCAAATCCCATTCATCCCATTCAGAATTGCTTTTCATTAAAATGGTTTACTAAATTTAATGTTATTTTAGCTATTCACTTAAAAGCTATTAAAGACATTTTGATTTGACTTAGCTATGGCTATAACATTTCAATAAAAATACATTCTTTTTAAAGTAGTCACAAAAATGCTGCTCTAAATCTGTAATGACTAATACAACGTAATTCATTGTTTCCAATAAGTAATACTTCTGAAATAGAAGCTTACTTATTAACCAAAACAGGACAATTGATTAACTATCATAATATACATTCTTGAAAAACCAGATTCCTGCAATTATATCAAAGGAGGAATGATACATGACTTTTAAAATTACGGTCTTCCTTCTGCCCCCAAAAATTCAATAAATCTGTTGAACAGCATGTATCTGAGTTTATAGGTAGATACATAGTAGGCCATTATAGGTTTTTCGAAGTAGGAAACATAAACAACAGCTGCACTTTGTCAAAATTCGAACTACGTATCTTCTTATACCAGCTGGACGTGCTAACAGCTGGACGTGCCACAAAAATACTCGCGAAGGAATGAGATAGTGTATTACATTCTCCCACATTTCAAAGGCAGTTGGGAAGAAACAGCAGAATCTGTCAGTTAAATTTAAGTAAATAACGAGCTATCGTCCACTTTTTAGTTCGGGCACTGTTGTACAAACTATTATGTTTTTTTGAATAGGAAACATGAAACATCCCCTGTTCCCTCATCGGAACTCGACGCTATGGATCTTCCAATGCTAACTAGGCGTGCTAACCACTTACATCCCAGCAGCACACACGAAGGAATGAAAACATTCTTTACAGACCCTATCAATAAATCCTTTTAATTTAATATAATACATTGAATTCAGGTTATTAATTAACGGGTATATCCGGGGATACATCCGTATACGCTCAGAGCCGAATACACCTCCACGTCTTCGTAGTATTTGTTTTTTAATATTTCACGCTTCACCAAGCCGAAGGCCTCTCTGGTGGATGTTCCAAATGATAGTCGATTGTGTAAGCATTAAATTATGATCATGTCATGTGCCATGTTACTATGAGGTAGTGTAATTCAGTATCTTTGCTTTTAAACGTCTTTTTATAGACGTAATATGAAAGCAAACAATCTTTCCTGGGCATACTGCGAAATATAAATTTCACAAAAGAGAGATGCGGAGATTGTTGCAATTTGAAATTAAATGATCTTTATATCACATACACCTCAAGGATGATTTCGGATTCACCATAAACTCTTGGATTCTTTTAAGCAGTTTCCCTCGTTGTAAAGTTCTCAAAATGTATTGTTTCAAAAAACATTTTTGTGGCCATTAAGACGAAAATTCCCAAACTGTTAAAAGTTTTTCATCCCGCACGCAGTGTAAACGCCCACAGTGTTATTTATAAACATCTTAGGGAAGGCTGTACCAAATAATAACGTACAGCGAAGGAAGAGCAACGGTACTTTATCAACACGGTTCAAGCGTTTCATTATTGAAACTTTTCTTGAAGGAACAGAACACCACGAAAAGAATTTGCAAGCAAAAAAAAACAGTTGTTTTATGGTAACAATTCC
This sequence comes from Stegodyphus mimosarum, assembly GCA_000611955.2. NCBI lineage: Eukaryota > Metazoa > Arthropoda > Arachnida > Araneae > Eresidae > Stegodyphus > Stegodyphus mimosarum. The sequence continues at coordinate 345,903 of KK116898.1, forward strand.
TTCCAAATTATTCGCATCGTCTAATGCCCACAAGCAACAAAATAAAAAATGCACTTTTCTAATTACGGCCATGTATATTTTTTTTACAATTTTTCGCTTAACGAGCATCTGGGAAGTTCTTATACTGTTCCCGCAGTGCTGCAGGACTGTTGTAGAACATGAACCACTTACAAAAAAAAGATTTTCAGCTGTACAAAGAAAGATTTTTTTATAAAAATCTTCAGAAAATTAAACTCGTCATTAAAAAGTGGTAAGCGTAGTCTAAATTCTTACGTTAATTCCAAGAGAAAAGAAGCAAAAAAATTATGGCGTTTGTTCTCTGAAATCATTTAAACCACGGATCGACTCGGGATTAGAGTTTTGTTTGTATGCAGGCGTTACTATTAATGAACAACAGTTGAAGACAGAATAAATGTAAACACTTTATTTAGCATTTATCTAAGTTTTCTCCACTTTATGAAAGCCGACTGCCTCTGTGAAACTACTCACAAGCTGAAATGGCGCAAAGAAAAAAAATGAAATGGATGGCGCCGTTGTCTTTTCATGTGTTCTGCTCCAGAGGTTCTGTAAAAACATTCGAATTAAAATATACTGGAAAATAATTCGTTGGTATTTAGATTAACCACGGTTTTGCATGGCGTCCCTTATAGCCTGTTACTTTAAAATAGACACGTCAAGGACGTTGCCAGCCCCTTCCCCCTAGCCATTTCAGATCAAAATTCGTGTCGTCTCCACCGAAGAGCACTTATCTTCTGCACCTGAATTAAGACTGCAATTCAAATCCACTATTTATTACTTACGAAGCGAAACATGCTAAACGGAAATGAAGTGTATGAAAGGAGTTAAGCAACTTCACGTTTTCCGCAGCTGTTGTTTCCAAATCAAATCGAGCGGCAAGAAATAACTTTTAAGTTCCTATTTTAAAGTAACAGGCTCACAAAAAAAATTGGACAGTTCTTTATCTCCCATTCTACTGGGCCGATTCACGAAATTCCAATTTCATTTTTCGTGTCTCGAAAGTGCGACTTATGATATATATTAGCTTTATGTATAGCATTGTTCTAACATAGGTATTTTGACAAAAAATCGGACTTTTTCTGAAATAACATACCAGTTTTTTTTTTCATATGTCGTGTAAAATTTGGTGCCAAATTAAAGAAGAAATTTTAAAATTTATCTTGATGCGTTTTTTCAGTTTGCGTCAAGCATAATTCACTTTGCGAACTTCTTAATTTATAGCAACCTACTTTCTTTTCTTTTTTTCATTGTACACGAGCGGAAGAAAGATCATCTTTCATACTTTCAAATAATTTTAACAAAGTGCGTAAACCACATTTGGCGTTATTATCGCTTATAACAAATATGCCAAATTTCAAAACGCGCCAATATGTAAATTCACGCATATCTTAGGAAATTTTGAATAAAAAAACTCTCATTTTTTGTAGGTAGGCTTAGAAATACATCAACTTTAAGATGATGTAAAAGTTTATAATTCAAAAATGTTTTCCGAAAAATTTATAAAAATTATTTTAAAATACAAATTTTGAAAATAAATCATAAAAAATAGGGGAGTTTTATTTGGAATGAACCGAAATTTCGAAATGTGAATAGGAGAATCAAATAAATTTAATAAAATAAGAGATATTAATAAATATATACAAATTCAATTCGCACTGAAGAGCTAATATTTTAAAAAATACTCGTGCAATTTTTACAAAACTTGGTAGTTTGGCATAATTTGAATCGTAAAATCGAAACATGGAAAAAATTCGCAATTGGCATATCATTTCAGAAAAAGTCCGGTTTTGTGTCAAAATACTTATATTAGAACAATGCTATATATAAATCTAATACATATCCTAAGTCGCACTTTCGAGATATGAAACGCGCAAGTTGAATTTCGTCAATCGTCCCAGTAGAACGGGAGATATAGAACTATGAACTATTCCATATATATATTGCGCAGTGTTCATTGGAACTTCACAGTATAGACACATACAGATACGATGAAATTACCCTATGCCAACTACCCACGGTTTCATATATTTTTGGTCACTTTAGAGATTATACCAATTGGCGATTTTGGTACCGATATTTACTTATATTGTCAGAAATACTAGTCACTTTCAAGGTCACTCGTCAGTGGAAAATAGTCGCCATAAAAATTTTACGATACATTTATTTGTTAAATTTATATATTTATTGATATTACACACGTTTTACTAAAACGATAAAAAAAATCGAAAGATATAATGATCTATCTTTTCTTTCTTTTTGAGTAAAACAGGCGCCTCCATGTATTGATGATCTTAGGCGATCACCCATTCGTCTAATGATGAAACCGGTCCTACCCGCAATGATCTTTATCGTAATTTACTATGATAAAGATTATAAATATTTTCTCGCAAACTAATAAAATATTACAATTATTTACCCACATTCTAATCAAAGGATATCAGTCTACAAAATCTAAGGAAATTATGGTATCAAATCAAATATTTTATTCAGAAGTACCTGTATTTCTAAGTTCAATAAATTATTACTTTCATATTATATATATATATAAAACTAGTGAAATCAAACTTGCCCATTGCTCATTTGAGCAGTTTATTGCCCATTTCCATCTATATCGACGGTCAGCACCGTGCTTACAGCGCCCTTAGTAAAATCGATCAGTTTGTTTACATCATTACAGCGCATTCCACTGACAATTCGAACTCCTTCTTAATCCCAGACAGGAGTAGCGTTCGAAACCTAGTAATGTGGAGGGGGAAGCAGCGTAGTGTGAAGAGTTAGTGACGCAAATTTGCATCAAAGTCCTCCCAAAATTGAGATTAATTAACATGTTAAATTGTTCGACCATGACTCGAAACTGACGCTCAGCAGCGGGGGGAGGGTATAATAAGGCTAACCTGCATGGAATTCAGCGAAGTGTCACATGAAAAAAGGAGAAGCGAAGCATTGAGAACATAATGAGGAACCTGACTGCCCTCTTTTGGTATTTAAGTGCTCATTATTGCTTATAGAAAGTGAGGTTGAAATAAAATTAGAATTTGATAAGACAGTTGATTACGAAAATTGTATTTTAAACAAAATTTCGGGGAAAAGATGCAATATTAAGATGCAATTTTTATATTACATTTTGATGTTCCAGATGCCTATAGTTAGTCTTTCCATTTCAGCATCACTTTGTGGAGTCTATTAGGTTTTTTACAGAGATAAACGTGAGAGATTAGCTATGCCCTCGCCATGATTCTAACCACAGATCTTCCGATATCCACGGCGAACACTACCAGCAACATCATCATAGCACGCAAAGGAAAAGTCATAATGCCTTATAAATTTATGTTATGTTATGTTATGCTACAACAGCATTAAATATCAATACGGCCTCTTAACTTGTAAGTTAAGATTACTGTTGTATTTCCCTGGGCATAACAGCTTTCATTTTTCTTCCACATTATACCATGACAAATTGGGCAAATAAATACCATAGCAAATAAGAACTGTAGAGACATTAGGTTATTGCGAAGCAGGAGACGTAAAAAATGAGCAAGGAACCCTCGCTGGGGCAAGAACCTCGAACCTCTCGAATACGCGCCGAGTATGCTGACCATTACACCACGAAGGCATACTAAGAAGGCGGAAGAAATACCTTACATGCTCCCCTTTTAAAGGGCGACTGTGGATTAGGGCACTCAATCGCCAAATCGTGGTGGTGGAGAATCATCATCCACCACCTTTTTTAGTTCGAGCGCCACTTTAGATACATAGGTTATTTTCGATGTCAAGAAGTTGACGAAATGAGCAATGCCCTCGGCGCAACTTGAACATCGGACCTCTCGAATACGCGCCGAGTGTGCTGACCATTACAGCATGCTAAGAAGGCGGGAGAAATACCTTATAGAACAACACAGCGATTCCAAAAATTAAGGTTATACTCTAGATTTTTAAAACAGAAGACTGAGAGCAAAACCTCTTATGGAGGACTTTTCTGCTCTGATTTTTCTTAAAGTGGTTACATAACACTGATCGAATTAAGTAGAGTATTTCGTGAAATTATCTAATAACCCGATTTTTTTTCGTGAAAAGTTAATTTAAATTTTAAAAAATATATTTCACATTTTTTGCAAGCTTTCTTTTATTATTTTTGAGCTGTACAATATTATAATGCTTTCATTTTACTCGTTTTTTCGAAAAAATCAAGCTAAAGAATTTTCCCCAATTATAAATTTTAATTAGCTAAATTTCAGAGAAAATAGAAAAGCAATAAAATAAAATTATTACTGCATTAATTTCGCCCAAATTAAATTTTATCAAGTTCATAATCAAGTATGTAAATAAATTTAAGAATTAAAAAATAGTTCCGGTCCAGCACGGATAAAAGGTATTCTACCACCACAGAAGCTAAATTAACCACCACTACATAACACACATTATATTTTATAAAAATATACATTGACTTAAGATAGCGTTTCCCTGTGAATACGCGGCAAAAGCCTACTGCGTGCATTTTGAACAAATAGATAAAAAATGAAAATATGAAATTAAAATTTTGTTCCTCCTCTCCTTTTGCATATTTTAAACATAAAAAATATCTAAACTTTTATACATTTTAAATTATAAAGGAGAATTTTGAGGCCTCCGAAAATCGAAAAGATACGCACATCTGAATTTGCGTAAATCGGTCCGATTTTATTGCCTATAAAATTTCATGCTTGATTTAACAAAACGGAAGCAACCGACTTTTTTCCGCTTCAAAAGCTGTTGTTTTTTAAACTTACAGTAAAAGTCGTATAAAGTAAAATCTTACAGATTAAGTTCAGATTATAATACTTGTAAAAGTTCTGCGCTTAATACACTGAAAGAAATTCTTGTATTCCCCTCCTATAGATGCTGTGAGTGTTTAGCAAATTAGTTGGCAGTTTGAATGCCGGCAAGAGCTCATTTAATTTTTTTTTATTTCATGTTCCAAAAAGCCTAACATTCTCTGTAATACTTAATGCAGATATTAAAGAGCCAAAATGAGATTTTGCAAAGACACCAGAGTGAATATGAAAATCACTTGTTTTAAAAGTATCAAGAAAACAAGCTTCTCGCCAAACTCCCCCCCCCGTTACAGCACTAAGTCATCTTTGGATGCAGAAAATAATTCATCAGTTACAAAGGGGTACGATTATTTAAAAGTACAGATCGAACAGGAAAGACGTGTAAACTCTGAAACTTTAAGTAATGAAAGATATCAGGTTGGATCCAAAAGCAAGAATGGTTGCGGTGAAATTGCTAAATAAACTTCTGAAATTATTCTTATTTTTTTATGTACAGTTGGAGCCAGTAGGATACAAAAGGCTGGCTACAGCAATACAGTAGCTAGGAAGAAACTCTTCGTTAGATTGCAAAATACAGCCAAGTAATTAGAAACTTGCCATAGCCCATTTTAGAGATCTAAAGCTTCTGCGATGAGCTCAGATTTAATATTTTTGACTGTGATGGTCATTGCGTTATTTGAAAGAAACGAAACATAGCTTTTGACTTCATTTATAAATCCGAGATGGTGTGGAACTGCATTGTTGTCATTAAAATTTTAAATTATGAGGAAAATAATTCATGCCCTCAAATGGAAACGTTAATGGCATAACAAGCTAAATTTGCAAAAATTCTAATTAATTAATTAATTCTTTTCTTTTTTAAAAAAATTTCAATTTGATGTAAAAGAATCAATTTAAATGCAACGCTATTCCGTTTCAAATCAAATTAAAACTGATTTGACGAATTATATACCAGTAGTTGCATGCTACAGCACAAATGAAAGAAATTCCTGATAACTATCGTTGATAGCTGAGAAGAACAAACAAGTGCTCCAGAGCTTTACAGCTTTGCCCTTCTACTCCAGCTTTCTGTGAGTGTAATGCTTTTTCAGGATGCGATAATTCTTTAGCATTAGCACTTACGTGAATTTCTGAGAATGAATAAGTCGTAATTTTGCGGCCCTTGCATTTTTGGCTACACAATACTCGCGATGAGTCATCCTTCCTGACGATTGCTTGCATAAAATGTACGTTAGAGGAGTAACTTGTAGCGTGGAAGCTAATGACCATATTCATTATTTTGAAAAAATGATGTGTGTTCTGTACTCCTTCCGTTTTACGAGGGAAACTTACTATGAATTGCCTTTGCATTTAAAATATAAAGCACATTTTTAGTATATAAATAATCCCAGTATATAATACTTAAACACAATGCGTTAATTTACTATACGAATATTCGAATTTGCATAAGAAAAACTGTGCAGTTTCAGATAATGCGATAATAATTCCGACCATATCTCCGGCATTAAAATGACAGACTACTTACTACATAGATCATGCACGCTTTTATATTGGATCATACTTTTATATTGGATACAAAGGCTTCTTTACTATTTTTACTATTACGTGCTAACGCTAGATGTTTTTAAAATCTTTCGCCTGCCACCATCTAACAATTAATCATTATTTCAAAAATGATTTTAATCAAGATTATTATTTACGACGTGGAAACAATATCATTTGATGTGTATAAAATGCATTGATATTACAGAAAGTCAGAGATTTTGCACTGTACTATAGATTTTTGCTTTAAAATAGGCACTTCAAGTCGTAGCAACCTTCCCATCATTTACGATTGCAACGTCACCGAACACATGAAATTAGGGATTTTAGCAAATTAGAGGATTCGACCTTTATTCAGTAGCAGTGGTTGCCATGGTTATGAGTCATGGTTTGGGACAAGCCGGAAGAAATGGCCTTAAAGTGATTATTCTAAAGTACCAGACTATAATCCGTCGTGTTCGTAAAAAACTACGACACTTTGCATCTAATTCTGTGTTTACGTGGTAGCTAGTTCCCTCCTACAAGAGCAGAAGATTCCAGATGTGAAAGCCCTCTAAATGTATATAAGTATACATTTATATTATATAAATAAATAGATGTATATACATATTTTATATATTGAAATCACATACATATATTATTTCCAAATAAATCATATCAATATTTTGAATTTAGTCTGGTTTTTAACCAATAAAAAATTTATTTTTAAGTTAAGAACATGAAAGTAATTCTTTACTAAATTAACATTCATAAAGAAAATAATACGTCATAAAAATAGTACAAAAAAGATCTGTTAATTGAGTAACAATACGCTATTGAATCTTTGTTCCTGCTTCATTTTGAATGTAACGGTATTTGCACAATTATTTTATAAATAATTAATTAATTCTCATTAACTAACATTTTCATTACATCTTTTTGTTTATCGAGAATTTATTTCTAAACAACACCGGATTGGCAAGCAAATGAAGGAACTTTTGTTGATAGTCTAGAACAAATTTGATGAACATGTTACGAACAACAATAGTGTAGTTTTCAATAGAAACTACATGAACTTTTTTTTAGTTCAATACATCAGTTTTTTTTTTATTTTCGACATTTTAATGCATAAAATTGTGATTCTGTCCTCAATTATTTCAAACGAGTTTACCGTAGATGCCATGCTTTACTAGAAAACTAAATTAAAAATTTTTAAGTAAGACCTATTAGTTCAGAAGCAAATCATAGTGAAAAGGAATTTTTTTTTAAAATTACCATTTGAAACGCGGTAATGTTTTTAAAACAAATTTGTATTTTGTTCTCCTAAATTGCATTACATCCATATAAAAAAGGGATTCATATAAAAACAAAATATATGGGTGTATTATAAATAAAAGGTTTTACTTTAATTGGCTTCTTCATTTGGCAGATAAATAAAAACTGCCTGATGGATATAAACAAACTAGTAAAAATATTCTTTGATTTTTATTGGTAAATTTAGAAAATTTTTAGAAGTTTAGTCAGAATTTGATAATTCGATTTTATTTCCATACATTGTACTTACAATGCTGAAATATACTGAAGTCTGGTTCTCTTTGAATTTCTATCAATTTCAATCGTAGTTTTTCTAAATATGGACGAAATTAACTATATGATATGAACGAAATATTCTGCATATATATCGGCCATTACTAAATTAAAATATATTATCCACAACTCGCAAAATAAGAGCGATTTGACTGCACATTGCAGCTTACGATGCCATGACCAAAATAAATGAAATGGCGCTCCCAAAATAAATACCTCTCCGGAGAATCCTGAACTAATAAGAACTGGAGATATTAATATTCTAGAGACAGAATCAGACTTTTATGATTAGGGAGTGCCTGAAGTCTACATTGTTATGCTTGTTCTTTTTGCACAATAAAGAAGACTAATCTGTACATTTATTTTTAGAATTAATGTTAAGTGAAAAGTACTTTCTGAAGGCTTATATAAAAAAATATTATTCTTGTTCTAGGTGCCAAGTCTGTGCACGATAAGTCAGTATGAATAGTAAAACGGAGTCCGGCCTTCATTTTGACCTCCAAACGATGTTGGCAGGACGAACAACTGGATTGTGTGGAGGTAAGATAGGCACATTCTGCAGATTAGAGTATATGTAATTTAGAGAAATTTAAGTACCTGGTTCTGTATTTCAATTTAAAACCGAAATAACAGCTTTAATAATTCATTGTTATAATAATCAGTATTATGAAACAAATAACAGTATGATTGTCATAAACAATTAATATGATGAAAAAAATGTATCATCGCATTGCTTTTTATAAATAAGTCAAATTTCATTACTAAATACTTTCACATTTATGAAAATTACGAATAAAATACTTTCGTGTCATATGCCCGTAGTAATAATTATTAGTATAAGTTTTGTTTCTATTGACCGTGCAAGTTATCATTTTTAAATTATTATACCATCCTTTTAATCCTTACAAATATAAACACATACTCTTAAAGTTTTATTTTCCCTTGGCGGGCAGGAGTTAAAAGTTCAAATAATTTTGAGAAAATTTTCTTACCATAATACAACTTACACGTGATGGACAGTTAAAATTTCAGCTTTGCTGTGTTATCCAAAACAGCAAACACTTAACTGTTATTTAAAGTAGAACTTAAAACTGTATCGCAAGCTATATGAACAGTCATCTTGGATCAATTACCATCTGTAAGATAGTTTAGTTGTTTGAATAAAAGAATTTTTTGGTACTTCCTTGTTAAAACAATCATAGCGCATGCCTTTAACGACATTTGAAATTTTATAATATAGACTGGGCAATTAAGTTTGTCAACTTTGGTGAATAAGCGCGGTATCCACTTTTAACACTGAATTACTCAAATTTTAAGTAAAATTTGTAAGGAATTTTTACATTTTTTCGAGCATTCTGTCTTGGTTAGCACGTCCCAGGGGGCAAAAGGAAGATCCATCGTTCGATTCCAGTCGAGGGAATAATTTATTTCTCATATTGTCTGATTCGAAATATCTAGCGGTCTTTACACAGTTATATGACATAGCAAAAGAATTTTAAGAGTGCATTCTGATCCTATACAAATATCAGCTTAACATCCTACAAAGATTTTATGAATTGTTAACCTTTATTATAAAACGTCGATGTCCATTAAAAATTCAAAATCGCCTTTTTCTTCCTAAAAGACATAAGTATTTAATCACACATGCAAATAATGCTAAGAAAACTTAAAATAAAATAATTATAGTATCTTGATGTAATTCCAGATTTTAATAATCGAATTTTGCCAAACAGCGAATCAAGGGTATATTCTGAAAGCATGCTTCCTTTCTGAATTATTAAAATTTTTTTTTCCATTTTTTAAAGCTTTCAAATTTTTTATTACGCCCAAAGGTGCGTTTTTTTTTCATTTACGCATACATACACGTTTCGAGATCCGTTTCGATAGCATTTGGCCAACCGACCCTTTGCGCTAAAAATATTTAAAACGGCATTATCATTAGAATTTCCGATAAACGGTCTCGTGCGCTCGTGAGGATAAAGAGATTTTTAATCAAAAATTCGTTAAAGTTTTACAAAACATCAAATAGATAATAAAACAACTTCGAAACTCAAAATTCGGGCGTCCAAATGCCCATGTTCGGGTAGAGGACTACGTTATTCAAAATTTGATGGCGCTACGTATAGTTTTTTTTTTCACGATGCGAGAAACATACATGCATTCATGCACTATTTAATTTCTTTAAATGTAATACAGGGCGATAATATTCGGTGGCAACAATCCGAAAACTGATTCAAAGCTTTTAGTAATTGGAAGGAAAATCCTTTTGGGCTAATAATGCCCCTTTGGGCTAAAAACCCAGGTATGGCCTTTTAATGAAACCAAACATTTAGGCAAAAATTTCAAAAAAGAATATACTATTGTATATACTAAAGTGTATGTACTATTGAGGTCTATATGCTGCTAGAGCATTGTATTATCGCCGTTACCTGAGCGTAATAGTTTTTCAATGCTTCCTATTCCGACATGAATTGCGGCTATTCTTGCGCAGTGGAAACAACAGCACCTAATTTCAGTTATTAAAACATTAAAATCGAGGTGCTTCGGCAGAAACAAATATACTTTGATTCTGGGATGAAGTTAAATGTGCTTATCAACGCAAAAAAAATGATAATCAAGTATAAAACAGCAATTTCAAAAATATGATTTTTATTTCCGCTTTCTTGACGAAAACTCTTAAAGCGCAAAAAATTTAAACTTTGAAAGTCAATAGCACATGATCCTCACGGGCGTGAAATACATTCGAGATCAGAAATTCTTCCCAATACCGTTAGAGTAGGTATCTAATATCACAGCTCGAAGTCAAAAGATGTAGAAATTTAAAACTTTGCATATGACTCATTATTCACATGAGCATCATATAAAACAGATCGAAGTTTTCTAATAGTTTTGAGCCAACAAGCTCTTTACTATTGTTTCTGAAATCGATGATACTTCATGATATGATTCCATTTGAACGATGTTTTTGCGTTACATCTGTACGTACGGACAGAATAAAAGACTCTTTTTCCCAAAACGAATAATAAAACTAATTTAAAATGGATTCAGAAGAGATCTTTTTTCGTGTCCTCTGCACGTACTTACATACGTGCGCCGTATGTATCTCGCATAATTCAAAAACTAGAAGCCTCAAAAACGATGAAATTTTCTGTATAGGACTGCTACAGCATGTAGTTGTGCACCTCCCTGTTTTGGTAAGTATATATATATATATACATATAAAAACAAAGCATGTAAATTAATTAGTAAATTAGAATAAAAGCAAGGCAATTCCTCTATAATATAATAATTGGAAGAAAGTTTAACACAATATTAGAACTAATCCAATTAAAGAGAGAATTCACAGTAGGGCAATCTCGAAAAAGAAAAATGCAAAAGGGAAAATATACAAAATTATACAAATAAAAATTAATTAAAATATTTATTAAAATTAAAATAATTTTTGTCTGTATAATTTTGTATATTTTCCCTTTCGCATTTTTATTTTTCGAGATTGCCCTACTGTGAATTCTCTCTTTAATTGGATTAGTTCTAATATTGTGTTAAACTTTCTTGCAATTATTATATTATAGAGGAATTGCCTTGCTTTTATTCCAATTTACAAATTAATTTACATGCTTTAAGTTTATTCTACTTCAATCCTGCAGCTATAGCGCAGGACGGGTTTAAAAAAAAATTTTATTCGAATTTTTAGCCAATTTATATATTTTTTACATATATACGCACTCTGTTACTCGGCTCATTGAGCTCAGTTTTTTATTCTTATATGTTAGTAAATTGTGCATTTTTTGCTTTAGAAACGATTGAATTATGTTGTTCTTATCTTCCGGTTAAAGTTTTCATGCCTTTAGTAAATCTGCATACAATATTTGTAGAATTATCAACAATTTAAAAGTTGTTTAAGTGCGGCTAAGCCTAATTATTATTACTATAGCAAACACATTTTTTTACATTTAAAACTTAGCAGAATAGTGAATTTGTTGCCAAGCTAGAGAAACTAAGTTCCGCGTCAACAAATATATAGTCTTCTTTTATTATTTCAAATTAAATCATGCTTAATCCATTCTGGAATTATCATTTAAGTTATTAAATAATCCCATATATTGACTCAGCATAACAAATTCAGTTTCTACGCCTTCAGTGTCTTTTTGCCGAGTGAGACCAAAAGTAAACATTCAGTTTTCTGCACCGAAACATCTGTCTTCTTGCCCGCTGGCCGCATTGCTTGTTTTTGCGAAGAAACTCTAAATTTAATTGTAAAAATTGTTCTTTAAATTGTATTAACTGTATTTACGTTTTATATTTTTCTATATTTTTCAATTTTTAATAAAAAATATTATATACATTTTGATATTTTGAGGTTTCATGTATTTTTGCCTTGTCGTGAAGTGAGAACTGAATCAATTGAATGAGAAAAATATTTCTAATGAAATTTGAAGAAATAGGTTTAAGCGAAATGCAGGGAAAAATGCGTATAATTTAATATTCCGTACAAGGAAGTCATGTGGTATACACATCAGATTTTGTTTCTTTTTAAGGAAACTTTTTTACATAAATAAGCGAAATATGATAAGATTTGCAATAAAAATTAATACTAAAAATCGAGTCTGAATTTTCCTTATTTTATTTTAAAATCTGTTTAATTAAATAGGAATCAGATATAATATGTAAATTCAACCACTCAAGCGGAAGATTTCTAAGTGAAACAGGAAACGATCCTGTAGAATACCCAACATGGTGCTCAAAATGGAAAAAAATTCGATTGTCATTCAAGCACTAATGTAAAATACAAATCCATGATATCTGCCATTTTGGGTTGCACAAATGAACCACATTGTAGCGAAATTCCAATTATGCATATGTCGTTAATATTCCGAATTTGCAATATTCGTTAAAAAAACAAACGATAGGCTAAAGGTTATTCACATAACCTTTATTATTGATTCAAATATTCTCCTGCAATTAAAATACACTTTAGAAAAACAAAAAATATAATATAAAAAATTAAATTTAAAAAGCTCTCAAAAAAATATCTCATAAAATTAAAATAACACTTTAGGAAGGAACATGCAATTTCATCATAGGAATTCCAAAAATGCTTTCGCTCGTTAAAAAAAAATACCAAATATTATAATTGCTAGACAAAAGGCCTCATTTCATTTCTTTTGGGAATCCTTTATTGAACATTTTGAAATGTTTATTTTTAACCTCTCCAAGTTTCTTCCTCGCCACTGGCGATTACAAGAACATAATCATAACATCATAAACCCTTTCAAGCACATTTCAGAAATTATGCGGTAGCATTAAAGACATTTTAAACATTGTTCTCGGTCTCGTTAATCGATCTCATTTTGCATTAATTGGCCATGATAACTTTTGGTTGTCAGACCTAGAGTCATAACCACAATAATAATAATTTTTTCGTTGCTGGATCTTTTCTCTTCTAATATGTCGGCAAAATGAATAAATCAAGCTGTGCTTTACTCCAGTTTCTACAGTAGTCGCATCTGGTTCTGGCATGACATATTATTATACATCTATTAGGGTTACAAATATTTATGTAATTTATTAAGTTTTAAAGCTTGAAACATGAATATAAAAATTTATCAAATGCAATCGAAAAACTAGGATAAGACCTTGAAAAGAAAGTAAAATGCTGCTTTGGAAAAATTCATCAACTTTTTCTTTTCCAACACCAGAATACGTACTTAATTAAGCAGATGTCGGGAACGATCGAACTCAACAAACATTCCCATATCGTTAGGGAGAACGTTGCCCAGGGTGAACAACAAAGAGCGCCCGAAATACATCTGAGAGAAAGAGTGAAACGCTGTCCATAACAGCGAACGCCCCAGAAGATGAATCCGAGGATCTCCTATTCCTAACACCAACTTCTCGAGAGAATTTTCATCTCGACGGTATTTTAAGTGCCCCCATATCTCAAAGACATTGTATGCTTACAAATATCTATGCTTTCTCCTGCAGAGATATTTGCAAGCATATAGTGCCTTTTCGATATGGGATATGCGATATACGATAAGTGGTTGCCGGATATCTAAGTTCTGAATCAATATTCTGCAGAAAGGAGATCCAAGGCTATGGCAGCCGGCTTTCATATACCATGTTTAGCGCAGCAAATTCAATGTAAATGTGAAAAACAAATGCAAGATTTGTTTAGAAAGAAAGAAATTTTTATAGAATATACTAATCGTCAAAACTTTCATATCCAATTTGATGCTCGGTTTGTTAAATAAAATAAAGAGTTTATATACGAATATACGGGACACTTATAACCAAGCCCAACTTTAACAGAAAAAAAATTCTTCTGTTTCCACAGCCCTGTTAACACAAAAACCTAAATGAAAATACCAAAAAATTCCTTTCCCTTTCAAAATTTGACGACTGTGATAAAAACAGGTATTACTAAAACTAGTAATAGTCATTTTCCGTAATTTCAAATCTGTATCCATTAATAAAACTAGAAAATAAACGGAAAGGATCACTGGGTGCCAAATTTGCAACTTACTTTAAAAAACGCAAGGACAATTTTAACCTCTTTCTAAAGATGAAACACTTTACAAAATGTTCTGAAACATAACCTGCATTCTACTAATGGAAGGAAAGCGTGAGTGCATGGTCATTATTTCATTGTGCTCATGATTATACAAATGATTTTTATATTTTAAATAAGGCCACGAAAATTACAAAGAATAACACAAACGTTATAAAGAATAATCCTTCATTTGTACTGCAGTAGTTTTCAAAGTAAGAATTAAATTACAGCCTATGTTTTAAGTAACGGAACTGGAAAAAGAAAAAAATTTCTATAAAATATTTACTGAAACAAGCACTTTTTCTACAATTAAATGTAGTTATTTTTAAAAACTATTTATGAACTTAAATCCTGAAAGCAGATGCAAAGATGGTTAACACCAGAAAATCTGAATACAACTAAAAGCAATAACCAAAAGCAGAATGTTTTATCACCAAAAGCACATATACGAGATTATATACTTTACATGTTAGGACTTATTTTCTTTCCCGCTATGCACAGTTTACATAATATAAATAGCTAAGGTAAATCCATGCCGAACACGAGGTTACGTCATTAGCACATTGCTCGTACGGCAAAATTGCATTCCGGAAAGTTAACTACCTATGGAAAAACGGATTAGTTATAGTTTAGATTAAGAAAATATATATTATTTATATAAACCTAAATATTATTGTAATTAAAGGGGGAAATGAAACAAATAAATGAAAGGATTTCTTCTACTGCTTAATAAATAGGTACATGATATTTTTTTTAAACAGCTGATGCTTTTAGCTTTGGATAATGTCTGACGCAACTCTTTAGGGAAAGGGGTATAAAGTTTTTCAACACCCTTCATAAAATATTGTCTTCTTTCTTCATTTGGTTCAAAAATCAGACAGTTCCAGCGCCTTTTTTAACAATTCGTTTAACTTCTTGTACGTTAAAGGCTCTTTATCTTCTTCACTAGAACTGCTTTCACCGTCTGCTAGTGTTAGATCATCCATTTCTACTTCCTTGTACGAAGTATAAAGGAAGTATTGTAATAGGGAAAAATTTCGGGTATCATATTTCAACGAAAATATCCATTTTTATAGCTACCGAATGCATTTTAATGACATCTGTACGTAAGGATAAAATGAAGGACTCTTTTTTCCCAAAAAAAATTATAAAACTGATTTAAAATGGATTCTGAAGAGATTTTATTTCGTGGCGTCTTTGCGTACCTACGTACATATGTATGCACCTCGCATAACTCAAAAACGAATAACCGCAGAACGTTGAAATTTTATATATAGGACTGCTATAACATGTAGATGTGCACCTCGTATTTTGGTTGCAATCGGCCGCATCAAAAGTATATATATATATATATATATATATCCACTCTGTTACTCAGCTCAATGAGCTCACTTTCTTTATCCTTATATGTTTGTTAATTGCGTATTTTTTGCTTTAAAAATGATTGAATTATGTTGTTCTTATTTTCCGGTTAAGGTTTTTATGCCTTTAATTAAACTGCACATTTTAATTGTAGAATTATCAACAATTTAAAAGTTGTTTAATTTCGGCTAAGCGTCATCATTTATCGCATATTTGTTTACATTTGAAACTTAGCAAAATAGTGGATTTGTTGCCATCTAGAGAACCTAAGCTTTGCAACAACAAAACAACATTTTTTTATTATTGCGAATTAAATTATGCTTAATCCATTCTGGAATTATCCTTTAAGTTCTTAAATTATCCCTTATATTGATTCAACATAGCGTCCACAACAAATCAGTCAGTTTCTAAGCCTTCAGTGTCTTTTTCGCCGAGTGAGACCAAAAGTAAACTTTCAGTTTTGTGCACCGAAGTGTCTGCCTTCTGGCCTGCTGGCCGAATTGCTTGTTTTTGAAGAGAAACTGTAATTTTAATTGTAATAAAAAAAATTTTAACTGTTTTAGGTGATTTACATTATTTTATATCTTTAAATTTTTAATATAGATATTTTTAGTTTTTATGTATGTTTGCCTTGTCGCGAAGTGAGAACTGAATTAATCGAATGAGAAATATATCTCTAATGAAATTCGAGGAAATAAGTTTAAATGAAAGGCAGGAAAAATTGCCTATAATTTAATACTCCGTACAAGGAAGTCACGTAGTGTACACATCAGATTTTTTTCATTTGTCATTCCTCGATCGACATTCCCGACTAAATCTTTGATTTCTTCTTCTTCTACGTCTGAAAATGCTTCGTCGCGTATTGCTTTTGCAGTTTGTACGATTTTCTTGGCATCTTTTTTAACCCATGAAAATCCTTTAAAATTATTCACAATTTTTGGCTAACGTTGTTTCTACCAAGCATTCGCTGTTGATGAATACACTTGTTCCCATGCGAGTTTAATCATTTCTATGCAGTGCCCCATGTCGAATTGCTTTCAAAATACCATTAGTGTGTTGTGCTTTCCGTCATCTTGTGCTTTATTTGCGAAGACGTAAACATGCCTTTTTTTATGGTTCTTTGATCTATTGGTCGGATTAAGGAAGAACTCCTTGATCCGTTGGTTGTGTGTGATCCAAGCACGTGGTCTTGGATGGAAAGAATAAACTGTGCCTGCATTTGGGTGCATTGCTGTGAGGATTTTAGTACCGCATTTCGGATCATTATCAGGATTAGGAACAATTTAAAGGTGAAGTTTTCCTGTGCTAAGCAATGTTTGATTTCTACAGTGAATGAATTTTCAAACCAATCATTAAAGAGGGCTATCGCAAAAAGGTCGACGCTCTGCAGCATACCGCGTATAACTGAAATTCTGGCATTGGGCAAATTAAATGGAGACAATTAAAGATAACGCATATATACAAAATCGCGTTCTGCTAAGTATGCATTCCCACGGGTTTACTGTACATTGCAGCCTTATTATCATGACGCAGGAAATCTACCAAAATGTAATTGCAGAATTTCCGTTGTTCACTATTTTCTTTGTGCATAAGAAGAAAAGCAACTAAGTATGCGTTTTTTACATCTGGGAAAACTCTTCTTGGGAAATTTCCATTTTTAATATTACATTTTCCTCTCTAAACATAAGTAAAAGAAACTTATAAGCAATCCATACTTGCTACTTTCTGAGAAAAGAGGTAACGTTTGTATAACAGAAGCATAATCAAGCCCAGGCTAATGCAGTGCCTTTTCTAGAGCCAAATAAGGACGCTAACCTTACAGCCAACTGCATAAAACTCAGGAAAGGTAGCAAAACGAAGTACATTTACGTTAATACTTTTTTATAGAAAAAGGTTACTTTTTTCAGGAAGAAAATATGACCTTCTGCAGAGAAGGCGCCCTTCTCAGGCGTTATTCTTATCAGGCAAAGGGTCTTCGCTGAATTTTACGAGCGCGCCCGTTATCTCTGTTCCGGGGAGGCTCCGAAACGACACTTGTATTCCGTTTTAATGGCGAAAAAAAGGTAACCAGGAAAAAAGAACAGGAGGGAAAAAAAAGGAAGTGTTAACGGTCGCGCTGGGCACGATAAAAGCCCTAAAATTGCGCGCGCAATATCATTTTTAGTTTGACGAAAAGGCAACATACTGAGACGTTAAACACTTTCGTTTTAAAAACGTATTCTCTTTCGGGCATCATTAGTGTCGGATATACTGTAAGCAACCACATGGAAATGTGGATGGTTAAGTGAAAAAGTAAATAAGTACGTAACTCCCCCCCCCGCGCCAAAAACACTGTTAACTTTAGAAATCTGCATTTAGAGGTCATGCAGGAAGGTATCCGATTTTGAAATAAGCCGAATGGCAAAGCTAACCTTATTCCGTAAGTAGCATTAAAGGTGCTCAGAAAAAAGAGATAGGAAAACAGAATTAACTCTTTTCGTTAATGTTTTCTTCCGAAAATTTAGATAAAACACCATGTTGGATTACCGTTAATTTAAGTTATTTAAATTAGTTTTCTGCGGTTTTTCTCGGAAAATTGTTTCTAAAACATTACAGCAAATTATTAAATACTCGAGTAATTACAGTAAAGCTTGACTTTCCACTGATTTCTAATTATTTCGCTCAAATGTGAAATATAATATGCTTCTGCAACAAATAAAATCAGTTTTTAATAGGAAGGCTTAGTTTCGTTTATACTTTTTATCAAAGTCTTAAATGGCACAACTATTTTAAAAATTAGAGGTAAGTGCTTCAGCGAAAAGCAAAAGTAATCTAATATTGTGAAGAAATATAAGCGAATGCCACATAATTTAATATACACAATCGCACCTCTCTACCTGGCAAATCAGTAGCCGCAATATAAATCAGAAACGGTTTATTGCAAAAACAAATATCGAAGTTTAATAATTAGTTTTTAAGTTTAAAGTTTAGAAATTTTTTAAGTTATAAAACACAAGCTCAGCTATAATGGATGGATAGAAAATTGAATGAGAGCCAGTCAAGAGCGAGCAGTATTTTCTTTCCATGACAATCCCAATCAATGAGTACAGATCCGCATGCTTCGTGAGACTGTAGAGTCACTAGGTTATTTGGAAAGCAGGAGTCATGAAAAATGTGCATTGCCCTCGCCGAGACTCGATCCTGGACCTCTCTCGAATATGCGCTGAGTGTGTTACAGTTACACCACGAAGGCATGCAGAAAGGCGGGTGAAAATACCTTATATACTCCGCCTTTAAAGGGAGGCTGAGGATTAGGGGACCCAATCGCCAAATCCTGGTGGGGAAGAATCATCATCCACCACCTTTCAGTTCGAGCGCCACTGTAGAGTCATTAGATTATTTTGAAGCAGGAGACACGAAAAATGAGTAATGCCCCCGCTGGGACTCGAATGGGCCTCTCAAATGCATGCCGAGTGTGCTACTGTTAGTCCACGAAAGCATGCAAAATGAAAAGAGAAAATACCTGATAAGAGCATGGATTCCAGCGTTAGCAGGAACATTGGGATCATTATTATTGCACAAGGTAATTATTTCGGAGGTAAAAATATTCAAACTTAGGTAAGTAATGTACTTTTTGTCAACAGAGCTAGTCCTCAACTTTCTTTAATAAATCCATCCATATTTTGTAAATAGCTCGAAATTTCTTTCTTTTAATTTCGTTTCTTATCTTGAAATGTATGTTAATTTGTGCAGTAAAAGAGCTATAGTAGAAAATGAAAGAACAAAGAAAAAAAACTGCTGCTACTTCTGCAATTTTAATCTATAAATGAGATACCTTTATAGAACTACAAAACTTTATACAAAATAACCACATGAAAACTAGTTCATAAATTAGTTAAAACGAAAACAGGTCTAATAAAAATTCTGTCTACTCGATAAAACACTTGCAATTAGCGATTTATTATCAAACTAAATGTACTCTGGTTACGACAGTTTTAATTAAATGGTTCCACAGGACTTAAAAAATATTACTTCAAGTTCTCCTCAGAGACCAATAATGTTGAAATATGTTGATCTAGAAGAGTTTGTCCCGGAAATAGATATTTTTAACGCACTTCTTGAAATAAAATACAAATTAAAGTTCTCTCTCCTCTGCTGAATAAGGAACGTTTAAGATTCCTACGTAAATCTTCCCTAGAAGAATATTCTTTTATTTTTGATGAATTTAAAAATTTTATAATTTACTGCTGAGGAATTTTGCTTCCTCAGTTGCTTTTAGCGACAAAATGATTATGCACTCCGCATAAAATCCACTTTATTTTCCATTCTTTTTAAATTTCCCATCAAAATCTACTCATTTTTTTCTAACGACACAGAGCTTTTACTAAAGATGGGACATTCGAAGCCTCGAATCTTGCGAAATATTCAAAATTCGAGAACTCAAATCGTCGCGCTTTTCCGCCATCGAATCTTTCAAATTCTAATCTAAAAAACATTAAAGGCTTAAAACTTCAAAAGACAGAGTTCTGAGTTAAGTTTGCAGTATCGGACCAAAAACACATTAACAATTTCCGTATTTTTTTAAACAGTGTACCAGAATACTGGTACCAGGAATTTTTTTTAAAAAAGGTGCAAAATTAATTATTATTAATTGATATATTATTATTGATTATCTATACCATTAAAATCTGTGCGCGTCTGTCTGTTTGTTTGTTTGCTTGTTTGTAAGATCATCCGGAACGGCGGGGAGGTGAGTTTCGAGAGAGGTACCTCCGAATTCCAAAAATACGTAGAAGCCATTTCGACCATTGTCATCTTCCAATGACTTTAACCAGACTAGAAGATATTGTTAAACACTCTGAAAACGCTAATTTTCCACTCATTTTTTCGAGAGGCAACAGTCGCCAGCTGAAAATGAAAATGCTTTATTTCGAAAAGTATTGCTACTGCTTGCTTTCAAATCGTAGAGTTTGTTAAAAAAAATTTGCAAATTTTAAAAAATATGAAATAAAAATAGATTGTCAAGTATTAAACATATTATTAGTCCAAAGGGATTTAGTCCCGAAGGACTATTACTTTCGTTTTGCGATTTTGCGTTGGAAACACAAAAACGGCGTATCACTTTTCAAATTGTTGCCACTAAATGTTATCGCTGTGCATTAAATTTTTAAAAATGAAAAATCTGCATAAATGTATGCATGTTTTTTTTTTTTTTTTGACGTAGCTTTCTCTTCAAAAATCGTCTGCGTGCGTTGCACGGGAAAATAAAAAGGAATTTTAATTACAGTTCTAAATAAATAGCCAAATAAATGTGAAATTCGTAACAATATTCTCTAAAACTTTAACGAATTTTTCATTAACAAACTCAAAGATTTCAAAGCCAGCAATACCAACGTTGTACAGAAAAACATTTTTATCTCCAGCGCGTGAGAGCGTGTACCGAAATTTCTAAAGATATGCTCAATTTAAAATTATTTTGCGATATTGCTGTTGAACTGAATTTTATGGTTTAAGTGCGAAGAACATGGTATTTAACAAATAAAGGTAACACACAAAATGTTAAATAAACGTCCCTTTGGACGTAATTTAAAATCTGAAACATTTCAGATTTTTTCTTTTTTTTGTGTTTTTAATTTTTTATTATATAAGGTCACATTCTGACGTTGAATAAAGCACGCGATTGCATGTGACGTCACTGTATTTCGAAAATTGTTCGTTAATGTCAGCATTTTAAAATAAATAGCGGCTGTTAGCAACTTTTCTGTTTCAGATTAGAATAACTGGTACGATGAGTTACTGTCACGTTAATTCTTTTATTGATATTGAGAAAAAATTGTTACATTACGTTAAATTTAAATCATGACGTCATACGTATTAAGCTGAAGTGTCAAAAGTTTTTGTTTCCTGATTTGGCAACAAAAAAAAAATATTTAAGAATTAGTATGTTGCTTGGAAAGAAAATGAGCTGATTGCATTCATCCTGAAATGTTTTTATACATTGGCTTTTCAGGTGTACACAGAACTTATAAAGTCTGCTTTGCCTGCAGCCCGCTCAACTAGCGGGCTTTCCCGCTAGTAGTATTAATTAATATTGACTGAGATTATATTATAAATTAATATTATTATTGACTGAGATTATATTATTAATAAATATAATCTCAATTAACATCAAATTATATTGAGATAACGATTAAAACTTGAACGCAACGTTTAAGTTTTAATAATTTAATCCCACAAGCCGAATTTCATTTTACGTCTTCTTAACAAATATAGATACATTTTTAAAAACTAATCTTAAATTTGTGTGTAAGTCAGTGCAGGTCTCAAACCTTGCTTTAGTTAAAAACTTTTAATATTAAGTAAATTTTCCCATAATTATTATTCGGAACGATGGACTCGAGAACTTTCTTAGGATTCGGATTTGAATTTGAGAAAAATCTAGAATTCATTTTATCTCTAGTTTTCGTAAATGATAGAAATATGCAAAGCAAAGACGATCAATTCAGAAATATATCAGGATAGGCAATGATTAATCATTCAACATTATTTAAATAAGCAATATATTAGAAACATGAAAGAGCAATTTTATCCCTTCATATTGCGTTATTTTATAAATATTTAACACAGGAACCATGTGTGAACGTATGATGGAACCCTACGTCCATATAATAATGTACTTCCAGCCAAGTTTTTTTTTTTTTTTTTTTTGTGACCATGGCAGTAGTTTCTATAAATCTGTCTTACAGTTTCTGAATGTCATGAGTTAAAGGTACCAAACAAAACACGATATTTGATACAGAACAAAAAAAATTGCACGCGTTTGTACATGTACTCATTTATACGAAAAGAATTTTGAAAATGAAAATTGTTCAGCACATTCTATAGGAAAAAAAGCATCTCTGCTAATTTAACCAAAAGCATAAAAAATATTTAATAATAAACACATAAAATGAAGAAGATATCCCTTTTTGGGGTACAGCATAAAATAATATTTTAAGCGTAAAATGAAGTGGAGAAAGTTGATATCAAAAGATAAAAAATTTTAAAGCAAGCTGCCGTAAAATGTACCACCGTAAAATATTCGCAAAATGTAGCTCACTATCTTTTCCCAGTTTCGAGTAGGGAAACGAAAAGGAAATAAGATCGACAGGAAATACATAAAACGATGATGTTATAAATTCAAGAGCAAAAAATAAAACTAAACACGAGTTTTACAACCACTCAAATGACAACAACGGCGACCGTGTGTTAAGTGCATTCAGCTGCACACAGAAATGGGGAAAGGAATTTTTAAGTGTAACAATAAAAACGACACGTTCGGTTTTTCTTTCTGTCTGCTTTTCTCTCCTTCAACCCACATAAACACATACGATTAGTCGGTTCTGGGAAAATATTTGAAGTATTCGTTTTTTGATACTTTATATCACTTCTTTTGAAAGACATACGAAAACGTGCTCGACAAAGAGAATGAAATATATACTTGTATTCATGGTGAAGTGATTTCTTGAAATAACGCTTTGTTAAGCCTAAAATAACTGAATTTCTTTTTAAATATAAAATACTTGTTTCAAAGAGATATACAATGACACTGCAAAAATAATGAAAAGAATTCTTAACGCAAGTTTTATTCAATTCATTGAGAAAATAAATAGTTAAATTAGGCCAAATGGCTACATTCGAAAATGATTTCCC
>KK116898.1:369491-381835 GCA_000611955.2 Stegodyphus mimosarum
ATTTTAGAATGCGGTAAGATTTTAAGTAGAACACTCGGTATTTCATTGTTACAGCGGCCGCCCAACCGTATTTGTCAATTTTAGATTTACGTCAACATCTCATCTATAATTTTGCCAAGTCGTGTAAAAATAAACAATACAACATATAATAATAACAATAATACTCTTAATTTCCTTTCCTAAGAATATTTTTAAGAATCTGTATTATTATTATTATTTTACGGCATGTAATTGTTCCAGTCAATTGCAGTACTTTCACGTAATATACTAAGCTGTTTGTTACACCATTTCATGAATATCAACGTCTCTGCCTAAAAATATACATAAATTTAATAGCAGTGACCAGCGATATTCTAGAACCGCTGAAGCAATTTCCAGCCAGGAGGCCCTTCTTTTTGTAATTTTTAACACTGCATCTCCAGACGGTTTGATCTTTAACACAGAGTTTCATGTTGTGGCCATTTTCGGATACTCGTTTGTTACGTAAAATTCCTTTTTCTTGAAAACATAACATGGCATTCACCTCGTTACTTGGCAAATTTAAGATTGTTAACATTATAGTCACACACACACAAAGAAAAGCGGTAAACATATTTTTTTTAAAAATCTGAAAGGTTTCAGATTTTAAAATACGTCTAAAGGGGCGTTTGTTAACATTTTGTCTGTTACTTTTATTTATTAAATATTATGTTCTTCGCACTTAAACTATAAAATTCAGTTCAACAGCTGTATCGCAAAATAATTTTAAAATGAGTATATCTTTGGAATTTCTGAAATACAGTTCCGCGCGCTTTTAGATTTTTCCCCCCGTAGAGTGTTGCCATTGCTCGCTTTTAAATCGTTTGAGTTCGTTCAGCAAAAATTCATTAAAGCTTTACAAAATATGAAATAGATAATAAAACAAATTCTAAATTCGGGCTTCCAGATGCACATAATCAAGTGGAAACGTGCACGTTATTCAAAATGGATGGCTCTAGTAGCGTTCTTTTAACACATTTGGAGAAATATATATACATTTATGTAGATTCTTCATTATTTAATTTCTTTAAATATAATACAGGGCTGCAATATTTTGTGGCAACAGTTTGAAAAGTGATTCAGACTTTTAATGTTTCCGACGCAAAATTGCAAAACGAAAACAATAGTCCTTCAGGAACAAAGCCCCTTTGGACTAATAAACAATGCGAATTCGAAAACATCACGAAAAATGAATAATGTAAGAACACGTGCACAAGAGCAAAAATGCAACACGGTGCTAATATACGATTACGTGTAGAAGTATAAGAACATGCAGCCGATACTAATATAAGATCACATGTCGAAGTATAAGAACATGCATTCAGATTTTGGCGAGATATCTTGGAGGCCGCTATAACAAAGAAGTACCGAATACTCTAATACAACAATAGGCTAAACCCAAAGAAACACACCAGAGTAAAATTTAAAATAATGCACAAAAGCGGTTTTAGATTGGTGTAGAATTTTTAATAAAAATCTGTCATTTTGAGGCTATTAGACATAAGTCCCTGTCCCAGCAAAAACTTTTTGCTAAGATGGAAGGAGCGCTTCTAGACTGGCTACGCTAATGACACTTGTACGCTTTTTGACAGTAATAAAGAAGACTTAACCAAAATATTACCTGCATTGAATTTGAATGATCCAGTCAATCATTTCATCTTTGAATTGAGGCAGATTACTCACTTCCATTCTTTGACATTCCAACTATTTGCAATGAATCTGATTTCAGTACTAGTATTTACCATAAACTTCGTTCTGTTGCTTGCCTCCTTATG
The DNA here is from genome assembly GCA_000611955.2 of Stegodyphus mimosarum. NCBI lineage: Eukaryota > Metazoa > Arthropoda > Arachnida > Araneae > Eresidae > Stegodyphus > Stegodyphus mimosarum. The sequence continues at coordinate 371,285 of KK116898.1, forward strand.
AGAATTTATGTCACTCTGCTAAATCTAAACCATTTCTTTTTCATTTACATATATCATGTTCTCAGTGTTTGTTCTCCAGAATCTTTAACCTCTCAGGAGCTGAATTATTTGAAATAGTACTGACAGCGGATTTTCTTCCACGGTCATTGATAAAACTTTTAACAAATCTTCCTCTTGCGATCAAAAAGACATTCCGCTGCTGAAAATAACCAAAATAATTCACTCTTTCACCACTTTCATCAGTTACAATTTCATTTTAGACTTCATCTTGAGATTTGACATTTAGAAACTTGGCGATACGATTAAACGAAGATTAAATAATAAATAAAAATAAACGAAGGTGGGTCAATTATTTTATCGTTTTATTTAACAACTTACCTCAAATTTCGCGCAACACTGAGCGGTAAAGTTAACAAAATAAATCAACTCATGAAATTAATCAAAATCTTCACTGTACACAGTGTTTCAGGTGAAAGCATTGTTAAACGTTAATAATAATGCCTAAAATTATAATAATAAATTGCGCCAAATTTAACGCTAAAGGATAAACTTTGTAATGCTTGTTTTGTAATTAAAGCAAACTCCATTGGAACACAGCAAACTTTATTTAATAGATCAATTTCATAACTGCAACATATAAGTCGAAGAAAAGGTAACATCAAACATTAACAGCCAAAACGTATTCTATCTCTTTTTAAATTAAAAATCATTATCTTACTTCTTGCGAGAACCGCACGCAGCTCTCGTGTTGGCGTTTCAAACATTGCCATTTATTAACAGATATATTTCAAATTCAACTATTTTAAAAGTTTAAGATTATTATTGCAACAATATCTAAAGCTGTTACAATCTCTCCCCCAACGGAGAAACTTTTCCGAAGAGAAAAGTTCTTGAACGCGACTTTCTCATTAATATTAAGAGAAGGCAAATAAGATTAGAGTTAAAAACCTCACTTTCTGGACAATGCAAATGCATTTCAGAACACTTATTAATCCCAGTTTCAACAGACACAGCACTAGAAAATGATACAGATGAATCAGCATTTTCTTGAGATTTTGTTGAAGTACATTTATCTGATTCACCAGAAGATTTTTTTAATGTCAGAATCGTTTCTAACAATATCATGATCCGAATTAACCACACACATTTTTGTTTCATCTTTTGGAACTGAAATGTTCTTGTTCTCAAGTCAAATGATGTCAGCTGCTTATCAGTTATTTTCCGGTCAGACTGCTCTCCGCCAATGTCAGAAGATTTTAAAGGCTCTTCTGCCTCTTCATCAGTTAGTTTAATTTTTCTAGATGTCTTTTCACTACTGTCAGCAGGTTTTACCTCTTGCTCTTTCTCTCTATCAGTCACTACACGCTTTTTTTCTTGTTGCTTATTATTACCACCAACAGAATTTCCAGTATTTTCAGATGATTCTGCCTTTACAGTACAACATTCAGAAATTTCTGATGCAGATGCCTCAACTTGAGCAGCATTTTTATCAAAAGATCCCATCACTTCCTTTTCTTTACCATCAGACATTACGTCAGCATTACTGCAAGATTTATTGTTTTGCACAACAGAATGAGTACTATCATCAGCATCTAACACTGTGGAATGGATTTTCTTCGTTTTAATTGATTCTTCAGATGACTTCATCACACATTCTGTTGAATCAACAGCTTTTACTGGTACTTTAGAAACATTTTCAATACACTGAGAATTGCTTTTAATGTCTCTTTTCACAGAATTCTGTTCTTTTTGCTTAAGGATATCTATTTTGTTTTTAGTATCTGTTTCACAATTCTGATTCGTTATCTCAGATTTTGTATAGATGCCTTCCCAGTTTAGTTCAGGAGCACTGACTTCATGCTTATCATTTTGAGTACATACAGGACTACAGTTTATGTTAGATTTTAATAATGTATCTGTTACTTCACATTCAGCAGCACTTTTGATGTCAGTGGACACTTGTGCACCACTAAAATTATACTTACTCAAATTATCAAAACATGTACCACTAAATGAAAGCTTTTCGTTGGCATTTATATTTTTACAAGAATTAGAATCCAGTTTTGATTTTTTATCATGAGTTACAGATTGAATAACACTGTTCTGAAGACCAGCCATGGGGTTATTATCACACATGTTCTGTAAGGCTTGCAAATGGGAGAAGCCTGAAACTTGTGATGGTCTGTCATCATGCTTGTAAGCTATATCTCCATATTGGTTTAATAATTTACTGTTTTTAACTTCAAATTTCACTGACTTCCGAGCATGTTCATAACTTCCTTTAACAGAATCATCTTTCACCATAGATAAATGTTTCTTTTTAAATGGCCGTGGTACTTGAGGATTAATGTTCATACTAGGGTTTTCTACATTAGAACATTTGTCATAGAGAGGATTTTCTACAACACTTTCTGGATGAATACTTCTCAGAGAATCACTTCTTTTGGAATCAGGAAGTAATGAATTTTTACTATCAACAGAAAGAGGCCCAGTACTAGAATGATTATTAGTCACTGATGCACTTTGTTTGATTCCATCAGAAGTCCGACAAGATATGCTCAAGTCCATTGGTACTTCATCATTGCAACTATTTTGGTGAATATTTGAATGAAATCCATCGCTGCATTTTAAAAGATTAGACTTTTCTGAAACATTGCACAAAACATCAACTTCATGATTCACAGCAACAGAACGGTTTGGATCTACGTGCTCTTTATTACTTGGTAATGAATCACTGGAAATTAAACTACATTCAGATTGAGCAGCAGCTAGTTTCTTTTTTTCATTGCTCCATTTCTCATACAATTTTATTTTCCCAACTTTGAATTTGCTTTCTTTTTCTCTTTTCGTTTGAGCTCTAGTAGTCACAACATTAACCTGATGAGAGTGATTTTGAGGTTCTTTTTCTTCATTCAGTAGTGCAGCAGTTCGGTTGCCTAATAAATACCTTCCTTTGTCGAGTTCGTTTCCAATAATGGCAGCCTTGGTTATTACATGTCCGAGATCGCAGTTTAGTTCGACTTCAGCCAAGGGTAAACAGGTTGGATTTAAATCTAATGGTTGTTGCACCCACACTTTTTCACCTGTCAGCATTTCTGGCGTGATGTATTTACGACAAACTATATCAATACTAGCACCTGAATCTCTTAATATAGGAATTTTGTAGCCATTTACGTATCCAATACTAGTATAAGGTAACAGAAATTCATCGTCCGGTCTTGAACTAATTCTGTTTAGATTAGCAGAAGATTCAGTACTATTCTTAAGTTTTGGACACTGAGGTCTTAGATGCTGATAGGACCCACAGTGGTAACATTGCAGTGACTTTCGTTTTTCATATTTATCATCTGGACGTGGACTACTAGGTTGATAGATCTTGCTTCCCGAATTAAACTTTGAAGGCCATTTATTTTCAGCATTATTTTTATCATCGGAATTTGTTTTACTTTGAGTTTTTGGATTGTATTTCCCTTTCCGCCGATCGGCTGCAAGATTTTTTTGGAAGTTTCCACGGACGTTTTCGTAGGCATCAAGTTTTTCGGCTAATTTCTTGGACGAAATCATTTCTACCCATTCGTCAAGAAAATGATCTCGAATTTCAGGAGGGACTCGACGCTTAAGCTGATCAATCACCATCAAGTCCAACAACTGTTCAAAACTCTCAACTCCCAAACCAGTTACCCATTCCTTGCAATAATTTTCTAATTCATAGCTGAAATCCACCCATGTTGATTCGGTACTTTTTTGATGCTTCATGAATTTCTGCCTAAACCTTTCAGGACTTAATTTAAAACGCTTTAGCAATAAAGTCTTCACATGTTCATAATCTTTAGCTTTATCAGAGGGTTCTCTAGCTATTATTTGTGTTACTTCGTAAGGAAGTAGTCCTAGCAAATGAGATACAAATTCTTCTTTATCAATTTGAGCCCATTCTGCTTGCCTTTCAAACAGTGATAAATATAGACTGATATCTCCTTCTTTGTCGTCAAATTTCTGCATCAGATGTCGCAATTCCGTTTTCGCCCGGACCTGTCCGGTGGTTTGAGACTTTATCTCAGCTTCAAGTTTTAATCTCTCTAAATCATATTGTTCTTTCCTTCTTCGTTCCTCTACTTCTTCCTGTCTCCTACGTTCCTCTACTTCTTCCTGTCTCCTACGTTCCTGTACTTCTTCCTGTCTCCTACGTTCCTCTACTTCTTCCTGTCTTCTACGTTCCTCTACTTCCTGTCTCCTACGTTCCTCTTCCTGTCTCCTACGTTCCTCTTCCTGTCTCCTACGTTCCTCTTCCTGTCTCCTACGTTCCTCTCTTTCTTCCCTCTCTTTTCGGTCCTCTATTATCGTGTTTAAGACTTCTTTGACGAATACTTCGTCATAATCTCTGCTCTCAATAATTTTCTGTTTCAGATCAACTATTTTCAAATCAGCAGTCACCTGAACACCTAGTTCAGTTGCGAGATTCTGCAAATCCTCCTTACGAGCTCTTCCTAAGAAAGACATTTTTTTCTACTTCTTAAGTTTACGAACACCCTGTTCTTTACGCTTCCTCAAAATAGCTCAACTTAATTGCAATAAATAAATAAAGTGCTCTGGCAACAAGGAATTAAATGCACTTGTTTAAATGCTCAGAATAAGCAATACCACATTTATTCCGAACAACCTATGACTGTTACCATCAGTTGATATGCAGTGATGCACCATAAAATAACATACAATAATTTACGACTCAAATATATATGTAAAAATGCAAGATAAACTTGAGTATTAAAGTTCAATGATGAACACTTCAAACTATCGAAGTCCAATGATGGACACTTCAAACTAAGTCCAATGATGGACACTTCAAACTAAGTAAGGAATAGTAAACTGAGTTTAGAACACAGAAAACTTTTGCACAGTTATACTAAAATTTGCAACGATGCAAAACACATTTTCGTATGCTTTTCTGCAGTGTTTAAAATCAAAATTCGTTCAAATAACTTTATAATATCGTTTGAAATTGGGAATAAAGAAATGCTATACCTTGCTTTCCAGGAGATGTGCTTTCATTTCAAAAGCACGCACGATTATTCTATCTCGTCGGTGCCTCCAAAAATAATTAAGACTGTAATGCTTGTTTTGTAATTAAAGCAAACTCCATTGGAACACAGCAAACTTTATTTAATAGATCAATTTCATAACTGCAACATATAAGTCGAAGAAAAGGTAACATCAAACATTAACAGCCAAAACGTATTCTATCTCTTTTTAAATTAAAAATCATTATCTTACTTCTTGCGAGAACCGCACGCAGCTCTCGTGTTGGCGTTTCAAACATTGCCATTTATTAACAGATATATTTCAAATTCAACTATTTTAAAAGTTTAAGATTATTATTGCAACAATATCTAAAGCTGTTACAACTTCCGTCTGATGCGATAAGTGCAGCGCATGCATATAAGGAAAAAATCGGTTGCTCTTTGCGAGAGTACAGGTGGTACAAAGCGGACAGGCTTTACGCTCTAAATGTGTAAGATCAGCTAAGTGCGTATATGCCACAAACATTTTTTTCTATTCGCCTTTTCTAATATAAGATCGTACCAAATTATATGATACGATTTACACTTGTAAATACCAGTAACACCAGAAACAGATAGCAGACTCTAAAAAATTTGTGATCTGCACGGAACTCAAAGAATTCATGTTCTCAAATAATAAGCAACTTTAAAAGTTCAATCTTAAAGAGTTCAAACAAATACTATTATTTTTTACTTAATACTATTACTATTATTTTTACTTATTATTTTGTACTTAAGTTCTTTGGCTTTATAATATAATGTTTTGGGTCAGAAACTCGTGCAACGAGTATCTAAAAGTAGTACTATTTTATCTAAAATTTTGAATTCGAAATCAAATGTCAGACTTTCACTGCCATCTACTGATTGGTTTGTAAGTTACTTCGACAAGAAAACTAAAATTAAAATTGTTTTTTAAAAGAAGAACTACAACCATAATAAAACACATGTTGTCTTCCCGCAATATTAAATGCAGCCAACAGTAAGAAAAATCATCGGCAATGCGATGCAGCAGAATAAGCTAAAAGGAACTATCATATTTATGTGATAATTCAATAAGAGATAAAAAAATGGCCCTGGCTGCGGCCTTATTGTATGCTAAGGTTATTTCATTAGATTAAGTTAAACTGGTACATAAGTCTTTAGCAGAACAACATCTTGAGATAAGACTAAGTGCAATTTTTCTGGAATTTTTTCTCTTAAACAGTAATTCTTATCTTCTTTTATTTCCCGATGTACGTATAAAATGTTTCTATGCAATTCATTATTTCTTCGTTAAATCAACCATTTAATTTAAATTAAAAAATTATTGTAATGAAATGGTTGTAAATAGATTAAAAATTGAAAAGAAAATAATAAATCAGCTAGCAACATTTTTAAGCTTCATTCATGTAAGAAACCTATAATACACATACATAACCATTTCATAGCATTTCGCACTTTTTTAAAAATCTCTTGTCAGAAGAGTTCATGCGCTAAAAATCTCGAAGTCATGCAATCCAATTTTTTAAATATCCGCATTCACACGGAAAGTCACCAACTCATTGGTGATTTTGTGAATTGGTGAAAAACATTTGTTTGGTTACCTTTAAAACTCATAAGTACAATTCTGTTCACAAATAATAAGAAGCATTTTATAAGAAACAGGAAACATTATGAGAAAAAAGATAATCTACGTAAACAATATTTACATTTTTATAGTGGGTGGATACTGTTAAGTGAAACTGTAAGGATTTTAAGTTTTACTAACGTTTATTTTATTTTAAACCTTTGCTATCTTTTCTTATTTTCCATTTCCGGCCAGAATAAGCGCGAATAGATTTTGTTTATGCAAATGAGGTTGCAAACTGTAGAAATATTTAAGACATGCCTTTTAGCCAAAAGGAAGAAGAAAAGAGAGAGATTTCTCGCTGCCTTTACCACGCATGTGCTTTTCCTGTCTGTCTTTAAGGCCAGAACTTAGTTCTCGCTTCTATTCGAAAGACGTATTGTAGTCTTCGCATACCGCTCTCTACGTACGTAGTATTAAAGGGCCAATCTTCGTGTTACTACTCTCTGTAAAGCATCTTAATTCTTATTTAGTTAAGTTTGTTTCTTATTTTCTACATTTTAGATTCAAAAGTGCTGGACTTTGTATCCCAAAGTGCAAGAGTGCCTGTACGCTGTGAGAAATAAAGGGTAAAGTTAACCCCTTCTTATTTATGTTGTCTGTTCCACGCACACACGAACATAGCTTTGAGTATCAGGACTCCAGTTATGTTTGCAAAATCAACTAGAAGGAAGAATAGCCCTGACAAAATGACCGTTAAATTTAAAGTGTGTAAATTCACTTGTACAGAAACACGTATCTAGTAAGCGTATGCAGAGATTAGAGTGTCGCATGTTTTCTCGAAAATACGCCAAAAATGAGAAATTCTACAGAAAGTTAAAGGTTTAGGTTTATTTGATTCTGGCAAAACACACGAGGGCTATTTGCCTAAGAAGAATGATACCTTAGTGGAGAATTTTCTACGGAAAACTCGCTCGTATACACGTTACTCATGAGGAAAACCACGAAAACATCCATGCAGCCAGCCTGTTCGCGGCAACTGAAACTCAGACTAAACTACCAGTGTTCAGTGACTTTATCTCTCGACCGCTGGTGGGCCATGGAAAGTTGAAACCGGAGAGAGTGAGGCAGGTAATCAGAAATATCAGTTACTTCTCTCACTCCCTTTTCTTAATTATTTTTTATTTTATTTATATGTTTCAAAAGATTTAGTTTATCTGAAACGTAAACTTTGAGCATGCTTGATTATCATTAAATAGAGGGTGGGATAAATAAACTGTAAGAAAAGTCACATGCATGTTGATCCACTTTCCTCTCAAATTTATAATTCTGCATTGTTCTAGAAAACAAATATTAAAAAATTCGAATTCATAAATACAAAATCATTTCATTTTTATTGGAACTATTTAAATGCACATTATTTTAGGAAGTCCTTTTAAAAGATGCAAAACAGATAATCAGAACGGTTCCGCCCCAAAGCATCTTTTATTCAACAGCCAATCTCATGAAACTTAATTCTACTACCAGAATTCCTCTCCCATCTTTTTTTTTTTATTATTTGGAAAAAAGAGAATATTATAGAGGTCAAATCAAAATCTTCTTTTCTGAAGGATCTTGCCAATGTTTCCTTTATTTAAAAATTCCATGCAGAAGCGAAATTTCAAAAACATTTTTTGTTAGTCGTCTTTGCAGTTTATTGTCTTACATGCACCTTACATGTTAGCCATTCAAAAGATAACTTTAACATGGAGACAAATATTAAAATCACATGAAATATGATAACAGCAAACAATTGATAAAATAGTTACCCACTTGGAAGTATGCTCAAAGAAGAGATTACAACAGCTATGCGAAGATTAAATGCTGAACAGGTAGTTTTGTGACACATAGCAACGTAGTATATACTTTCAACAAGCATAACTCTGAAGGAGTTAATCTCTTGCAAGTTCAGTATAAGCAATGAGGTATAACGTTGAATTAGTTGCCATGGCAGTGTGTCGGTTTCTTGGGAAATCCAAAGTCTACATACAGCTACTTACACATTTGTATTAAAAACAGTGGGGATTATGTTGAGAAAAAACGAAATTTTTTTTCATCTTTTATTTGGTCATATTCTATCAGTTATTCTATTATTTACTTACTGATTCCATTCCATTATTCATTTTTTGACTCGTCCCGTTTAATATTTCTTTGCCTTTTAATACATATATTATACATACTCAGTTACGCTTTTGCAATTTCTTTAGTTCAAAAATTCAAACACAAGCACGATATTTTGAAAATAATAGTGATACAGAATATAATATGTCAGTTTTTACCCAAAACATCATTGATGTGCTCACGCTGAATAATTCTAGATTAGATTTCAGTAAACTACTATACAATAATAACTTTCTAAAAGAAATGTGCATTTTATTCTTGACGGAAGAAAATTTGAATTTTAAAATATACTCATTCTACTAACCCTTCTCATTTCTCTTACAATTATACTAAGATTTATCCAAGTAAAAAACGCATTCCCCCCCCAAAAAAATAATAATTGGAAGTATCAGCAGTTAAAGAACCTGCTAACAGAAATGATTAATCGCTCCAGTATGGATTAATTTTCCCACATCCTCATTTATCAGCCGCAAGTGCCATTACTTTCCCAAAGAATTTTTTGTTAGCATATTCTACACGACACTAACTAGCTTTCAGTTAATAAAAAATCGATATATAGTTTTAAATAGCAACACATAAGAAAACCTTGTTAAAAAATAAAATGCACCCAAAAATTTAAAAAACTATTTTTAAGTAATGACTCCTATATCTATTTCCTATAGATATCATCAAAAATAGAATTTAATCTATAGTTCGATTAAATATGGTACAGCTTTGATTGTTCTAACTACGTTAAACAAGGATAGATTTCGATAATAGATTTATCGGAAAGCATTAGATTTCCGTTCTTAAAAGAAATATAATTCAAATATATAATTTATTCTCAGTCACTGAATCATTATTTTTTCAGTTTAGAAAAAACTAAAAATTATTTTCAAGTATTTTATTTCATCACTAAATTACATTTAATTCAGCAAAACGGAATTAAAATAACTTAATACCTGTAAAATACAAATTCTTGGTAATTGCTTATCTTCTCACATCATAACCTGCAGCTTTTCATCTAAAAGCTGATAATTATTAGCTTATCTATTTGTTTTTAACTAAAAGCAGACTTAATTCTTTAAATGTTATATTTAAAAACAAAAGGAACTTAAAGGCCATACTTAGGAACAACGGATTTCTAAAACGCATTTTTTCGTCCAGGACCCAAAGCTGAAGCAAACTGCTCAGACTTAAAAATCTGAAATAAGAGAGGCGGAGGCAAGACAGCACAGGTGAATGCATAATTGAAATGAATACTACACGGCTTTAGAAATATAAAACTAATGGAAGAAGCTATGACAGAAGCTTTCAAAGTGCTGTATACCCAAACTGTATTTTTTTTACTTTTTCTTCACAGACTTCTGTCTGAGACAGACATCTGAGACAGACTTCTGTCTGAGACTTCTGTCACAGACTTCTGTCTTCAGTCTTCACAGACATCTGTCTGAACTAGCTGTTACGAGTTCAAATAAATAATCAATCGTTCAGACAAACAATGATGTATCAAAAGCGATCATGATATTTCTCTATTTCTTATATTCATAATCGTATTTATTAGTGAAAAGTTCAATATTTCACAAATTTCAACAAGTATGACAGTTTCCGATCCATTACATAAAAGTCATATACATCTGAATACATTCACATGTACGTAACTTTAGAAAGAAAAATAATGTACGAAGATAAGACACTTGAAATTCAACTCTTCGTTTATAACGTATATGAGGGTGCACAAGAAATCTGCATAGTATACATAATAGGATACGTGACTTAAGACTGGTTAAGACGGCCTAGTGGTACACTAAG
>KK116898.1:381850-433722 GCA_000611955.2 Stegodyphus mimosarum
AAAACAAGAACTTATTCCCAACTGCAAGAAAATGAATACAGTACATCATCCATGCACGCTCTTTCAGTTTTGGCGACAATAGCTCCCTTACAAGTGATATGAGAAGCATAATCAGAGGGTATTCTAACGTTATATCATATTATCAGTGCAGAAATTTATTCGAATGATTGTTGTTAGCTCGAACGGTGTCAATGGCTCGAGAAGAAAATTTCGATCTGATCACCTCAAATCTAGAAAACCTAGCAACAAGAGGGCCGAGCATACAAGCATTATCATACGTCTCCATCAAGTTATTCAGATTGAAAACAGCGAGTTTGGTTTCCCCATACGCTCACAGTTGAGCAGAAAGCAAAACGTATGTTTACATATGCTTCCTTGTTTTCACACTACAAAGTCAAACTATTCTTAAACTCCATTGCGATATGCAATGAAAAATCGATATAGTGCGACAATGCTAGGCCTTGGAAATAGTGACTGGACCGAAGACAGGAACCCGTCTAAACCTTTGAACATACGACTTCCGTGTAACTTCCATGTAACATTCTGCTGGTGATGAGCAAAATGTTTGTTTTCAACAATATGAGTGTTATCGAACAATACGAGTATCACTGCCATATGCACTGCCATCAGCTGGATGATGTGTATACATCATTAGAATCGAAATAGTGCTCAATCATAAGATCAATACTGCTCACTCATAAAGGCGGCTTCCTGAAGCAAACTAGAGTTAAACCAAGCTAGAGTGACTTAGAACAAGATCACGGATTTCGGCTTAGTACTCTTGACTCTTCCAGCCTATTCTCCAGACATTGTGCAGCAAATTCATATTCCGTTCCGTGCAGTTTTCAGTCGAACAACATCCATTAATCGATATCAAATCGAAAATGTACAGACGGTGTTTACGTATTTTTAAAACGATTTCGATAAAGAATTTATAAAAGCAAATACTTTGGAATTAAAATTTTTGGCAACAACGTATTATATGAAATGACAAATAATGTCTGACTCTTTTATATTTCTTCTTTCAAAATGTTGCATGTAAGCAAGTTGCGGACTGAAGGATACGTTTTTGCGCTTTTCGAACAGAAATATTCCTATTACATCGTTTAAAAAACATAGGAAAATGCATGGTATTAAAGTGCGAAATAACCATCATCATTAAGAACATTTCGGAAAGTGGAAAACCTTCAATCCTTACAATTTTTTAACATATTTTGTGTTAAAATTAAGTCAACGTACTATGAAGAGAAAGTTTTACGTCCGACATTTACAGAAGAAATTCCATTTCTTTATCCTAGCGAATTTCATGGACTGATTAGTCTTTTTTTTTTTTTCAAAGAGAAGTATGTTTTTATTATTCTGGTAAAACGCACTGATTTTTATTCATACATAAGAGAAAAAAGAACTTTTTATTTTTCTTTTATTCATGGACATTACTTTAACATTTTTTCTTTAGATATATTATTTCGTACCGTACAGCAAAGGTCTCAAACTCAAATTGCCTGCTGGCTAAGTATACAATCTGAGAAACACTGACAGGCCAGAATTATTTTTTAACTAAATGTTAAATTTTTTTACTAATATTTTCTTAAATGTTTGACTAATCAGTAAATAATTTTCTTTAATCTGAACTACAAATAAATTAATTATGAAAATTTTCTAAGTTTTCAGAGAAAATTTACCAAGTAGGTCAAAGCTTGAAAATAAATAATAACAATTCAGTTTATTTCTCTTATTTATTAAATTTTTTCGATGCACAAGCAAAAATACATATTTTTGTATGTAATGATAATAAAGTCCTATTTCTTCTTATACTTTGACGCGTGACGGGATTTTGATTCTGATAAACTTTTAGCCTTGGAGCGAAATTACTAGAAATTATCTGCATCACGGATTGTAAATGATCATCCGGTAATAGGGTTCTTTTATTATTAATTTTCAACGGTGAAAAAAAAGCTATTCACATATGAATAAATTTATTTCCAAATAAAGCGATTACTCTTAGTGCAAAATTCATAACTGCACTAATTTATTTTTTGAGAATTACGAAAAAAAGTTAATAAAATACACTCATTTCCAAAAATTAAGCACGACGATGTAAAATTCAAAAAAAAAAAAAAATACTGCTTTGATTGACATAAAATTCGGCATTTATATTTATGCATAAAACAAAATCAATAATTATATACAGAAATGAAAACAATATTAAATTTTTGTAAGTTATCAGATAATGACATACTGGAGACTTAAACAGAACTATGTATAAAGTGAAAATAAACAGCATAAAATGAAAAAAAGGACATTATTGGGGATGTGATCCCCCCTCATTTGTATACAAAGTTTACACCTTGTGCCCATGCTTTCAATTAGGTGGTCAACCACCGCAGAATTCTTCTTTTCGAGCAGTTTCCAGCTCAATAAGAGTGGCTGGAGGTGGGAAACGTCAAGATACAGCACGGCCGAGAGCATCCCAAAGATTTTCAATGGGATTAAGGCCGGGCGAATATGCTGGCTACGCCATACGCCTTCACTCTCCAGGTAGTCATCGACGATGTCAGCTCTATGGGGGCGTGCGTTCTCGTCCATTAAAACAAAAGTAGGGCCACTAGTGCAGCGTACAATCTCACAATGGGTTCTAGGACTTTATCTCGATACCGGACAGCCGTTAAAGAACCCCGTTTAAAGATGTGCAGGTCGGTGCGGTATCCTAATAAAATCCCTCCCCACACCATAATGCTTCCGCCTCGGAATGAGTGATGTTTAGTGATGTGTTGGGACTGATTACGTGTTCGTTGTTCACGCCATATCCTTATACGCTTGTCATCTGGCTCCAGAGTAAATCTTGACTCATCAGTAAACATGACATTGCCCCAGTCAGACACATTCCAATTGACATGTTCCCGCCACCACTGTAATCGTACCGCTCTTGATTGGACGGATAGAGGAACACAAACTCGAGGTACCCGGGCATACAGTCCACTCATATGTAATCTTCGACGTACAGTAACAGCAGATATCGCGTTATCAATAGACGCTGTAACCATAGATGTTACACGTGTGGAGGTCGCTCTGCGATTCCGCTTGGCTACAATAGCAATATATCGATCTTCCGCGGGGTTGTAACCCTTGGGCGACCGGCTACGGGTCTTCGGACAAATGTCTGTGTGGTTTCGAACATAAACGTGAAATTACAGAATGATAAACGCCGAAGAAAAGAGCAACATCTGTGATCGACTTGAAATGTCTTCACGGGCACCATCTATGGAAGTACATCCTCACGGGCACGCTAACGTCATGCTCGGACATTTGTTTACATTGCAGTATTCATAATAGTGACATATTAATGGTGCATAATTTGCATTACAGACAATATTGACATAAAATATACTTTACACGAGTACTTTGCAATTGCATGGGTAAATAAAATAAGTCATTTACAGATGCATATACATATTTCTTTTGTGTTTCGGTTTGGATCTTTGTTGGGTGGGGCGAAGGAATGTTTATGCTACGTGGTTCGTTGTTTGTTTGGTTTTTTGCCACACGGTTCGCAATTTATAAGTTCGTTTTTAGCACAGTTCGTATTTTAGCACACAGTTAATGAATTCATTTCGTGATACATAGTGTTGAGTGCGTAGTACTGGTGTATCTGTCACAGATTGCAGAGCATGAAGTAATTCATAGTTCGTAGTTTGAGTAGGTATAAGAAACGTTACGGTTGTCTGAATAAATGGAGGTATTTAACTGTGTTTTCTAAAGGCACTCCTGCATAATAAAAGGATGGAGAGTGAATATTCTTATTGTTGCATTTTCTGAACTTGGAGAATTACACTCTTTTGCAAAAACCTCAAAGCGTCAAGAAGGACTTTTGAGATCGTGAAGAAATTTGGTATGCAAAAACTCTTGATCGAACATGCAAATGATCAAAGTTCCAAGGCAAATGAACAGGAATTGCGATCATAGCGCCCATTTCTAGTGCGCAATTCACAAAGCATAAAACCAGTAACAGAGGCGGAATATTTATCTTTTTTCGCTGCTGCCATTGTAATTCCGTAAAGAAGCAACTAAAGATGCCATTACAACGATATCAAAGACCTTACAGACAAATAAACGAGTTCAAACGCGGTCGCATTGTAGGGTTGCGTGAAGCTGGGTGGTCATACCGAGCAATAGGCCGTCACCTGCAGCGTACAGACACTGCTGTGTAAAGACGTTGGCAGCAATAGTTGCTACAAGGAAATTGCCGATAAAATGAAGGATCTGGAAGGCCAAGTAGCACAAATGCGAGGCAAGATAGGATGATTGTTCGCCAGGCCCGAACCACCCCAGCGGTATCATTGTCGACTATTCAACGCATTACAGCCACGTTTATACCTCCCGTGGTTACCGTCCATCATCTCATGGAGCTTGCCTGAGACGGGGTTACGCTCACAAAGGCCTTTAAAGCGTTTGCCTTTGACCCCACAACATCGGCGGAGTCGTCTGGAGTGGTGTCGCAACCGATCATCATGGCTGCCATCAGACTGGCATCGTATAGTTTTCAGCGATGAATCCCGTCTCACTCTTCAAGCAGATGACCACCGTGCTCGTGTCTGGAGAGGACGGAGCCAGTGGTCCCAATCCGCCCTTGTTTTACAAAAGCACACAGCCATAACCCCTGGTGTGATGCTGTGGGGTGCTATTTCTTATGACAGCAGGTCATCTTTAGTCACCCTCCGTACATCTTTAACTCAACAATATGTTGATACCATCCTGCGGTTGGTTGCATTACCCTTCATGGAACGTCATTCTGGGGCCATATTCCAACAAGATAATGCCAGGCCACACACCGCTCGCATATCTCTGAACTGTCTCCGTGCGGTTGATACTCTTCCTTGGCCAGCAAGGTCACCAGACGTTTCACCAATCGAGCACGTCTGGGACATGGTAGGCCGCCTGATTCGGGCACCACAAAATATCGCAGATCTGGAGCGACAACTGATGAATGCCTGGCAGAATGTGTCGCAAGCTGACATTAGGAACCTCTACCACGCCTTGCCTCAACGAATTCAAGCATGCATTGCGCCAGGGGCGGTTCGACCAACTACTACTTTGAGCACTCAATGGATGATTGTGAGTCGTAAACAGGTACTATGACCTTGATTTTTAATCATTTTATTATCTGTGTATGAGCTACACATATATTCAGTGTCATCAAAAACAACCACTTCCTTCATGGTGCTTCGATTTTTTTGTGAAAGAATGTATTTCGCTTGTATGTTATGGATGACAGAGGTTCAGTCCTTGGCGGTAAGGCGTCCTCATCTTATCTCACCAACGATATTTAGTGTAAATTTCTATCTTATCAACGGTTACGTTAACAAATTTAAGCTACCTGCCTTTTAGTATTAAAGTTATCAAGAATAAGTTACTCTTAAAAGCTATACCTAATTAGCTTTGAAGTGCCAAATTAGCTCGGAGTAATCGCATAGAATGTCAAATGATTTCCGTCTAGAGGTTTGTGGTATACAGGGACCAGACCAAAATGTCGTCAATTGGCCGCCAAGTTGGTGGCAAAATTAGTCGCCAAAATCATCGGCAGCTTGGTGATATCTCGCCAGTTAGGCAAGATAACCCTTTATTTCAATGTTAAACAGACTTGTCCTTGTAAATCTTATTTTTCCGGCAGAGCTTTGATTTTTCAAGCACTTTATGTGTTACATTAAGTAAAAGATACTACAGGTTTCACATACATTTTCACTAAAATTATTTACATATATACAAAATTCGTAACAACATTAAGAAATCAGGTCCAATACTTCCGATACAAATATGAGGGAACACTTTATTACGAAAACTGGTTTATGAAACTGGGTGTTTATTAGAACGAATTTTGGATCATTACTGTAACATCGATGAGCTGCATATTGAAATATGATTACTAGCTAAATCTCGAGCATTGTAGCATAAAAATTTCTTCTGCTAATTAACTGCTATTTTCTCAAACAGTGACAGTCATACAATATTTTGCAGCCTTTTTAAAACTCAGAAATTTCCCTTTTTATTCGACAGATAATTGCTTCGACTCTGCTAGTGTATCTATTCTTAGGAGTATGCCTATCGAACGGTGCTTTACGTAGAGTTATTTCTTTGTTGGAGGATAATTGTCTTGACCGAAATCAACTCTTGCGTAGACAAAAAAAAATTAAAACTTTAAAATACTTTATTTATCAACTCTTTAGTCAGTTAGAGTTTAAACTAGAAATGTACAACACACAAAAAGTTGATTAACTTTCCAAAGATAACGTTATGAAATTTAAGAAACTTGTCTTTTAGAGTTAAAGTTACGAAAAATAAGTTTCTTTAAAAATTAGCTTTAAAGTTACGATTGCTTCGAGCCAAATCAGCTCGGAGTAATCGTTGAGAATATCAGATGACTTTTTGTTCCGTCTGGCTTCAAACTACAAGTATCACAACTAGAGTAAAACATTAAAATAAAACTATTTATTAATATGTCAACCTAATGGTTACATGAACTCAAAGGTTACTAGAAAAAGAACTCCGCTAACTTGTAGGTATTCAGAATACACATTCGAATTAAATAAAATGCAAAGTACAAAATTTTGTATTGTAGTGGCATAATCTCACTTGTCTGACAGTAAAATCAGAACAAGCCCCCGACATTCGTGGCAAGGACTTCAAGATTGCGCCTGTCGCTGGCAATAGCCTTGAGCACCATACAAGTGACAGTACGACTTTGCTCTGTTCTCCCGCCAATTTTGAAAGAGAGCACCTCCGAGTGGAGCTGATCTGGAGGGTTTTCCACCCCTCTTCTTCTACATCAATCTCTCGAGAGAATTTTTGGCTCGCCGCGTATTTAGAGTGTCCCCTTGAAGCACAGACACCTACATTTACAAACATCCATGCCTTCCCCGGGATTTGAACCCGGGCTCTTCAGTACGGCAGTCAGCACCTCTAACCACTATTCCTGTTGGGCGGCAAGTACAAAATTAAACGCCTTACTAAATTTTAGCTCACTTTTACTTGCGAAGCAATCGCGGGCAGCAAAAGCATACTCCGGCAAATGAAACTGCAATTGTAAGGAAATTGAAGCAGACTAACGGTCAGCCTATGCTGCGAAGAAATTTCTGAAAAATTTAGAACCTAAATGCTTACCCATTCTTTAACTAATTTGCATTCTGGTGGGAGCTGTCGAAAGGAGACGTTATAGTAAAGGCAAACTATAATCGGGTTCATTAACGCAAGATTTTTGAGTAACTATCCGACAAACACAACCTGCTGCTAAATTTTTCCAGTCAACACAGCGGGCGTTTACTCCACAGGCAGGAATTGCAATTAAGCTATCTATCTTTAAGGCTCAAATTCGTATGCCTTTAATTTGCACAACTTTCTAGTCTGAGCGAATATATGTGAGATGAACTCAAGAAAAGGCAGAATAGTGTTTAAATCAATCTTAACTCTTAGTAAAACTTAAAAAATAATTGTCCGAATAAAACAAAATGGCATTATAAAATTATTACCTTAATGGTAAGGCATTTTGCTTTTATTAAAATCACATCAAACAGTTTGAATTAACTTGCATTCTAAGTAATAACATTTACGCAGAGAAAGCGTAAATTTATTTTTGAAATGTTGAATAAACTTGAGGGTCGATTTGCGAAGAAAAGGAAAGAAAGTCATTTCTTACCAACTGGGAAAATTTATGCATGTATCTATATAAAAATCGTCCTAAAATCGCTCTCGTTCGGACCAGAGATAATAAAAAAGACCCTAAAATAATAATCACAGCTGCAAGGGATCGTTAATAAAACACTTGCGGGTAGCGTGAGTTTTTTCCCCCACCTTCACTCACAGAAAATCCCATTCCGGAGATTGGATACGAAGGAATTAACGGTAACCGTTGTAGTAATAGCTACGACGTCAATCCAGCCCCACCCGGGAAAAGGGAGGCCCTCTATTCCTGAAGTTTCCCATCACGAAGAGTGAATCGTGAAATTAAAGCTCAGTTTAATCAGAAACTCTTCGACAGAAATAACTAACGAAACTTCAGAGTGTATGATTACATGGGACATTCATCAAAGAATTCGTCCCGAACGCCCACGCCCTTCTGCTTGACGACGGAGAGTCTATATTAATCCTAACATTTACGTATTCTGTTAATCTACAGTGCTCGTGAACATTGTTTACACTTCGGAATGAAAATACTTAAAATTATATGAATGTTTTTAATTTTTAATAATAGAAAGAGATTAATTTGTGGAAACCTTTAGTTGGAACAGTCTTTCTAGACAGTTAATAATTGCTAGAACTAGATTCGTGACTTAATAGTCAAGTAGAGCCAAAAGCAAGCCTTTCTTAATCAATAGAACGTGAACAAAAAGGATAATAAAGCCCTAACCACAGTGTAAGGTTCCTCACTTCTTTTCCCTACGATGAACGTCGAGGAACCTAGTGAACTAACTATGTAAGGACTTATTGCTGAGTTCAAACAACTAAAAACGTAGATTCGAAAGGGGTTTAAATACCTTTTATTCACTCACATAAAAATAACAGTCAGCCTCCTTCTCTGGCTTACAGGAAGCCCCTACTCGGGCTTTAACTCAGAATAAGAAACAAGAAAATAAACTATAATTAATAAACGAAACTTAGCCGAAGCTAAACAATAGCTAACGTAGTTGGCCCTTAAATTAAACTAGCCGGCAAACATCAATAGGCACGTATAATACAGCCGAGCATAAGAGCTTCAAGAGGGACTTGGCCCGAAGGCAAACACGCGCTACTAAAGATTCCTAGCATCTCTCTATCTAAGTAAGTTGAACCTTCATTAAATACTTCTTCTAACTCATTTGCATCCAACGCGATTCGAAAAACTCATTCTGGTAGCGAGCTGTAAATGGAAACAAGAATTGAGAGAAGAGGGCTTCGAAATTAAAATAGCTGTTATAAAATTAAAATATACCTTACAACTATTAAAGAAGATGCGTCTACACTTAGATTCTTATCACAATAGTCTCCTCTCACTGATTGTACAGCTACTGGAGACGATACTCTCTTATCTGCAATGAACTTTTTACTAGTGGCTGCAACTTTGAGAGATCCACTCAGAAATCTGCTAAAATGACACAGAAGCGCTTCCAAATAGTCCTCTTTCTGCATCTCAGTGAATACCTGAAAGATTCTGAACTTTATTATCCCAAAATCGGATACTACTTTCCTCTCTTTTTCCTACGCATTTCCAAGAAAACGGTCACCTTGCTTTGTTTGCTAATATCGCATTTCCCATCCAGCCGACCACTCTGTGCACATCGATAACTTAAGTTGGAAGAACAAAACATATCTACATTTCAAAAGTGTACTAAGAAAATTTTGATTTTTAATTGGCATATTAAGATTATATTTTAGTTTTGCCTCGAAATGAGTAACTTATTAAAATGCAAGGTAATAAATTAAAGAATATCACATTAATCAGTTACCTTCAGCTAAAATAACTCTGCACCAGCCGCCCAGGCCGGAAAATGGTTAGTGACTCTGATTACCGTACCGAAGGGCCTGGATTCGAATCCCGGAGAAGTCATGGAAATAATTTGTCCGTCTATTCTTAGAAGGCAACGGTGGCCCACCTATTGGGTGCTTCTATAATAAAGAGATCACCGCTTCTGGCTTTAGATGTTTATAGGCGTTGGCCTATATTGCTAGAGCCCGCCATTAACGGGTAAAACTTCGCAGCACTGTCATTATTGCTAATACGGGGCAAGATCGAAACAGCGTTATGTAAAATGGTGCTGAATTTAAGCAAAATATTAGGCAATGAATATGACGCTCCAAGAGAACAGAAAATTATTTTTATTCTGCAAAACAGTATTTTTAAATTGAAAAGATAAACTGTTGCTCGTATTTTGGACGACATTTTTTAACGAAAAAAGTCTCAAATGCTTTAAGAAAATAAAATCATTCTCTTAAATGTTTGCTGAACATTATTTATAGTTCCCATCAATATTAACTTTGTCAGTATGAATTTCATAAAGGTAACTGGTTAAAATCACAAGATTTTTCTCACATGTCCTTACAATTTCCATGCATTTAATTACGGAATTATAAATGCTTTAAAAGGTATTAATGTAGAGTCTGTCACCAACTACTGGTACCACTTCGGTTACTGATGCAACAGGCGACTCTCCTTCCAAAGGGCAGTAATATTGGATTTCACCAAAATGCTCTAATGAATAAATTTTCTAAACATCAAAATTAGTTTGACTAGCTCTAATATCAACTTTTAATCCCACTGATCACTTATAGCAATGCGTCTCCCGAAAAATAGTCTGTGGCACCCGAAAAAATTGTATGCGACCAGCGACTATTTTTCAATTATATATTTGTTGCAAATACGGTGTTAGAGAAGTTTCAAGAGTTTAATAATCTGAAGTTCAAATTTACATTGTTTTCAATAGCATAGAACAAAAACAAAGCGTCAAAAACAAATCTATAAATTGAGCTAATTAATTTACAATGTGATTTAAATCTTATTCAAAGACTTAAATACAGATTTGTTTAAATTTTATTGGTAGTTGTCAAAAATAAGTCAGTTACGAATTTTTGCAGTAAGAATACAAGTAATCGCTTTGAGGAATACGTTTATCTGTGAACCGCGTTTTTTCAAATAAGGGAAGAAGCCGATTGACTGATCAGCAACCATTGTAATCAATAAAGGAAGAAATAGGAATAAATTGAAATTAACAAGAGAAGAACCCAATTGACCAATTGGACTCTATACAGTCCATGATAGACGTAAGTTCTAGGAATTTTTCTCCAGTGCACTGACAAATATGTAAGGAAATTTTGTATTCACATACAAAATTTAGAATTATTTATACATGTATTATGCGAATATATGTATTTTAATTTATGTGTCAAAGAACAATTTAATATATGAAAGAAGTAGGATAGGTAGTCATTATTTATCAGCTAGTTTTGCCCTACTTGGAAAGTTTTCTCGGAAAATATAGAAATGTTTCGTAATTTGTTTATTTTTAGCTTAAATTAAGGTACGTTATTAAATGATTAATTAAAAGTATTAGAATTATTTGAAATAAATGTTAGTCTGAAATATTCATATGTTTAGCTGTCAATACGTTTGAATTACGAAGAATAACCAAAAAAATATCTTTAGATACCAAACGTTAGAATTCAAATATAAAAGAAATGTAAATTTCAATTTTTTACTCTTTGCTTTATCATTATTATTTTATTATTGTTTACTTATGTTTTGATAAACATTTAGTTAGCAAAATTTTAAATTTCGATTGATTTGCATGAATAAGAAATTTTTATTTTGCAAAAAATAAAAATTCTGGCCCGTCAGCTATTTTTGAATCTTGCATTCGCCCCGCATGCAATTTGAGTTTCAGATCACTGATACATGGGACTATTTATAAAGAGAAGAAGCCGCTTTTGTGACCGAAACATCTTTTGTGATATAGTGAGTGCATGTCTGATTGTCTGAGATGCTCGCAGCTACTCAAGCTACCGGAAGACATTCCCTGTTTTAAACTTCATTCAGACGAAATACTAATCTTCTATTCTTTGTGTCATGCTCACCTCTCCTCCACCCAAAAAAAAAATAGTTTGCTTTTGTAACAGAGATGCTCGTAATTAGTAAAATAATAAATTTTACATGACAATAAATTCCATTTTCTCAACGTTTACAGCATTTCTGAAGGGAAAAATTTGCTTTTGAAACATAATTTTTTTTCAAATTTTGCAACAATTATTTTATTATTATGTCCATTTCTCTTACTTCAATTTATATTTTAATAACAATTCTCAACATCATCGGTAATTATACATAAAACTAACGTGGTTAAGCAAATCTCCTTATTTCAAATGCCAAAAATAAATAAATATAAAGCCATAAAAACACCTGTCACACTACACGCTATATTTCTAAAACATTTTAATACTTAAAAACGCGTGGCCAAAACCAATACAGGAGAACATTTCTCTTTCACTTACATTAGTATACAGGAGAAAATTTCTCTTTTCACTCATATTTCTGAAACGATTACGTTCTTTCGTTGCTGCAACAGATCGCCAAACCAGTGGCCGAGCGGTTTAATATTGTTGAATACTAGTAATTCGTCTTGGATTCGAGCTCAGGCAAATGGACTGGCTGCAAGATTAGCTTTATTGGTTTTATCCATGTGCAACGTAAATACGAGTTCCCGTTAGAAACTCCTCCATGACGGCATCTCTCCAATTAAACAAATAGCCCTCATGCGCTTACACATATTCATATAACCAATCAGTTAAAAAATACGCAATGAAATTATATGAAATTTTAAATACTTGCCCCTTATATCATATCTATCTGTTTAAGATACACCGCCCTGAACACAGTAGAAGTAATGTTATACAGAACATTTCACTCACATTCTGAAACGATTACGTTCCTTCGTTGCTGCAACAGATCGCAATAATGGTTATTTCTACTAAAAAAACCTTCAGAACTACGAAACACTGAATTTATTTTTTAAACAGTCTTCTGCTAAATAACACTAAGCATACGTGATATAAATTTAATGCTAGAACGAACAGAAGACAATCGATTTAGTATATTGTTGCTAATATGAATGCGAAATTTTTCATCAAATAAAAACATATTTCGATGCAACTGATGTTTACTGTTTTATGAATTTATCATTAAAACATAATAATGAAAGAACCAGAATCTTTAAGCTTTCAAATAAATATTCTAACGTTATATAATTAAAAAAATGTAATTTAATTTTTCCAGCTAGTACTTTTATTTAGCGTACGTAGATTAATACTGAAAAGCATGCTGTATAGCTTTATCTAACTACTAAATGCAGCTGTAGTAAAATTAATTTTCAACATTTTAATTATCTACTGTTGTGCACTAGTTGTGTTATATTTTTTAAATAATTAGATATAACTAAAAAACTATAAAATTTTAAAAAATTGTGCATATTTAAAAATATTTAATAAAATGCTGAAATAGGAATTTAAAAAATATATTCTTCGAAGAGAAAATTCTAATTATCTATCTCTTTTAGCTTGCGGATTTCATGACCAAGCAAAATAGAAAATAATGCCACTTCATATGGGCAAAAATACTATGCTCATGAACAAACGATCCAGTAAAAAGAAAAATTCATATTTACAATATTAAATAATTAAAACTTTTCCCGCATTAAATAAAAGCGCAAAACTTTTAATGGAACAGTATATATAGTATCACAGCCAATTATTTTTCCTGCCATCCGGAATTGCTATTTACGTGAAATCCCTTATTTAAAACAAGCTGTTAAAGCTTGTTTTAAATAAGGGATTTCACGTTCTTTGCTTTGGGAAAATTCAAGAAGATTTAATTCTCAGACTATTATATTTTTCGTACATATAGTTTAGTTTAAAATAGTTAAACTAGAATTTGCATCCAAAGATTAGATTGCAAATTTTTTATTTTATCATTTTTATAGATTTAAATTTTTTAAACATTTTTTAACTTCTTGAAATGTTAATAACAAACTGCCGCTTGGATCGATATAGTGCCCATCGCTGTTGGCTGCCGTATCGCTGGGCTGGGGTTCGAATCAGAGAAGAAGCCATGGATAAGAGCATAGTGACTATGCGCAATGGGGGCATGTAAAATACTTGACAGTCAAACGTCCTCTCGAAAGGCCCACCAGCGGCCGAGCGGTAAAGTCGCTGAACACTGGCAGTTCAGTCTGTGGTTCGAATCCCGGTGAACGTGCTTGCTGCGTTGGCGTTTTCGTGGTTTTCTCTACGTGTAACTTGCATACGAGCCAGTTTTCCTTAGAAAGTCCTCCACGAAGGCATCCCTCTGCTTAGGCAGATAGTCTTTGGTGCTTTGCCGTAATTAAATAAACCAAACCTCTTGAAAAGCATAGTGGAAAGGACTAGATGGACTAAACGAGACATTAGTAAATATATGTCACCCCTAATCGGTACAGTGGCTGTCATATCATTCGAGCTCGGGTTCGAGTGTCGGAGAAGGCTTGGATGTTCGTATATAATGTCTGTGCAACATGAAGACACTTAAAATACTGGCGAGACGAAAAATCTGTTGAGAGGTTTGTGGCAGAAGGGTAGAAGACCCTCGAATCCGTTTCTTGCAGTGTTCTTTTTGAAAACTGGAATGGAACTTCCTGTTCTCAGGAGCGTAAAACCGATCGCTCTTGTGATTCGCTATGTTCTCGGTAATGAGACGACTAAATAACCGATGCGTATTGGCCTTTCCCCGACGAAAGTATTCAGTTGCAAGTGCCGGCCACTTGAAACAATAGCGACATGATAACTACTCGATGTATTTAAGACATGTAACCTAAAGTTTTCCCAGCAATTTTTTTTAAGTTGTTCATATTACAAAAAATATCTATTATTTTCTTGTAGGATTACTTTAAAATGTTTGCGTTATTGCAGGAATACGATTGTAATCACGGCCAGAAACTTCATGCCTACAAAATTTCTTTTCTCTTTCACGGTTTTTTCAAATCACAGCACAGCAGGTCGGATGGTGATTTTTCAAGTACCTTAAGAGCATTTCATACGAAATCAATATTTTTAAAAGTATGCATCCGCTGATAACATCTCCTCTTGTTAACAAGAATGAATTACCATTTAATAATATTCATTTTATGTACCTAATAACGAGGAGGTGCGCATTTCCACTTGTTCTATAAAGATAACAAGTAAATGCGCCTTATTCCGGTTAAATTAATAACCTGTTAATTAATGCTAATTACTTCTCTCGAATAAATTCGCTGTTACAGAAAATGTTACGCTAACAAAACCCTAAAATTGGTACTCGAGAACAAGATGCTGTCGGATTTCGGTGCAACATAAGTATTCATTCAAAATGAGAGGCTGAAATGAGTTTGAACTAATTAGCGTACATACTTGTCCGTTTCAATGAAATAAATCTTGCCTGAAAAGAGACAGAGAGATGAAATTATAAAAATAAACTTCAAAAATCGTGATTCTTTGTTATTTCTAATGTTTTCTCACCATACATGCCGAAAACTCCAGAAACATCCGAAAACTCTCACTTCCAGAAAAGAATCACTAATCCTAACGGCATTAGCAAACTTTGTGTAAACTTTGCATAAAAAGTAGTTAAACATCCTTTACAGAGAGAAATTATACGTTCTAAACCAATGCAATCGCGTCTTCTTATTATACACACAATAAACCTTTTCGCTTTTTACTTTTATGCTTTCAAATAAGCTTTAATAAAACTGTTCCACTAAACTAAATTAAATACGCGACTAACAGTTATATAACACGGATTCGTTTCAGACAATTAGCATTATTATTACAGCTGTTGCAAAAACTGATATCTCGTGAATTTAAATGATCGAAAGAAGATGCTTACTCGCTTTTTTCCCACCTTGTATATATAAAGTAGAAAGCAATTAAGGAAAAACGGGGAAAATATTTAAATTGTATAAAATACTGCGAAATTGATGACAATATGAAAGACATAAAACTGAATTTTAGATTTAAACCAGTGGTTCTCAACCATTTTTGCTCCATGCCCCCCTTTCGCCACGGGTCGCCCAACCTCGAAACATACATATACATATATTTAAATTTTGATTATTTTAATGTGTGTCATAAATTAAACAAAAAAAGTATACAAAATGTCGATAATACCAAAACTTGAATATAAGTAGATTTCTATATTCATACATTAAATTAACTACTCAACAGGTAAATAAAAGGCTGACCGAATTACTCAATTCCTCCCCCAGGGGGAATTCAAACACAAATTCGAAATTCAAAATTCACTGGCTCTAAGTGCCGTTGTTTTTCCACAGTGCGATGAACGTTACTACATACATAAATACATACTGATCATCATTTAAGTTTTTTAAACAATAAATTGTGATAACATTGGATGGCAATCATTTGAAAAGTCATTCGGACGAAAAGTGCGCTTCGAGAATAATAGCAACTCTGGTGCTAAAAAAGAAAAAGAAAATTAATAAAAATCTGAAAGGTTTCAGATTTTAAATTACGTCCAAAGGGGAGTTTTTTTAACATTTTGTGTATTACCTTTATTTATTAAATATTATGTTCTTCGCACTTAAACCATAAGATTGATTCAAGAGTAATGTCACAAAATAATTTTAAACTGAGCATATCTTTAGAATTTCCGATACACAGTCTCACGCGCTGGAGGTACAAATGTTTTCCTATACAACGTTGCCATTGCTCGCTTTGAAATCCTTGAATTTGTTAATCAAAAATTCGTTAAAGTTCTACAACATATGAAATCGATAATAAAACAAATTCTAAATTTCAAAGTTGGGGCTCCAGATGCCCATATTCGCAGTAGGACTACGTCATTCAAAATTGGATGGCTCTAGGTACCGGTGTTTTATCACAATGCGAGAACCATACATACATATCTGCAAATTCTTCATTATTTAATTACTTCAAATATAATACAGTACGATAACATTTTGTGGCAACAATTTGAAAAGTGAAACAGACATTCAGAGTAACGCAAAATCCCAAAATGAAAACAATAGTCCTTCAGAGACAAAGCCCCGTTGGTCTAAAACAAAAAGAGCTGACAAACGTTATAATCTTCTTTATGGAACAGCCAAAAGAATTTCCAATAAACCTGCATTTTTTACTTTGCATCCGGGTTTGCTACTAATTTCAAATAAACTTTTAAAAAGAAAAATCTTTAAAAAAAAGTATAATTAAAACTATGAATTTTAATAACTTAGCTATAGGAATTATAAATAAAGCAGTCATCAAAATATAAAACTTCTCCGGCAAATTATGCATAATGAAGGTACTAACTTTATTCAGCTAACCACTATAAGACCTACTTATAGTACAATTAAAAAAGGCCTTATAAACACATTAAGTTTTTCTTGGAACAGAAAACACAAAAAATGAGCTATGCTCTCGCCAGGATTCGAACACGAAGCTTTCAATACTAGCCGGTTGTCCTACCACTTTTATCACGAGAACACGCACGGGAGAATGCGAAAATCCATTATAGCCTTTCCCATTTTAAAGAATGACTGGGAAATGATACGATACACAGTCGGCCAAATATGACTATGACGAATTATCATTCATCCTAATTTTAGTTGGGGGCCACTATACAGACATTAATCCCCCTTTTAAAAAAAAGTATGGAAACACAAAAAATCCCTCTTTGAAATTCGAACCACATATCTTCTAATGTTGTTTCTTATCTTGAAAAAACACGCACAGGGAATGCAAAAATTCTGTACTAACTAAAAATCCTCATATATCGTTAAGATAGGTTGGAAGGCAAAATGGATACGATAGCTGAGCACTAGTAGTTCGACCTCTGATCAAATACCAGCAAATAAGTTGTCTGCACGTAGACTCTCCGCATGCAAGATAAGTCATTTTCTTTTTAAAAGGCCTCCACAATATCTTCCTTCCTCAGACACATAATTCTTATGTGCTTTCTTTTGACCAGTAATCAGTTAACCTGACTCAGGATAAAAGAGATTGTAAGGTTTATCTATTTACTTTTACCCAATAGTTCATTTTAAGTTGAAAAACCTTTCATATTACTCTCTTTTCACTCGCGCTTTTCAGGCCAGAATGTCAATAAGATAGCGAGAGTTTATTCAGATTACAGTAGAATGAAGAGCTATTTAAGTAAGAAGTTAGTTTTAAAGCGTGTCTACCTATTCCAGGCCCCGCTGTGCTGTGATTATTAGCAACTTGCGTTAGCGACGTTGATGTGTTCTCGCCTATAGGCTTGTCTCGCTGGTTACTACAGACCAGAGCTCTTCCTGCGCGTTAAAGTATTCTGTGAGCCGTTAGGCTAACCTACCCCAATTTGAAATTATTATTTGTTACGTATTTCTGTTAGACCAGTTACTGTTAACAGACTGTTAACAGTAACTGTTTCTGTTAACAGACTGCTAATCTCCATAGGATCAGACTGAAAATCGTTTCATGTTTTTTACGTTTTACTTACTATCTAATCCTTTAAGAGAAAAACATAATCTGCATAATTTATATTATAATCGTTGTTTTATCATTAAAAGATTTTAATTACTGTATTATTTTATTACCGCAACCATAACTATTTATTACCATTAATTTGAATGACATTATATTTTATTCCCTTATTCCTCTGAAATAAAACACTTGCTAGTGAAACGATACATAGAAGTAAATTTTAATATAATTTTTCCCCCTATGAAACAAAATTTATTCGAATACCATATTCATTAAGCAAGCGGAAAGACTCCTTTGTCGACACTACCTCCCAGAAACTAATACATTTTACAGTCACTAAACCAGCTTTACAGTAACTTAGGAAAAAAGCCTTTCAAGTCAATTTAAATTTAAAATAAAGCAATTTTAAATATGCTTTAGCACGAATGAGAAAACATGTCAAGTACTAAATTCGAAATTGGAATACGAGATCTAAAATAATTCGAAAATGCACACACGTTACAAATGATTTTGCAATAAACCTTAATTTCTATTCATTTTTAAAAGTCTTCTTACTAGCCCTGAAAAGAACGCAGGCCTAATCCTATTTTTAATAGAGTATAAAAATCAAGTTACAGATGAAAACTAAAAGCTTTTGGAGTAAATCTCTAAGAATATATTTCTCGAAAAATATGTTTTACTGCACGAGAAAATTGAATTGTGCGGATTTCTATATCAGACAAGCCAACACACAAAGGACATACATTTTATAACAACTCAGTAGCAAAGAAAGAAGAGTATATTGCCTCGAACTTCGTAAAATATTAAGTAAGCAGTTCATAGTGGTTGTTCCCCTTCCCCCAGTGGGCGAACAGTGAGAAAAATTGCAGTTTCCTGAACTTTATCACTTTCTACTCGTAACGGCAAGCTGAGACCAGCCGGGAAAGAAACAATTTTTGAATTCTAAAGTTTCCTTACTTTTGAAGTGGACATTTTTTGCTCTCTTTTGACTTGAGTGAAAGGATAGAATTTCTTTATTATTACTTCTGGATCATATTACGAAACAGTAATGCGAAAGTAAACACCCTTTTTATTACAGCATGAAATGGCAAGACTGATCAAAGACAAGTGGGAAACACGGAAGAATTCGATAAGAAAATTCGCATGGTGTTGTGTTTTCAGATTTTCAATTTATGACATGTATTTTTTATACTTATTTACCATTTCTTTGAAAAATACTTACGGAATATTTGAAATCCTCTTCGGGGAAAACATTTTCCAGTTTCAAATGTTGAAGAAGATAAACGTTTGATTTAAACCAATTTAAGCTTTCCACCTAAGCCTCAGTTCCAGCAGATTATCGAATCGGGTTTCTGTGTTTCTTATTTGTGGATACTTTATTGCTTGAAATGATGAACCACTTCGGTGGTCTTAATGCCTTTGGATATTTATTTTTTAACAATGAAGCCAATTTTGTGAAGTAAAAAATCATTCATACGTTAGTATAATGGCCATTATCGTCACAGACCTAAAATATAAAAGGCAAAACTGCGTTCACGTCTATGGAACAAGTTATAAGCCATAGTCAGGAAAAATAAAGCTACGTGTGAATGAATGTCCAACAAAACCGTCGATCGAATGTTAGTACGTGTTTGCTTCGCTGTGATTGGTCGATTATTACGTCACGCTGGAATGAAGTTGAACAGCTAGAACATTTAGACAAAATTGTTATGCTAGAGTCTCTGATGTAGTGAGGAACGATATTCGGTTTACGCCACTCGCGACTGCAACGGCTTTGTGTGAACGTTCCATCATGTTTAACTTCAAGCTTAATTATCTCATATCAGCACTCTGCGCTAAGGCAGGTAACAATGACACCCATTTTAACACGATTAGGCTTGACTGTGACGTAACCTTGAAATATTTCTCAAGTTAAATCATAATAACGTTTCGCCCTTTGAACTTCATATTCAGACACTGTTTAGATACAACATTAATGTCATTTGCGTTTATACCTTACATGAAAATTATTTTATGGAATAATCACATATGGTAAAACACACACTACCACTTCATCCAGTTTGTTTCTTTGAACAGTTGCTCCATTGTCAAACGTCTTCCCACCAACTACAGTGAATGTAAAAAGTAGAAAGAAAGGTTGAAAAGGCATATTTTTAATGTTGTCACTTAAAGAAGGAAAGACAAGCCTGAAACAGCCCGATTTTTGTTGCTACTTCCAAAAAGCCTGCAGCGGAAAAGCCGGAAATGGAGCATCGCGTTTTATAAAAAAATCAACTTCAGCGGATTTCAGTCTGACATTGGCTGCAGAGATGGTTAAAAGACCTAAGACAAGTAAATTTTCTTTTAAATTTATTCCACACTTGATTTAACGGCTTAATATGATATTATTTTATGAGCTGTATAGAATTCTTTTAAAAAATTATCTGCAGGTCAAAAACATAGAAAACATTTAATGCTGAAATTGTGTTACAACACATCTTCCCGGTAAACTTCGAAATTTTGATATATTTCATTCATAAATAGGAAATTTCTACATACCTTCAAGACTTAAATTAGAATTTTAGATAATATTAAATGCTTATTATCTCACCTATATAAAATAAAAGCATAAAATAGAATGAAAATATTTAATTTTTAAAAATATAAAAAAATAATTCAATGAATTAGCATAAAAAATAATTATTATTTATTTTGATCGGATGCAAAACAAATGTAGCATATTTGCCGAGCATATAAAAAATTAGTAATTCAGTTGTGATTTTTGAGAACACGATTTATCAACTCTGCTCAACCTCCAAGTGATAATTCCAGCTGTTCTTCTAAGGAAATGAATCGTATAAAAGGTCTGTCTGCTATTTAAAAACCAATTCATTGATTGCATCAGATTTTCAAGGCTCGTTCTAATCATAATCAACATTTATAAAAAAATGTTTTTAACTAAAAGAACAGCTTTGAAAGTTCAATAAATTCTTCAGTTTTAAATAATTCCATAGAATTTTATTTCAGTTTTAGAAACAATTAAAAATTCTCTTATGCATCCATACAGTTATTCCACACTAACAATCTTATTCTTTGCTTTATATACACTCACTTTCAAAAGTTTAGCACGGAAAAGAAAATGCTAATTTCCGAAAGCCAATCAGGCAAGATTCTCTTCCCCAAAAATATCAGATTTCTATTGTTATGAGAACATTTTGCATCTATCCCATTTTGTTTTGGGCATCAGATAATAAAAATATTTTTTTCCTTTTGAAAACATTTCTTCTACAGTCGCTGTTGTAGTTCTTGTTGAGGTTATTTTTATGGTCCTCTAGTAACTTCAGGTGTTAATTGTTAACTTCCGAGCCTGTAATTTTGTCTAAAGGCACACTATCCAAGAAAAACACACTACAAGAAAAATCGTGAGTGTCAAAGCGCTGAAAGAATATACCTACAGCGCCATCTAACCATTGTTTTATCCAAACCGAATTCATGCTCCTGGAAGATTCTTGCTTCCAGGCTTTGTTGATAGAGGAGTTATGCAACAGAAATTATTAAACTTATGTTGCCAAGAAATCCCTGAGTGTAAATTCTGTGTCAGAGATTACCTCAAAACACTTTTGAAAATCATATGTTGCCAATTTAAATGTTTGTAATTAATTCGAGACATTGTTCATCATCCAAAGAGTTTTTCGTTCGTTACCAATTTTGTATTTAGTTAGATATTTTTAACAGAATTATAATTAAATCTATTTTATTTCCTAGTGCAATGCAACGCGTGACATATTTGAAAAGAAAGTTACGCCGAAAAAGTAAAAATACAAGAGCACATGCATTTAACATTGAATAAAAGTTTATCTCCGTAATTGATATTTAATTTGAATAAATGTAATTGACTACTATGTTACCTATAACCGTAGTTGTACTCTTTTTACTTTCCAGAAACCGCTAGAACTGTCTCACACGGCCTATTTAAAAAGCTATAAAAGCTGGAGAGAAACATCTCAGCTCAGTTGTTTATTAGTTGTTGCTTAGATAACTGCTGCTGTAGATTGTAGCGAATTGCGGTGAGATCGGATTAGCTTTCTCTGCGCTTTGGATTACGTTCTATTCAACGTTTCAGTAGTTTAAAATATAGCTACTTTTATCTTGCGTGATATTATGATATTGTATGAATATCTTTGAGGAATAATCCAGCGTTTCGTTATATTTCTTGCAATTAGAATAAATTTTATTAACTTTTTATGACTTGCGCATTCAATCTATTACGAACCCGTATGCACGCAACAATACATTTTTGAAATGAGGTGTTCGTGATCCTGATTCTACTTCATATAAAATGTTTTACTTATAAAATCATCTGTTACAAGAACAACATCCGATTCTTGTCATACTTGCTCCAGTTACGTATATCTTTTATCACCGTCTTCACAGAAGCAACATTTTTATTTCTGAAATAATATAACAGGCTTTCGGATTAATATAAGCGTATGGCTAAATGTCGCACGAATACATCACCTTTAACTATACTTATGTGGAAAATTCACGAGATGTAAGATTTGATGACAGCAGAAAAGGTGTGAAATACCAGGTCATTCCACTGCAACTCAGGCAGCGAGCCCACAATGTCAAAGAAATTTCTCCGTTAAGAAAATCAGGAAAATATGATATTTAATGCACCAATTTCCTTACGCTCTTCGGAGACTGCCTTTATCTGATTTTCCTTTATGCGTGTCAAATTAATATATCATTAACAAATTCCACATCGAAACTGAGATCGAGTCAATCATTTTTTTCGCTAAATTCAGAGTGGTAACATACATATTATTTTTGTTTTAGGTTAAGAGAAGAAGGCACCATGCCCCCGTCGTCTTCAAATACAGGGGCCAACTAAATCAAAACATTACGAATAATTCTGCGTCACAGAGGCTTGGGGAAAATCTTCATTCCTTCTGAGGAGTCTCACCAACGGCCTCCATGTTCCTCCACAGAGCTATGAGGTAAGCGAACTACAATTAAATTTGTTTCGTAAAGTAAAATAACAACTTCAATATATATATATATATATATATATATATATATCTTCTGGAGTCATTATGAATACAACTTTCTTAAAACCAAAATGAGAATTTTCAACGCTGAGGTAAATGTTCAGGAATTACTCAAAAGAAGAATATTGACAGCAAAATTGCGGTTCCCTTTATTTACAGACAGGGACGGAATATAGCATCCAGGACTTATCTTAAATAGTTAAGTCTCATTTTTAAATTTCAGCTCACCTCATCGAAGTTCTAAGTAATTTTGAGAAACTTAATGGCAGAGGTATGAGTTAGCGTTAAGTAATATTATTTTATAATCAGAGTTAAACAGTATTGATTGATGTTTATAAAATCCTTTTTAAGGCTTTTGGAATACAGAAACACAATATTTTCTTCCTGTATATGTTTTCAAATAATAGCGTATAACACGTTAAAAAAGACTGAGCGACTGAAGTATATCTTAAATGGTTAGTCACAGTCGAAAGCTTTCAGTTTAAAAAAGGAATCAAATAAGATATAACAATTTTGGTAAGATTTTTACCATCTTCTAGTTAAAAAGCAGAAAATTAAAATAATTAACAAGTATTAATTATTTTAATTAACAAAATTAAAATAATTAAAAATGAAAACTGCCAAAATCATATGACTTAAGCCATTACCATTCATGGAAAAAATGGCGAAATTGTTGATTTCAGGGATAGTATAAGAACTGGGTAAAAATATTTTTTTAAATATTTTAAGCATATCTAAGGATTTATAACCATAATTTTTCTTCAAGTTTTTTTTCAATAAGAAAGCTACGTTTTAAAAACAGTTAGAAAAGTACATTTTCGAATTGTGCACATAGTTATTATAATAATTCGTATATGGCTTTTATGTAACCAGCAAAAATTTAATTAATTTTATCTAGTCATTTTAATTGCATGGAGATGATTCCCTAGCACCATTTCCTTACTGAAATTAAAAATTTCTGTAAAACATTGGATACTGCAGAAAAAATAAATAAAAATTTTATATATTTTTAAATTTATCAAAACAGCAAACGTTTATCGTGATACATCTTTAAATGGTCCTTCGAAATTCGCAGCTACTCGTTCAAGAGAAATAGTTATGAAACGCATCGCATATAAGACAGTTTTCTTGCTTAAACCTAGAATTGCGAATCATAAAAATGGCAGATATTTTTCCTCCTGCTAGAGACGAGTAATCGTCGCTAAATAGTATTAATAAAAATCACAATTTGTCCAGCCCTTAAGAATTCATATTAATTACAGAAACTATAACAAAATGTAAATTTTTAAATTAACTTTAATAAAACGGCTCTGTAAAAATAACTGTCAGTGATTCAAACAAAGACTGAAGCTAAGTTTTAACTGTCGTAAATTTGCGTAACTTCCACATATTAAACAAGCCTTTATTTTTAAACAATTTTGAATGCTTCTATTATTCACTATTTATTAATAATTACACTTAATTGCCGTTAATCGTTTATTGCTCTATTTGAATACAGCAATAAACCCGTATGGAAAGTAATATACGGTAATAAAGAATTATGAAACAGTTTTGAAGCACCTGTAATGGAAGAAAATAAAGTTTAATTTTCTCAATTATTCTGAAATAAATGAAATATTAAAAGACTATTTTCATACTGATTTTTATTACAGACAGAAATTATTTATAATAAGAAATTCACATTTTGCGAAGAAAATGATAGTCGGTAATTACATATTATATAATCAACAACAGTATTTTATCAACAATGAAAAGGATTTCGCGTAATAGATTATTCAAAAATCATCAAAAATAATAATTTAACAACGGTAATAATTTAAATAATTAACGGGAATTCAATGTTTTCCTTTTTATAAATTTTTCTTAATGTGCTCATAGATTATATTTCGCTAAAATAAAGCCATTTAAGTTATGAAAATCAGACAACTTTCTAATGAACTGCCTAGAAAATTAACTAATATTAATTAACGAAAAATATTCATTTTAGAATTGCTTCTAACTTAAAACCTCAATATATTAAAAAAATTTAGCTTAATTAAGGATACTGAAGTTTGTTATTAAATCCTACACTCATTTATTTGCTTATTCATTTCTAAGCAGAACTTTATTGGATATGTGCTTTAATATCCTTTTCATATTTGATATAGGAGAAAGTACATTTAAATATGCTTGTATAAGTCTCGTTAACAACTCACTTTTGCTACCATATTTCATCTAATATGCTAAATGTATTTTAATTGCCATTAACTTTCTATTAAATTTAAAAGTGTTTGAAAATATTACTCAATTAAAAAAGGACTCGGAAATATAATCAAATTGACAATATACTTAAAAAGTGTAGGGCAAATATTTATAACATAGTATCTTGAAAGAGAAGAAAAGAAGTGAGAATCTGACGCGCTATATGAGTATACCTGTTATTTATTTTAATGAGTTTATCTGTTATCTTTTCTGCTCACCAACAATTTCGCCATAAATGCGATTTCATGTAGACAGAGCTTATATTAAAGCTAAGTAGCTAGGTTACCATCTTAAAATCGATAGCTGTTTCTAATCGTAGGAAGCCAAGCAATAATAATTTGCGTTCACAGTCGTTTAAGATTCTCCATCTTCTTATTGATTGGCTGAACAACGAGCAATATTGCATTTAAAATATGTTTTTAAGTCCTTACACAAAGAGTTCCATCCTTCATTTTGATTCTATGAGAGCGTCTTTCTAAGAAATGTGGTAGTTTGCGTGTGGTATTGCGGAGACTTATACAACATACAGCCGTGTTAAATCCCTCCAAGATCTTGGTCTAGAGCGGACGTTCAACTTCGCCCCGGGAAAAGATCAGCATATTTAATCATCTCTCTTCTGCCACGGTCTTCAAACATTTTCATCCATAAATAATTTGAAATGTTCTATGGGGTTATCAGGCGCCGACGAGGTAAATAGTTTATCTTTCAATTCAGTAGCCTATATTGGTGCAGCTCAACCTTTCACTGACAGCCGATTTGGTGATCTCTCAGTATCAGATTTAATTCCAATAATTTTAATTGTTTGAAATCTCAAGGTCATTCTGGTGTGATGAAAAATTATCTTCCCTAAATGCACTAACCTGTGCGATTGTTGTTATCATCCTTCAGTCTCTGCCGCTTAGCATTTTGATTAGTGCCTAGTTGATCAATCATAGTTATGATAAAAACTCTTTGTAACAGTAACAACGCAAAAATAGAGGGCCAACGATTATAGCACTGTTAAAGGTCCATGAAATCCAGCGGCATACGTCTACAGTAACCTTTGTAAATCGGCATCACTATCAGTGTTATCAGCTTCGTTGAACTCGTAGATGGCTCTGAAAGTATTAAAAACTTAAAATTTGTTTGACTTTACATTTCGAGATGCCTACAGATTAAAAAAAATAGTCGAGTACCAACTCGACACAACCTTTACCAGATAGATAATTAAAGGCGACGAGATTTTTCCAATTACGAATAGCCTATATAGATGTCTTTTTCATGCACTAAACACTTTAAAATGCAAACGACTCAAATTTTGGGTAAAATAAGTACAATATTTTATACCTGCATTTATCAATTTCATCTAAGCATATGCTGCATAATCTACGTTATGCTACCTATAATCATCTGTATACATAATATATATTACCAAAACATCTTTCTCCCTCATAGGTATTACAGGCTGTGGATCTACTCATGCAACCTGGTTTTGCTCGTGAGTGTGGTGGCCTTCGTATCAACAGCAGCGTGGATTGTCTCCGACTTCAGGATGTCGTTGTTTCCCTCCATTGATCTTCGCCACCCGAGTTTACTTTATGCTTACCTGGCCCTTGCTCTTCAAGGAGGTATCCTGCAAGCCATCGGCTGCTTAGGGGCTCTTCGGATGAATGAACGGCTCCTCAATGTTTACTGGACACTAATGCTACTCCTACTCTTTGGAGACGTCGTTCTGGGAGTCGTGTGGCTCTTCCGCTTCCATTACCTTTCCGGCAATCTGAAGGAAGAATTACGCTCCCGTCTGAATGAGCAATATGGGGTTGATCTTGAGTTCCAGCTGCTCTGGGATCGACTACAAAGTGAAACGGAGTGCTGTGGGGTGGAAGGGCCGAAGGACTTCGGAAGCAGTGAGTGGCTACAGAAGCAGGACTCTACTATACGCAAGCAAGTGGTGCCACGGAGCTGTTGCCGTATGCAGCAGCGGCCTTCCTTCAGAGAGCCCGAGCCCCTCAATGTATCATGTGTCGAATCCGACCGTAACCCGGCCCTTATTCACCTTCCCGGTTGCTATGAGGCTGTGCAC
Organism: Stegodyphus mimosarum; assembly: GCA_000611955.2. NCBI lineage: Eukaryota > Metazoa > Arthropoda > Arachnida > Araneae > Eresidae > Stegodyphus > Stegodyphus mimosarum. The sequence goes on from KK116898.1 coordinate 409,187, forward strand.
CGGTGGCTGCAGCATGCAGCAGACCTTCTATCCGTACTTGGTTTCTGCGTTATCGCATTTCTTAAGCTTTGCTTCCTTGGAATCCTCCGTTATGAGATAAGAGAAATGATACAGAAGATAAAAGTGCTTCGAGATATGAGCGAATCCCCTGGGCTTTTGGACCCTTCTGGGCCTGCCAGTCTGCTTCCCGGGCCTGCTATGGCAGCGAAGTTGCGCAGGCAGAGGAGCAGCACTGACCAAAAGCAGCCACCAAATGGGAACAACAATGAGGCCGAGCCCTCTTCTCCAACTAAAAAGAGCTCCAGCCCAGTATGAGACACTCCTTTCAGATGAGTACCTAACAAAGTATAACTGAGACTCGAGTCGCCGCTCCCATCGAGCCTCTGATGGTCCGGAATCATCCAGTTTCCAGTCATTCGAAACGACGTTAGTGAGAAGACACATAATTAATATTTAACATAAAAAACACGCATTCATGTAAATACAAACACGAACATAGAAACACATATATTGAATGCCTATCATTAAACTGAAAAAAAATTTATTGAACATATTCAACTGATTACCATAAAATTCCCATTCTAACTGATAAAGTTTAACGAATATTTCGTTCATTTTCTACGCAGGTTTCTAAGTTATTTCAGGAGTAGATGTGGGATACTTAAACTTCATCACATATTCTTTAACACTGTCTCAGTTGTTAACACATAGCAAAAAAAATAACATATGTAGTACTATTTTGAGAAGTTCAGATGAATGCATTCGCAAGAAAAAGAAACACGCCTCAAACCCAAATGGTTGAATGATCATCACAAGCATCATGATTTTTATCTCTAGTACGTTAAGTGTTTAGAGGAATAATTTTATGTGACCCTTACCCCTTTTATTACAATACGACTTTAAATTAGCATCTCAAAAATAATGCGACTCCTGGAGATAATGTCAAACCTTTCCTTGCTAAATTTATGGTAATCTTGTTGAAAAAATTTAATAAATAAATCGCTTTGATAGGCGTACACGTTAACACATTTCTCTCTATATCTATCTATCTATCTATCTAGGAGCTTCATCCAACAAGAACCAACGGACGGCTTCCGATGAGATATTTCTTATATCCACATTAGCTATCTCTTTTTCTGTCTTAGATACTTTCTATAAACGCATAGAGTCAGATATTTTCTTTAGCAAGCTTTTCGTACAAAGCGTGGAAAATATGTAGCGTAAAGTTCACGACTCTTCTCGCGGACCGTAGAAGGTCCTCGAATAGGAATAAAATTTTAAGAATTTAGCAATGAAAGTGCGAGCCGTACGTTTCGACGTCGTGTACCATGAATTTGGTTGTTCTTTAACTACATAACAAAGAAACTATATCTGGTAAATAAAGCAACCGCGATAAAGTGAAACGAATATTTTGAAGGAAATATCGGACTGATTTTAATTTATGTAAAGGAAATAAAATCTCTTGGAGATGATTCAAGATTTTACTTCTTAAGTCTAAGAAAGAATTACCTAGTCCTCTTTCTTCTTTTTCGAATCCTGGATATCGTTTTAGCTTATACATGATTAGAAAGAGAAATTAGAGTTAATAACAGTGTGAAGTAGAATTATGAAACAAAACAGGAAGTTGGTAGATCTAGCAGGAAGTTGGTTCTTTGCGAATCAAAACAGCAATGAGGATGGTAAACTCCATTAAAAGCATAATGGAGCTTGAGATAACTAAATGCAACTACTAACTTCAACAAGTGCCTGTCTCCAATTTTGCAAATATGAGTAGCCAACGGATGTCATTATCTTGTACCGAACATCCTGTACTGAACTTATTCCACGAAGTCGAAACGTAAGGGATCGCAGGAAAGAGGCCTTTTTACTACTATAAAATTTAATGTAACCTCTCTTCGATGACCGCGAGTGAGCACTTTTCACATAGATAGAAAATTCTTTTTTGATCCAGTTTCGCTTATGATCACTTGATCACGAAACCAGGGAATTACTACGCGGTTGCCCAGTAGAGAAGACTACGAGTCATTCCCACATATCAAGTTTTAAGATCCCAGTTATTAGGGACAAATAGATGGCATTAATTGTGGTCAAAGAATTAAAGTAGAGACACATACTGGAAGCCGACAGAAAAGATACATGCGGCTAAGATGTCAGTAAATCTGATATAAATCTGCAGAAGTACATGTTCTTATAGGAAGTTATTGTAAGGGTGGGGATTTTATCTGCAAATAAGAAACCTCTTTCGGCCACGCGTTATTTACTAATGACGTCATTAAGGCCCAAAACAAAAGACGCACATATCAGATGATGAGCATTTTGTCTTAGGGACCTCGATTAGCGGGTTCCCTTAAATATTTTGCTGCTTCTCACTTTAGATTTATTCTAAGGTCAGTGTATTTGATAAACTTCCAATTTTGTTTTGAAACTTTGAAAAATGTGATAAAAATTCAGTTATAAACTATGCATAAAAGATCACAATGTAATTCAATTTTGGTACAATGAAATTCGCATTCATTGGCAGTCTAATTATTCAGGATAAATTAATAACAAATATTATTACACTGTATGCCAACAAAATATTGCATTTTTTTTAATAAAATACGTTAAAAACTATTAAAAAATTAACTTTTATTCTGCCAATTACCATGAAGCTAAATTTTATTCCATATAAGTTTCTCAGAAGCGACTAACATTACTGCGGCGGGCCGATCTCGAGAACAACTCCACGATCGCAAATTTGAAAGAGTTAGAATTCTTGAACCTAGTACAACGGAGCTCTTTTGGGCTAGCGGTAAAGAATTCGACTTACAGTAAATTGACCCACGATCGAGTCCCGCTCATGCGACGCAGCACTTCTCACTGGTGACAATAGATGGCGACACGAGCAAGTGACTACCCAGGCTTCACCGAACCACTTGATCGCCACATTGGTGACCCGGAGAACTACAGACTCCTCCCTCGACTGAGGATAAATGACGAACTACGTCACAGGCTCCGCCCCACAACCAAAAACGGGGACACACATGCCAACACAACGGGTTTCCTCATATCACATCATAGATGCTTCGAGAGGGAGTATGCGGCGGACCGATTTCGAGAACAACTCCGCGATCGCAAATTTGAAAGAGAATTCTTGAACCTAGCGCAACGGAGCTCTTTTGGGCTAGCGGTAAAGAATTCGACTCCCAGTAAATTGACCCACGATCGAGTCCCGCTCATGCGACGCAGCACTTCTCACTGGTGAACACATTATATAATTCAAAGTAATTTTTTTAATTCTGAGTAAAGTTAAGAAAATTCCACAAAATATACAAAAATGCAACAAACTGATCTACAAAATCTCTAATCTCCTACAAAATTCTACCGAAATAAATTTATAAACAAATAAATATTCCCTCGAAACATACAAAACTGAAAAAAAATGGGATAAAAAATAGTCACGTCGTTTTAACACTCACGTATCATACATTATAAATGCAAAAAGACGTTTCAGTTAAACCTGTATTGAATGAACAAAAATGGCGTCATAATTTATACAAACAGAATTGCAATGTAATCTATTAAAAGACGCTGCATTATGCACTGATGCAAAACAAATCAAAAGCTTCCATATGTTACCCTTTATAACCAAGTACTTATGAATACAACCATCAAAAATAAATATGATGTTCTAATCGACACAAAAAGCATTGGATGCGATTGAAATTGACTGGCATTTTAAACATATCCTAGCCTAATAATGCAAACATCGTAACAACTGTCAGTCACAAACGTGGCGTAATATATTGTGAGAACTAAATCTTATTTCGGAGAATTTTCGTTACTAATTTTTTTATATCCTAAGAGCTTATTTACACTAGCAGAATTTTGTGCCTAAGAAACACGTACGAACTTGACGGTTCTGCTAAATAAAAAGAAAGAAAGACATCCTTCCTGAGATAAAATTGAGCATCTACGCATTGATTGAATCAATGAACTAAAAAAAAACCTACGCGGTAATGTTACTGAAAATTTCAAGAATTTCCTTAACGAAAGAAGCGAATTTCATGAAATGCTGCTAAGTGGAATCGTCAAATTCGCGCGCGTTTTGGGGGCTCAAAGTTCCGCTGGCGTAAATGAACCTCAACAGGAATCCCAAACTGATACTATACTGACAACAAGATAAAATTTTGAAATATTCAGCAAGCAAATTATTATTAAACATATACAGCTTGCACATAAAATGACGAAATTTAAAATGTGTTCATCATCTAACATTCGTTTCAACATTTGTTAGAACAGACTTATTAGCCAAATGATCTAGAAAACAACATCTGTAATTGACCAAAGTGTATTGCAGAATATGCTCTTTGACATAATAAAACGTTTTCTTATCTAAGAATCCACCATGACGACGCCTTCAGCCTAAGCGGCAAGAATGCCTCGTTTCATTTATGCAAAGAATCGCTGTTACCAACTAAGAATCACTATTGTCATCATGTAGAATAGCCCTGCGATTACTCAGAGAAGTTCAAAATCTATGTATGTGGTCTTCTAAAAAGCAGAAGTATGAGGAGAAATACAGAAGTTACACGATCTGCAACGAAAGTATCATGAGTGCTTCTGAGGTATTATCGGATCGGATATACAGCACATTACTTTTAAAAGTATTTATATAATTCTCCGCTTCTCATATGTAACTTTTTCCTAGATTTTCCTTCTAAGAATTTGTCAGAAAAAAAGTGCTGACGTCAAATTGCTGAGCGTCTAAAATCCATTGATCATCCGATATCGTTTACGCCCGTGTGTGATTTAAGAGAATGATATTCTAAATTATAATTAGGTGATTTAATTTAGACAAATCGCGTGAGGGATATCTTTCAAGGAAGGTATGTTCTTGTTGAAGATATTTCTTTAAAGAGAGCTTGCTCATTGTTTACTCTATATATGGATAAATTTCATACGTTTAGTTCATTCACTGAGAATAGAACCTGAAATTCTGTAATTATAATATCTTTTATTTTGTTATATTTCAAGTATTTCAAATCATTGTTTCAAATTCGACTATGAGTACTTAAATTAATGTCACCCGAAATAACTTTTAACTTTTTATACTGTATTTTAAGTCTATAATTTCAATAAATTTTCGTTGAAGTACAGAGACGACTGAGAGAGAAACCAGGCCATAATCATAAAAAACAAAATTTTATATCACTCGGTTAAAGAAAACATCAGAGAATTTTTTTTCAGTGAGCAAAAGACATATTCGCTTACCACACACAATCAGTAATTATTTTAAATAATTTAGATAGATTTAAAAATAGAATATTCTCATTACGCTTCGTGTAATACTGACTAATCAATCATACGTTCTCTCAAGGAGAATCTGATGTATTATATGAAAGCTTTCGATCATATTTTGCATGCAAACCTGCTAAAATGTTCTTGCCTTCTTAATATTCATATCATGTAACATTGTAACAGTTTATGACATAAGCTCTGCACGTATTGTTTATCAAATCTCCTATAACCTCGCATATAATTTTTGACCAAACTTCATACAAAAACCAACACTTGCATTCGCAACATGTAGTTCAGTATCATCATATCAATAATAGGAAAAGTATAAACTTCTATTAAGCTGATGTATATGCTGCGAGGTACCGGTGGGTCGAAGCATGCCGTGAAAGAACTCCATCCAGCTAAATAATAGAAAAATGCAGAGCAAACACTTTTCACAATGTTATATTAAAAATGCGAGTAAATTCTTTCTCAAAGGTCAAACATTTTAAGGTGAAATGCAATAATTTTCACCCACATAGCAAATTAACGAAAACCTTATAATATTTGCAGATGTAGGATTAATTTTCAAAAGATTACAAAAACCATATTCTGATTTCTATTTAATTTTTATTATTATTATTATTACATATAGGTTGAGCATGACAAAATGTAGTTTTGAATGACATTACGGTAACAGAGTCTTTGTTGTTTCGAAATAAAACTCAGTTGTTTAGCAGAAAAATATAGAAATGCTTGATGGATTAATTCACATAACTATAGTAGTTGCGAGATTTATAGGGAACTAATCTGCAGCTTTCGACAGAAGTCATACGAAGAACAATACAAAGATTCATAATCAAATATCAACTTCTCTTTGAAAAGAATCCAACACAATCTTTTCTTTGTACACATAAATTATTCACCCAATGGCAACATATCGAAATAATGTAAGAAAATTTGTATCATCGATTTGGAAAACTTTTAACAGAAAAATAGCAACACATAAACACGACTCACTTCGTAGCAAAGTGTCAAAAGTACGAGTAAGGGCACAAAGGCAAGGATCTAAAGATCCGAAAATCCTACATAATTTTTTTCGAGACTTATGTGTTCTAGAAAACGCATATTCTATACATACGCTACATATATCTCTATATATACAGAAATATATATATATATATATATAAGGCCTTTGTAAATAATAGAATATTACAGCCTATATACAAAAGAAGTGAAGATGCTGCGGCATGAAATGTTACAAAACTGTGGCCTTCATAGTGACTGATGAAGTAGCAGGAAGATGCCAGATGGATGTCTATATAAATGGGGTGAAAGAGAGTTGCTCTCGGTCATAAATTTTTGCCTCCAGAACAATAGTCTAAATTTTATATTAAAAACCTAAAAATATAATAATCAAGATGTTATGACTTTAAGACAAAAATAATTTTAAAAATAAAATCATTAATAGGATTAGATTTCATCTGCTTACTTCGAGAGCGGCTCTTGTACCCACCCACTGAAAAGTGGTCTTTCGATTAGCATTCCAGATAACCCCCCAACAAAGAGCTTGGACTGAGCGTGATGCCGTGAAAAAGTGTGAGATGTAACATATAACCAAATAAAAGAACTTCACAGTTCGTGCAAAATCTAAATAAAGTTATCTATATCAAACTGTGTGTTTCATTATGTCTTTTTTCTTATTTCCATACAATAAATGATTGCATATATTCAGTAGAAAGTATATTACATAAAATAGTAGAAACATGATGATGCACCACGAACATAAGCAAAAAATATATTTTACTGATACCTCTAGCTCCTCCAACATAACTAAATTTGTCAGAAACAGAAATATTGGTGTCATCAAAAACGATAGGCTTCATTTTAAATTGTTTAATTAGATAAAGTATTCGAGACAGTCCAACAATTTTATTCCAAAATAAACATGAAAGCTTATGTCTTTTTACTTAAGTTTCTTACATATAATTAATAAATTTCAATATGAGCTCCGTGATTGCCTTTCAGATATCAAATCGATATTCTGTTCGAATCCATGTAACGTTGGTCATGTCTGGTGCCACATTAATTAAGGGAACAACAGATCAAATTGTAACAAATAGTACGCTACATAAAAATTCGTCAAAAATTGCAATGAACAGTTACCACAGATTTAAATTCTTCGTACTACAAGGTTACAGCCCAAAAACGTCGCGGAGAAAACAACGCAAGGTGAAAATGTTGTGGTACAAAACATCGTGGGAGAAAATAAAGCAAAGAAAAAACATCGCAGTTCTAAAACTTCGTGGTACAAAATATCGTCATTGAAAAAAAAGCGGTTCAAAACCTTCGCAGCTTAAAAATATCGTGGTAAAAAATAAATTACCTACAAATCATCGCATGACGATAACATCGCAGACATGCGTTTTTCAGGCTTTAATAATTGTAAATGGATATTCGCTTGTGAGCGCAAGATGGAAAGAAGGATAATTTTTAATTTCATACTTTTTATTAACTATTAAATTTTTAAAAAACAGATAAGAAATTTAAACAAAACAAGAAATAATTTGCACTATAAGAGTACGAGATTAACAAAAGTGAAGAAAATAATCTCATAATTAACTTAGCAATTTTTTATAGATAAATTCATGCAGTTACTTATCTTTCTTTTTCTATTCTTTTTTAGATTATACTTTTCGTAAAAAATTACCAGTAAAACTTTATGAAAAAATAATTTATTAATGATCTTTGTTAGTTAACTATGTCAGTTTAAAATTCTATTAAGTGCTATAAGTTGAATTAATTTTCTATGTTTAAGTTTCCATTTTACATTTTCAACAAATATTTATTAGTTAATACAAATATTAAAGTAAAAATTATCCTTCTTTCCATCTTGCGCTGACAGATCATTATTCGAGTATCCTCTTACAATTATTAAAGCCAGAAAAACGCATGTCAGCGATGTTATCGGCATGCGATGATTTGTACTTTATTTTTTACCACGATATTTTCGACGATGATGTTTTTAAACTGCGAAGTTTTTGAACCGCTTTATTTTTTACGACGATATTTTGTACCATGATGTTTTAGAACCGCGATGTTTTCTCTTTGCTTTATTTTCTTCCACGATGTTTTATTCCACGACGTTTTCGCCTTGCGTTGCTTTCTTCGCGACGTTTTCGCCCGCGATGTTTTCGGCGGATACGTACTATAATATACAATCCGCTTTTTGACGTATAATTGGCATCTTCATGTGAAGAGACAGGATAAAGTCGCTGGTGTCATTAACACTAAGCAAAGCTTCTGCGTATATCAAGTTACCTCGTCCATCCTGCTAGTCACAGTTTGGACATTTCCAACTATTTTGGTGTGAAAACTAAGAAGTCTATTTGGCATAAAAACTAACAAGAGTAGTGGCGGCCGGTAGCATTAAGTAGGGGACTTATTTTTGGCATAAAAACTAAAGATCACCAAAAAGCACTATATAGTGATTTTACATCAAGTCCATATTTTTGATATACTTGCAGTACCGGTTAAGCAAATAAACCTGTGTCTTCGAAACGGTATATAGCCCCATACTGGCATCTCGGAAAGTCCCCAATTAAAGGAGTTTAAATATGTATTTTAAAATGGCGCTTTGTTTTCAATGTGTATTTGAGAACCCATACTTTTTACAATTAAACGTAAAGAAATTTAAATGGAAAAAAAATAGAGTACTGCGTGTTCAAGAGATAATTTATTTGTTGCGTTGGCAACAGCTAAGCCCGCTTTGACATACTCCGTAGAACGCCAAGCAAAAAATGATGGCATCAGCAAGGACGAGGTTTATCGCCGCAGTTGATACACTTTAAACAACTGTCCCGGAGTACTTACTTTTATTCTGACTAATGTTTGTTGTGTCGAAACCTTCGATTTAAAGTTAACTCCGATTTTAAAACGAAATTAATAGCAATTTGAACAACTCGGAGTTATTTCGAGAAAGACTGCGGCGCAGGATTGCGTAAAGCCAATTTATCGCTTTGCGCGCCATATCTGACATGAGTATTTTAATGTCGCACGCTGTTAGAGACATTGGATTCATAAAGATACGCAATCATAATATGCAAGCTCTGGAAGACATCCAGAGACAACAATGAAGGAAACCTGATGAGTTGACCAACAAATCTGAACAGAAATATTCGCTACAGTCGGGAATATTCATCAAGCAATGACTCCCTTCCTACAACATTCTGTGAGTGCCGAGACGATTAACAGACGATTGTATTCCAGGCATGCATACCATTACAACGATTAACCACGACACCACACCAGCGTAACCACAGACTGCAATGCTGTCGCGAAACGACATTATGGAGCCAGCCTGAATGGTAGTCGGTATTTTTAATGATGAATTTCGCTTTTGTTTTAATGTGAACGATCAACGCACCCGCGTCTAGAGGGTAGGCGTTCAGCGGTAGAATGAAAGCTTCGTTTGCACGTCAGATGTCCACATGGATGACTGTCATGGATGAAGCGCAATTTCATATGACGTCCGATCATCGTTGGACTTCGTTACAGACACTTTGACATCCCAAAGCTGTGCTGATGAGGTCCTTCGATGAACGGTCCTGCCGTTTGTAAATGCCAGCCCCACAGTTCTATTCCAACTGTATAACGCTTGTTCTCATTCTCACACTGCTGGTATCTTAAGGGCTTATCTTGAAGCCATAGGCATTGTGCCATGACCAGCCGTATCGCCAAATTTATCACCTATAGAAAACATCTAGGTTACTATAGATCACAAAATCTGCAACTACAAGCGAAAGGCCAGTGGGCAGAGAAAGAACTAACGCAGGACTCCATGAGGTACCTCTACGACTCCATGCCACGACGGAAGAATGCAATAGAAATGATAGCTGACATTTCTTCTCATGATTGCAATTTAACGATTTACAACACAAAAATTGCATAAACAGAGGTACAAATTAATAGCCCACAACAAATTATTTCTAAATTGTGCTTTTACTTTTCATTATGCACGTAATTTAATAGCTGAAGTTTTTAAATGATTTAACGTTTTTATCCAGTTGCGAATACCAAAAAATTATTTTCACGTAGCAAATTTCATCTTTATTTCCTTTCTTTCTCATCCACCCGGGTATCCGCCGAAAACATCGCAGCAAATACAATGCGCATGAAAACGTCGCGGAGAAAACAACGCAAGGTGAAAACGTCGTCTTAAAAACATCGTGGGAGAAAAGAAAATGTGGAGAAAACATCGCAGTTCTAAAACATCGTCATCAAAAATAAAGCGGTTCAAATACTTCTCAGTTTAAAAACATCCTCCTCGAAAATATCGCGATAAAAATTAAAACACCTACAAATCATCGAATGATATAACATCGCATACATGCCTTTTCAAGCTTTAAAAATTCTCATATTCGCATAATGATTTGTGACGGCAAGAAGGAAAATGAGGAATATTTTCACTTTTATATTTTTGAATTAAACGTTTCTTCTGAATAAATAACAAGAAAATTTAAGTATTCAAAACTGAAACTGAGTAGAAAAATAATTCTAGGTACAGCAATTAGTACAATTTTAAATTTCTTTAGTTCACAGCCCATTAATTAATTAATCTTTTTTATAAAGTTTTATTGGTAATTTTTTATGAAAAACATAGTCTAAAAAAGGTTATGAGTAACTGCCTGTGGTTATCTTTATTAAAATTGTTTAATTAATTATCATATTGTTGAGTGCGTACGGATTCGTATTGGATTGAATACACAAGTCGATAAAAAGTTAATAAAATTTATTCTCATCCCAAGAAATGAAACAAATACTGAAATTTCCCCGGAGATTTCGTACAATATCGCACTATTTCACAGTAGTTATATTTTAAACTACCAGAATATAAACAGAACTCAAATTCAAAATACAGAGAAACTAATTCGATCTCACAGCGAATTCGCTAGAATCAATAAGAGCACTAAGTAAACAATTACAGTTCGCATAACAACAACAACTGAGCTGAGATGTTTTAATCCGGCTTTTATAAGTTTTTTAATCCTGCACGAGATCATTCTGGTATTTTCTCGATTTTTCTGAATAGCATAAACAATTACGAGATATCTATTTATTAAATTCACGCGCTCTTGTATTTTTAGTTTTCCGGCGTAGTTTTCTCTTAAATTTCGTCACGCCCTGCATTGCATGCGAAAATAAAACAATTTTAATTACACTTCTACTAAAAATAGCAAATTAAATACAAAATCCGTAATATTATAAAATTATGTTAACTGCTATAAGTAGCATTAATTTTCTACTTATTTTCAGTTTTTGAATCCTTAAGCTTCCTTCTGAATTTTTCAGCAAAAGTTTATTGGATAGCACAAAAATATAAAAATAAAAATATTTCTCATTCCTTTTTGCGCTTACAAACTATTTTGCGAATATGCATTAACAAATTTCTTAAAGCCTGAAAAACACATATCTGTGATGTTATTCATCATGCGATGATTTGTAGGCGCTTTATTATTTATCACTATATTTTTAAATTGTGAAATTTTTGAATTGCTTTATTTTCGACGACGATGTTCTGCACCACGATGTTTTAGAACTGCGATGTTTTTCTTTGCTTTCTTTTCTCCCACGATGTTTTGCAAGACGATGTTTTCACCTTGCGTTGTTTTCTCCGCGACGTTTTAATTCGCGATGTTTTCGCCTGTGACCTCCACCCGGTATGCTAATTTTTGTTTTTTCCCGTGTGCCTATAAATGTCACGCAATTGCCATTTTTGCCGTTTTTGTATGCGCATAAAATTCTGGAAATGCTTTAACCCCTAACTGTTTATCCAGAGATTTCCACGGGCAACATAAAAGTAGCAAAACTGGCTCATACCACCAGTTCCGCATACATGCGTTTGTTACATATATTAAAAATGTATCATCCTGTTTCAATGTTTAAACGCCAGTAATGCATTTTTATACCGTATTCAGACTTTAGATCATATTTTATTGAACAGATGAGTTTGACTTTTCACTAAATTTCATGTACACTAAACCCTTACCGAACGCGGGGGTTACATCATTAACACATTGCGCGTGAGGGAATATCGCGTTCTGCAAAGATAACTTTCTATGAAAAAAAAGGTAGGTACAGTTTAGATTAAGAAAGCATGTGTAATTTATGCAAGTCTATTACTATAACTAAAACAGGGAATCAAACAAATGTTAATTCAAAGGATTTCTATTATTGCTTGATAAGTAGGTACATGCCGCCTAACCGGTATAGTGGTTAGCGTCGCTTACTGCCGTGCCGAAGGGCTCGGGTTGGAATCCCGGAGAAGGCGTGGATGTTTGTAAATGTATAGGGCGGCACTTTAAATATGCGGCGAGCCGAAAATCCTCTCGTGTGGATTGGTGAGAGAGGAGAGGGGTGGGAGACCCCTGGATTCCCTCCCCCGGAGTGCTCTCCCTCAAAATTTGGGGTGGAAAATAGAAGACCAACCTCTCTTCGGAGTAGGCTCTGGCAATCATTCTTCCATGTGGTAATGGACACGACAACAAGAAGTAGGTACATAATAATTTTTTTAAATAGCTGGTGATTTTTGCTTGAGATAGTGTTTTAACGGAACTAATTACACTTTTCGCAGGAAGGAGAGCAAAAGTTTTCAATACGTGCCATGAAGTATCTCTTTCTTTCTTCATTTGGGTAAATCTCCATTACAAAATCAGATAGTTCCTGTGCCTTTTATAACAATCATTTAACTTCTTGTACATTAAAGGCTCTTTATCTTCTTTATTATCGCTGTTTTCCTCGTCGGCTGGTGTTATATCATTTAATTCTTCATTTGATGATCGTCATTGTGGACTAATTCCTCAGTTTCTCTTTATTCCATATCTGAAAATCCTTCGTCGCCCATTGCTTCTGCAGTGTGCACGATTTTCTTGGCTTCATTTTCAATCGATAGAAATCTTTTAAACTTTTTTACGACTTCTGGCCAGAGCTGATGCCAGGAAGCGTTTATTCTTGATGAATTAACTTGTTTCCATCTCATTTAAATCATTTCTATGCAGTCTTATGTTGAACTGCTTATGAAATGCCATGTGTGTGTGTGCTTCTTTCCTTTGCTTTATTTGCAGAGATGTAAATACGTCTGACATAACAGATTTTGGATGTTTTTATGATTCCTTGAATCATTGGCTGAAATAAGGAAGTGGTGTTCGGTGGAAAGAATAAAACCTATACATTTGGATGCAATGGCTGTGAGGGCTTCAGTACCGCATCCTAGAACATTACTGAGAATCAGGAGAACATTAAAGCTTAGTTTTGCTGTTCTAAGTAATGTTTGATTTCTTCAAAGAATGAATTATCAAACCAGTCATTATAAAGGACTATCGCAAAGCGGCCTACACTCTGCAGCATACCGCTTATAACTGAAATTCTGGCATTGGGCAAATTAAATGGAGAAGATTCAGAAAACAAGTACACGCAAAATCACGTTCCGCAAGTCTGCGTTCGGCAAGGATTTATTGTATTTGCATAAAGTTCGCGAATCGGTATGTAGATTTCCAACATGAAATAAAAAATACGAAATTTTTGAAGCGATCTTATAAAAAAGAAATTGAGCTATGAGAGGGTTAAATCGTTTCTACAGAAAGAAATAAAAATATAATTAGCAAAACGCGATAATGTTAGTTTAAGAGAAAATAAATGTGCGCAGAAATTCGCTTCAAATATGCTTCATACTGTAGACAGCATGTTGAAACCACAAAAGTTGTCTTATGTTTCAAGGTCAACGAAAAAATAAAGAACGTCCTAAGAAAATAACTCTTGAAGTATAATGCAAAGGAATTTCTGTCTTCAATAAAAACTCCCAAGACAAAGGAAATAGGACTGGAACTCCAAAACGATAGAGAACTAAAGGCACAGCAAATCACTCAAAGCTGATAAAAAAAACATTAAAAGAAAATCTGATAAAGTATCAGTAAAAAACCAATACTAAAGCTAATAAACAAAGAGATGACGACAATACGGAATCGTTCTCTGATTGGCTAAAAAAAGATCACGCGTAAGGTTGAAGAATTCCTCAGCGATTTTAGAACTGCGAAGGAAATAATATAAAGAGAATAGATTTTGAAACAGTCCAATTTCTACAAATTTGATAAAATTAAAAAAAAATGCTACCTGACTTCCCTGACCTAAACTCGCTCACCGAAAATAGATGAAATTAAAAACTATCCGCAGATTCATTATCAATTGAAACAATAGAAAACCCAAAATTCAGGACCACACTAATTTCCAAAGCTTTTACATAGAGAAACTAGCCGTACTTACTAATCACCACGAATTGGACATCAAATTACAAGCTGTTTCTCTCAGTTAGATGACATTAGAGCTATTATTAAGAAAGAAGCGGTAATCAATTTAAATTTCCTTAGTTTACGACTCTATTAAACAAAAAATTCTGCTAATTAGGATCAGGTATATAATTCTGATTTTAACGCAGTTATTGCCAGAATCTTAATGCCAAACATGACGTAAGGAATTTTACAAAAATAAAACGGCAGAGGCAAAATTCTAAAGAAATGCGTAAATAAAAAACAAATAATTGCTATTGGATATCAAACTGAGCTTAGGCCTAATATACTTATAATGTAAACTACTTTCCTGGGTTTACAGTCAAGCAAAAACTTTCATCTGATCATCTGCCAATAAATTTCACGTTTTCACAGTTTAAATAATGGTTATTTCAAATTTTCTACATTCACTAATTTAAACAAATTCCATGAAATTATGCAACAACTGATATCGATTCTCTCTAGAACTGAAAAAATATAAGAAATTGTAAACGCCATTGATCGGTTAGTTTAGGTAAACTGAATATACCAAAGCCCACGAAGGCTATCTGTCTAAGGGGAGGGATGCCTTCATAGAGCACTTTCTGAAGGAAACTGGCAAGTATTACCCGTTACTACACCGTTACACACGGGGAAAATCAAGTATGCAGCCAATTGGGATCGAACTCGGGTCGAAGTCTCAGTATTCAGCTGTCTTAACACTCGGCCACTGAAAGCTATTGATCAGCCAAAATTTTAAATACCGTTAATGTAGCTAGAAAATGAATTTTCTGTCTTCATTTTAGAATTAATTAAAGAGGAAATCGGCTGAGAAATTAAGAACTCTCAGTGCAGATTTACAATGACAAATTAAAGCATTAATCGGGAAATTATGCATCTTTACCAAAGTTGTGCGAATGTAATTGCAATAAGTATATATCAAGTAATTAACACTAATGATCACTCGGAAAGACATTTAGCTAGGAAATTAAAACCATGTCGCTTATTATTGGCCTATTGCACATGAAATTAAGAAGCGGGCTTATTAGTCTATAGAAGTGATTCTCAACCTATTTTACCCATGCATCCCTTTCACCATTTCAAGAAAATCATTTCCTTTCCTTCTTTTCCAGAACTGAAATATACATATATGCGTGTGAACAACAAAAAAATGAAAGTGTAGAGACATTAGTGGTTTTTTTTTATGCGGAAGACGTGAAAAATATGAAATGCCCTCGCCGGGACTCGGACCTCTCAAATATGCGCCGCGTGTACTACCGTTACACCACGAAGGAATGCGGGAAGGAGGGAGAAAATACCTTATAAATTCCCCCTTTTAAAAGCCGACTGAGGATTAAAGGACCCAGTTGCCAAATCCTCGGGGTGAAGTATCATCATCCACTACTTTTTCGTTCAGGCACCATTGTAGAGCTATTAGGTTATTTTGAAACAGAAGAAGTGAAAAATATGCAATGCCCTCGCCGGGACTCGAACCCTGGACTCTCGAATACTCGCTGAGTGTACTACCGTTACACCACGAAGGCATGCAGAAAGGAGGGAGAAAATACTTTATAAAGGAAATATTGATAAATACCAAAATTTAAATAAAAGTATATTTTATATTCATGAAATAGAATTAAATACTTAACAGTTAATAAAAATTTGACCATATCCCCCCCCCCGAAACTATAAAATTCTTCCCTGATCGAGAATCTTTGGTCCATAACATACACAGAGTGATTCTGAATTATGTTACAGCAAGTAGAAGGGACCCAAAACATAAGGGACCGAGCAGGCAGAAGGAACTGAATTTTTTGCAATGGAACATACGAGAGAAAATGGGGTGTTGAAGAGGCAGAAAGCGCTATTGCCGTGCGGATTTCGAGAAGTATGCATCGCTACACGAAGGTTAACCGCACCTACTCACATTTTATCAATGGGGCGGGAGCGGAAAAAAGAACTGCTCGAAAGATGTATAGAAAACGAGTCCTAAGTAGACAGCTGCCGAATCACTAAGTATTAATCAAGAGGGTATTAACAGGAGGCTGTGCGAAAGTGCATCATTCCTTGCTGACAGAGATAATGTGGGGACGGCTTATTACAGCTGTAACAGAAGTAGATTTAATGCTTGAGGATAATCCTGCTACAAGCATGAGAATTGTTGAATATGTTTTGGGTGTGAGTTAAGCAAATGTGAAGGACTTAAAATAAGGAAAACAGCACCGTGTCATTTGTAGAGACTGATGCGTTGAAACCGCATGATTAGTCTCAGAGTGTTAACTTTGCCCACTGGTACCTACAATAGACTGCAGCAAATCCTGACTCTCCCTCATATTTTGTCTATCTTATTCACTAATGAGACCATGTTTGTAGGTTCTGGTATGTTTAACATCCACAATTCTCACATAAGAGCGCGTGATAATTCACATGGCACGATATCACATGCCTATAAGGAAAGATTCTCCATTCATGTTTGGTTAGCATCGACACAACTACTTAGCAGGACATTCGTAAACACTTATCGCACGTAGCATCTTTCTGACTGATATCTTACCGGAACTTTTGTCGGATTATCCCTTAGTTGTTCGCACATGAATATGGTTCCAGTACGATGGAGCGCTAGTTAATTTGAACAGTAAAGTCAGAAATTACCATCAGGCTATTTGTGGATCCCACTGAATTAGACAAGGTGGAAATGCTTTTTGACGTACACGATCACCAGATGTGACACACATGAATTTCTTATTCCGCGAACACATTAAAAGCATGATCTACGAAAATCCCGTTGAATCCGATAAAAATTTAGTGGCCAGACTGTCAGCTGCTGCTGAAAATGTTAAGTGTTCAGATCTTGGTTCATGTATACCGATACATGCGCCTCCGTTGTGAATCTTGTATCACTTTATGTGGTCACGGTTTCAAATGCCTATTATAAGAAGATAAATTATTAACTCGTTGGTTTCTTTTGACTTTATTTACCAGTTGTTCATACCTTTCTTAATGTGCCAGCACTTGCATGCGCGGTTTCTGCACACACATTCCATTAAAAAATCCCCTTATTCCAACCCCGTATACATTTTTTCAGGGTACTTTGGAATCACTGCATACTATAGTGTCCAAAATCTTTGCATTGTAACTCAGAAAACATTTCCTCCCAGTGTAGGATCTGGAAAACAGCAAACACCGTTATTACGTACCTCGTTTACTTGTGTCCAAATACAAGAGAAAGAACTTATTAAACACACCTTCCAGTGGAAATCAATCCGTTTATTTGTCAACTTAATGAAAAAGCGTTTCTTATTTAGAATTTTAATTCCTATCAAAGCCATAAAAACCCTGCTAAAGGCCTTTATTTTAATGAATCTGTAATGTTCTCCTTGGCTTAAGAACTTTTCTAATAAGTGGAAGATGTACTAATTTTCACTAGTGTAAGAATTTTTTAACACAAACTAAATGAGATCTTACACATTGCTGAAAATTACAGATCAATCAACCTGCTTCTTAGGCAAAGTATTTAAACGCATTGTTAACTTAAACATATTTAGGAAAAACCACAAAAATTAAAGTCGCTAAAAGTTTTTAAAAATTGAATACTTTTTTACATTTGCTTATTGTTGAAAGAAAGCTCCTGGAAATGATAAAACAAAATTTGGAATGTTTAGTCTAATTATGTAATATAATATCACGTAATGACTTCCATTTGCTATCTCACAAACACGCGCACTTCCAAGTGCATTTTCCTTCTATGAATCAAGATGTCCAGTCCCAAGTGCACAAATTTTTATTATAATGCTTTTGTCTGACTGATCGACATTGCGGGTTTTACTCATGAACGCTAACTCTTCAAGTAGTTCACAGGAAAAAATAATCTAGTAAATCAGCAAAAATTCTCTGGCCAGTTTAAACAATTAAATAGGACTTATTTAGCTCTTACTGTAAGGGTACACATGCAAATCTTTTCGAAGTCAGTGTAAAGACACTCTGGGAGTATGAAGTTGACAGAAGCCAAGTGAGTGTTGTTGCATCTTGCTGTTTAATTTCACTAAACATGATTCTCATTTTTAAGACCAGCCTGGGACATAACTCTGGGCAAATGGACCAAACAATTCTATTATTGGAAATTTAAAATTAAATGAATAATTGCCGAATTAGAGATTGGATTTGGGTTTCTTTATAACGGCATGTGATGCGCGCAAGGTACTATATATTTTCAAAATAAAATACTACGTAACTTCGGTTCGCGGTCCATGTTATTATTCTTCATAACAAATTTCCAAGCGTTGAAATGCTAATATCTAAAGAAAAAGATAACGAAAGAAAGAAATAGGGGGAAAAGTCATTAACATATAAACTGTTTTCAATCTGTTAAATGGAGCGTATCTTACACCACCTTGCCTCGCTTAGAACCTACATGACTGATAACAAAACTGCTAACACTATCAAATACGGATCAAAAAAATAAAAGGTATAGACTCGGACTTCAAAATGAAGAGTAGTCATATTATTTCTTTAGCCCCTAAAAGGAATTTCTATTTTTTATCTTTGATAATTCACACAGCACTTATTATAAGCGGTAAACTGCAAATGATGAATATCATTAATCTGATATAGATACAAATCATAATGAAGAATATTTCTGTATAGCTTTCATATGTAACCCACTATATTACACAATTAAATTTTATTCAATTATATGTACACGAATTAAAAATATTTTAAACCAATATTTTATATAGTGTTACGTTAGAGCAGAATGAAATTTTTTGTAACTTTTGCTAAATTGCCAGGGCGATTATTAGCTCAAATACAATATTCCAAAGGTTCTCCCTGTAACTTTATTTCAGAAATTCTGCCTTTAATTTTCAGTACAGTATGCTTAAATAATTATGTAAATTTTTGACCGCATAGCTTTAATTAACATCATCCTTCTCCTCTTAAACAGTCGTTAGGGAACAATTCAAAAATCTACACATCAGACTGCAACGTAATTTTCTGTACAATTTAACCTTTCTCACACACCGGACAAATTTAAAGACATTACTATACAAAGAGAAAGAGAAAAAACTTCCATTCTAGCAAATTTTACAAAACTTCTTCAAAGCCAATCATACGATGCCAAAGCAGTTCTTTCTTTGCAGAAAAAGAAATCTCAGCTGGTATTTTGTTTTTCTCTCTGTGGGTATCTTAAAAAAAACACAATGGAAATCTAATGTTACAGGCATAAATAGATTAAAATGAATTTTTAATAAAAATATTGTCTTGTACCTATTCTCGACATACAAGCAATAAAAGAAAAATTACCAATCCTATGAACAATCTTAAATGATGGAAATCAGCATTATTGATCATTAAATTTACTATAATAATGAGACGGAATAAACTCTCGCTTTGTCATAAACCCAAATTATTTTTCTGCGAAAATTTTAAAGCGAACTATTCTTGATATCATTATGTTACCACAAATATTTGATATCTGTTATAAAACGTGAAATTCATTTTATTCGCATTCCTAATTTCTGCTTCATATTAATTTCATTTATGCCATTAATAAATTGCCGAATAAAATAAAATATCAACTGTTTAAAGATGTTTTTTGCCAATTTTTTCTGAATATTGGATAACATCCTTTTTAAAAAAATAAATAAATAAATAAAAGGAATGAAAGAGTTGAGGAGAAAGTGACAAAGAAATTCCCTTATGTCAATGAGTTTCGTTTTTGAAGAAAGTTTCCTGTTATAGTGTGCAGATTTGCAAACATTCAATTCGGCTTGCATATTTATTGTTAGTTAGATTTCTAATTGATTCAGTCAAAACTCGCTAAAGTTGTATATCTGTGAGAGAGAATATCCTCGTGTGTACATTCTAGAAAAATGGTAATACATGTAGAAAGCTTTATGCAGCCAGTCTTTCAGCATAGGTTCGAGCCAAGCCGAATGATTAGCATTCAACGGATTTATGAACTTGTTACTTGCAGGCCGGATATTTGTCTTTAGTCACGATGTAAGACTAGATTAAAACCTTTAGCAAGCAGCCAGTATCAGATGTTTCATTTGGCATAATAATGTCATGAATAATGCTAGTTATGAAGAAGGACACAAGTATGAAATGTACGTGTAAACTTAGCAAGCTTAATTGAATAGAGCGACTTCTCGTTTTAAAGAATTTCGGATGCTTAAGGTAATATACAGAAGCAAAATATACGTATACTCCTATTTACTTTCGTAGGAGCTTCTTATAGGGTATTTCCAATTGAAAAGTAAAACATGTCTACAATGCTTTGCATTCTTCGAATTAACCTATATTGAGTATCTTCGAAGGAACATCTGTCGGAACAGACACTCAGCTGCTCCTGAAGCATTGACAGTCTCTTTTCGTATCTGTCATGAATGTCGGCTCAGTAGTTTGAACGATCTGAAACCTTTGATCTAGAACCATATAATAACACAGAATGAGGAGTCAACGAGTAAGAAATTAAGGAAATAATATGATTGCGGCATGTGATTTAACACCGTGTGCACTACAGGACGAAACCATACTGTACCACATGATGTTACTTTGCGCATTTCTTCTACAGAGGGAAAGCTAACGCCTTCTGTAACACTTCTCCGAGAACTTTTTAAAGAGAAATGCATTTTACTTTTGTGCATTTATGTATATGTAATTTAGTTACGATAATCTTTATAAATAGCTACTTTAAAAATTTCGTTTTAAGTAGATACTTCAAAATGCCATAATATTTGTTCCGATTTAAAATAAAATAACTAGCTTAAAATAGTATGAGTAATGTATAACAATATTACAAAATTCATTAAGTAACAATGTTTGTAATGAAAAGTAACAAATACAACGTAAAATACGCAAAAATCATATATATTAAGAGACCTAGTCATTTAATGATTTGTTGCAAATTTATTCTTGTTTTTTCTGGCATTAATATTCTAAATCATTCATATTTTTAAATGCCTTCTTAAAAAATAGCTGTTATGTTTACTCTTCTTTGCTCACCTGTAGATATATTTACATTTAAATCACAGTTCCTTTAACCAGAAGGTTTTGCGCGCTACATCCAGAAAATACCAAAATATACTCTACTCATTCAACAAATGAAGTACCATAGAATAAGCTTGAGACTAAAACCGACATTTTCGTTAGCCTCATTGAACTCGGGAACCGACTAAACGGCGGCTCATTAAACTTGGGATGGATATTTATGGCACACTTTGCTCATTAATAAGTTCATGTCACGAGTGAAGTTCTGAGAATTAGGCTAGATTTGGCTAGGTGATATTTTACTGAACTTGTAGTTACACTTAATGGAATAACGATTACGCAAAACGAAATGTATTTTTGCCAACGGACATTTCTGTAAATGTGGTGATTTTATGCTGACTGATTACTATAAGACAGAGAACTATAACTTAAAATTCAATGAAGTTACGAATCTTAAATTAAAACTCAGAAGAATGGGAATAGTTCACGGAACATTATTGACCAGAAAATATTTAACAGCATATTGTTAAGGCCCTAATCTATATTTCATTTATCTTAATTTCTTTTTAATTCAATTTAGAAAACTATGACTAAAATCTGAAGCACAGTAAACTTGCATATAACATTTTATTTAAAACTTTTTATTTATTGAAACTTGAAATTAGACTAGCTTAAAACAGCAACTTTGCTATTAGTTACATTTTATTAGACTAAGGATTTAATTACATCAGAAAGTAAAAATTAATTAACTAGATAAATTTAGAGTGGATTTTTCCCCTAATCACTAATAAATAGAAAATGTTTTATTTGATTAGAAAAACAAACTGTTTTAACAAAAACTAGAAAAATCATATCTCAATTTCTCAATCAATCACAAATAATAAATAATGCACAGTATTAACACAGGAAACTATTTCCTCCTGTACATTATAGAAATTGCATGACTTAAAGTTTGTTTTACAACACATTCTTGTTTTCATTATAAACTACGAATCGAGCATTCGTTTAGTTATGACATTCGTTTGTTTAGTTATTTTTCACCTCCCACAAAACTCGGGAACTAACTGATTTGATCTTTGATCATTGTCATGAAACTAAAATGCATAATGATATTATATAGTAAAAATCGATTAGTAGACCAATTAAATAAATATAAAGACAAAAATTAAAGAATAGTTTAAATAAAGAAGTCGCATTTTTTATTTGATATATAATTTATTCAAGTGCATAAATATATGCTATGAAATTTAATAAGCATAAATCTGTAAATTACAAAGATAAATAGTTTTACAGTTATAGATCATTCACCTACGAAACTTTTGGAGTAGTAAATATTCAAAAAAAATTATTCAAACTTTAATTTAATTTGACTATTTATTATTAATTAGCTGGGTAAAATAATATAACTTATTAATGATGAAAACCCAATATTAATTTTTTTCAGTACAAAGTAAAACTAATATGAAATTATCAAAATCCAAATTATGCTTTATCTTCAATCAATAAAATTACCCTTCAAAACAGTAAAACAAAGTGCTATAACAAACAAAATTGCAGTCCAAACAGTATGGCTATTTAAGATATGGTGTAATAATTAATGCTAATTATGCCCTTCCATCTGCTCCAGATCAGCTCCAACCACTGTAGTTGCAAGATAATTTACCTCGTGATATCTGGTACTAGCAGATTATCTCTGAAATGCCTCGAACTCTTTTATAAATTAATCCTTTAAATTAATTGTCTGACACAGAATTTATTGCTTCAATGATTCCTGAAGATGTTCCATTGGACTGGCGTTTGGAAAACTCAAAAGCCAGGGCAATATCTAGCTTCCTCACGACTTCAGATCCATTCAGTTACAACAATTCGGTTGAGAGAATTAGCTTGTTGAAGAAGATACTGATAGAAATCATTGCCATGAAAAGAATTATCTGGCCTGCAGCAGTATTTAAGCAAGAAGCAGATCTCGAAACCTGTTAGGTATTAGGTGAGTGGATCAGGGTTTTCCAAAATAATATTACTCGTACCTTACATATTGATTTATTTTTATCTTGAGTCACTGCTTACCAACTTTTCCCCAAGAAAAAGACAGAAACACATCCAGCTCTCTGCACGGTACCAAATATCCTTGTCCTAGAAAACGAGTTTTATAGTCAAGTGATACTAAACATTTAAGGTCAAGTTCGGATGTTCATTTACTTATAACAGCCGCTTTTGACGATGAATCCAAGGTGACCAGGGAGAGGAGTAATGCAGCGGTCTTCGGCTATGCAATTCCATTTATTGCTGAGTTAGATGTACTGTACATAGTGACACGTTATTCTCATTACTAGCATTAAAATTCCCAAAAACTGTGCCACAACATTTCTTTTATTCATTCATTAACACAAAAGACAACATTCGCTAATTTCTAGCGTCTATAAGAATTACTTTGGAAAGCACTAAACACTGCTGACAAAGAACACATCTTTTCGATTCAAAAATACTTTGCACCAATTGTTGACCATCATGCAAATCCTGACATATTAACGACGAATAAACATATAACACTACTAATAATGAAAGAACGTAGACGAAAACTCTTTACGTTTTATCAATCATACAGACTCAATAAAACGGGCTTCAATTTGACACATTTGAAGTCACAAGCGTGCAGCGTTAAATTATATTTAAAAACAAGTACAAATCTCAGATCCAGAACAGTCAGATTGTGCTAGTGAATACGATAGTCCGTATCACAGCCGTGCTAACGGTGAGGCGCTTGCTTCCAGTAAAAAATGAGAGTGGATGAAACAGTTAAATTACAATTAGATAAATATTGAAAGAAAAGTGAAAAAATATTGAGAGGCTTACACTCGAACCCGCCTTAGGTTAAAACTTATTGCCGTGGCTCAGATCCATATCTTGAGCAACACGAGATTCCAGACATAGCTTCAGAATGAATACCGAATACATCTTGTTATTTCC
>KK116898.1:438622-464819 GCA_000611955.2 Stegodyphus mimosarum
TCTATGTATATATAGAGAGAGAGGGAGAAAGGCAATTACTCGATATATATATATATATATATATACAGGGTAATTGCCTAATATATATATATACAGGGTAATTGCCTTGTTTTGATTCCAATTTAATTTTAATTTTGATTGATTTAGGTTTCATTTACTTTAATCCAGCATTTATAGCGGAGGACATGTTTAATTTTTGTTTTTGTTTTTGACATATTACTATGATATACACTACTTTCTCTCTATATATATATATATACATATATATATATGTGATATTTCCAGTCGAGAGTCCGAATGTTTTCGTAGCGAGTGAAAAGGCTGCAGACTGAAGGCAGCAGAATTTCATTTTAAAAACTCCACATCTTTATTCGATTAAAATGACAGCTCATTTTTCTTTACACGAAGGTCACGTATTTGATAACAATTTAAATAGTAATACTAGTAATTTAGAACCTCGGCGTCATAGATATTTTTTAACAAAGGAAAGACGAAGAGACAGAGCAAAGCGTTTGTATACACGGAATAGCAGAAAGCAATTTGACGTGGCGGGTAGAGCTATTTATAGTAGCGGTTACATAACAGGCGAGAGAGTTCTGAAAAGTGCTGGTTTAGGGGGAAGATCTTGAAATTGCGGAAAGTTAGTTAGAGGTTGCTGTTGGCGTAGAGCAAAGCCATCGTAATTTTTTATATTTTACATATATATATATACAGGGGTAATACTAGGAAACGAAGCTCACGATTAATTTTCAGCTATGGCCATATCACAATTAATCTCAGATCAATTAAAAACAACGCATTAATATAGATAATACTCATATTATAATTAACATAAAAATATTTTTAACAATTTACCTGATTTTTCATACAGTTTAATCTGAATAATAAGTTCTTTCGAAAGTTTAAATCAAATCATTTAAAAAAAATTGCACATAACGGAAGAATACACATCACTAGATATGAAAAACTAAATAATAAATGCCCTTAACAATACTTATAAAAGGACTTGAGCAGTGCTGTCGAATTCAAGCTCGAATAGAAAAAGTCATTAAAACATTTTGTCTCTTACTGTACGATGTTTATATTTCAGATTGCGTAAAATTACAAAATATACTGCGATAAAAACTCCTAAAACATTTATCAGCAATCACTACTAGTATTATTCCACACATCTTTAGCCCAAAAGGGGCTATTAGTCTCGGAATGAGATTTTGGGTCGATTCACTATAAACGCCATATCACTTTTCACATTGTAGCCACCAGATACGTATACTGTATTATTTTTAAAAATATTAAATAATGAAGAATATCCATGTATATATCTATGTTCTTTGTGAGAAAAAGACGGTAACCAGATCCACCAAATTTTGAATAACGTAGTCCTCCGCCCGAGCATGTGCACCTGGAAGCCCAAACTGGAATTTCGAATTTGTTAGACCAACAGGAACTTTAGTCTCGATATTAGTCTCGAAAGGTCGTTTTGCGTTGAATCACAATAAACGAATTATCACTTTTCTAATTGTTGCCACCAAAATTCGAAACTTTCAAAATACGATAATAAATTATAAATTCATATAAAAAAATCCTGCGCCTAGGTACTCGCAACATTTTACGAGGCAATTTAGTGCACACAATGCATAGTGAAGGCATCCTAATTCAAATATTGTCTCTGAAATACACATTTTTGACACTTAAATAATAGATAAAAATTCATATATGATAAAATATATAATATTTTTGATAATATAAATATTTATAGTTTTTTTATTATTATTATTATTATTTTATTTATTTTCCGTCAAAACGCTTAATGTAATTCGTAAAACTCTTCTCGCCAAGCCCTCTATAGAAAACAAGTATTGATTATTCTTTTCCCTTCCCCAGGAGATCTTACATTAGAAAAGTCGAAGGAAAAAAAATATGCATGGCAGAGACGCACTCAGTTGATCAATGTATATTACTGTTTAAAAATGTTTTTACCCGAAACATTGCGTACAGTGAAGTTTTTTGATTAATTTCACGAGTTGATTTATTTTTTTAATTTACTGCTCTATGTTTCGCATGGTTTGAGTTATGTTGCAAAATAAAACAATAAAATAATTGATCCATATGCGTTTAATCTTTATTTAATACTATTGACTTATTATTTAATTTCGTTATCTTATCGTCAAATCTCAGAATGTATATGCATATTTTAAAATTGGATTTATTCAACAGCATTATGCAGCTTTAAAGTTGGATTTATTCTCTTCTTT
The DNA here is from genome assembly GCA_000611955.2 of Stegodyphus mimosarum. Classification (NCBI taxonomy): domain Eukaryota; kingdom Metazoa; phylum Arthropoda; class Arachnida; order Araneae; family Eresidae; genus Stegodyphus; species Stegodyphus mimosarum. The sequence continues at coordinate 440,878 of KK116898.1, forward strand.
TTAATTCCCCCATTCTCATACCCACGCAATTCATCCCGCAGTCAGTTTCAGGCAACATTTTTTATTTCAACGTATTATTCGATTCATTAGAGAATCGGGGCTTGCTGTATTCTATATTTCCCAATCCACTGTTCATGCCCTCCTTACAGAATACCGCTGGATTTTCTTCTGCGGTTTATTTAGAAATCTTGACTTATGCCAAGAAGATTACTGCTAGAAACACCTGGAAGGATTAATCTTTTATGTTTCTTACTAGACTAATTCTATCCTCGTCGAACAGCAGAATAAATTTTACAGCAAGCAAGATGGATAATTCGTGATTGGAATTATTGTAATGGCAGCAGCATCTAGGTCTGTGTGCTGAAAATAACAGAGGAGATCATTTTCAAAAGATTCCATAAAATTACGTATAGGGGCATTACAGAACATACTTGTATTACATAAAAAATAAATTATCGAAACTCAGTATACGTAGCTAGGTATAAATAAATTTCACTCATTTGCATGCAATCAGATTTAGTTCATTTCTTGTCCCTTCTGCTTTTAGAAATTAATTATAAGCATAATGTCGAACACATTTAAATAGAGCAACAAAGTACGTAACACGCAACTTTTAAAAAGGATACTTGCTCTAAGAGAAGCTCCGGCACTCAATTCACGTACTCTTTCCAAAACAAAAGGCGTCACATTTTGGCCCAGGACACCTTTGTCTCTGAAGAAAAGACATAATACATGATTAACAACAAAAAACACAAAAATGGAGAAACATGATTGGGAAACTAAAGAAAGAACTTAACTACTAAAGAAATTTACATCTGTGTGCAAAATTAAGAGAATTTACACATTACGTTGACTTTATGAAAAACTAATGGCCAGATTTTAATGAAATTTGGTATGAATATACATTTATAACAGAAAAAAAGGGTGTAACATACAAAAATCATTTAATGTACGCATGATTATCAATAAAGCTTATACTGCAAGGATTCCAAAATCCACGTTGTGATATCGTACTGAAAATTAGTTTAAAATTGGGTATGTTCCCTTCTCACAGCGAGATAGATCGCACAGCTTGGCGGAATACTCGACAGGAAGCAGTTGCGGAGTCCCTGTGAAAGTCGATGTCACTGCTGCAGCAAGGCAGTTTTCATCTCCGGGATGGTTCCCGGAATGTGATGGCGAGATGAAATTGCCCTCCCAAGAAGGTACCAAATATGCTTTATAGGTTAAGGTCAGGAGATCTGGCTGGCTAATCCATGCGACGAATATCCTCTCTAGGAATCGTTGACCATCTGAGCCCTATGTGACGATCGTTGTCGTCCATTACAGGAATCCAAGGCCCCGAAAAATTGAACATAGGGCTCTATGATCTTCTCACTGTATCTCATAGCAATCACCAAGCCTTTGCCAAACACGTGTAGAGGTGTGCGGGCGTACAATATAATGCCTACCTAAGCCATTACACCTTCACCCCCGTAATGATCCTTTTCGCTGATGAGAGAGAGATGGTATCGTGTTTTAGGCTCTCTCCAGATACTACACGCAGGGAGTCAATGTCCAGGCTGAATATCGACTCATATGTAAACAACACTGTGCTGCACTGAAGTCTAATCCATTTAGCACGTTGTCTAATCCATTTAGTATGCTCGTTTAGCATGTTGTCTAGGCCATGCTAAACGAGCTTTCTTGTGTGCTGCTGTGAACGGGACTTCTGGCTATCTCATGAAGTCTTCGAGCAACTGTAGACTGCGAAACTCGGTTTCAGTGGCAACATACAGATCACGCCAGTGTTCTGAAGCTGTAGCAGTCCTGTGCAGCCGTGCCGAACGCCGAATAACGGTCCTGATTTGTCGTTTTGGATCTTGGTCAACCTTGTCCAGGTTTTCTCGATATGATCCAGTGTCTTGAAACTGTTTTCACAAATTGCTGACGTCACTGTTGTTACACTGAGTTCTGTAGCCACTCGCGCTTGTAATTTGTCTGCCTCCAATCTATCGACGATTCTCTGTTTCATTCCTTCATCCGAACGTTACTCATTTTACTTCATAAAATTTACCCAACTCTTGTGAGAAACATGGCGAATGCCGTGAAGGAGTATAAGCAAACAAATCATTGAAAACCTCTTATGTCTCCTCCAAAACCACAGCTCCGCAGACATGCATATATTCCATTCCGAATATTTGCATAATTCTTTCGCGTCCTAATTAGTACCTTTGGTTCAATACGTTTCATAAAAATAGACATAATTTGCAAATTCTCTTAATTTTGCTCAAGAGTAAACTATCATTCTAGCATGCTAATTATAAAAGCAATTTATGGTAATAAAAGCAATGACAAATAAGATTCTTCTCATTATCTGTAATAATAGCATTATTAGTCTCTTTCATGTTAGAGGGAGTTGCGTGTTAGCGTTTTCATGCTTTTCTGCATGAGCATGGTCATTTGTGATGTAGCGGACTAACCAATTAACTTTTAATTCCATTATGCTATCTGTAGTCTGCTGTGCCTTCGTATATGCATAGATATAGTAATTAACTATTTTAAGCTTTATATATCATCTTGTGAATTTATTGCGTGATCAATTAAAGTACCGAAAACCAAAATTCCTTGGACTATATTATACTGAAATATTGCACTCTTTTAGGGTGTCATATTGTAGAGACATTAGGTTTTATTTCGAAGCAGGAGATATGAAAAATGAACAATGCCCTCGCCGAGACTCGAACCATGGACCTCTCGAATCCGCACCGAGCATGCTGACCACTACACCATGAAGGCATACTAAGAAGGCGAGAGAAATATCTTATAATATAACACACGGTGTTAAAAAATGTATCTTTGTCCTATGATCACTCAGGATATGTAACTCTCGTTTTCTCGATTCAAACTAGGCTCAATAAAATAAATAAATACACTATTTTTGCAAAGGTTGGTATGATTTGGTTTACTTGATTATGACAAAGCACACGACAGCTATCTGCCTAAGGGCAGGGATGACTTCGTGGAAGACTTTCTAAGAATTTTGTAAAAGAATTGAACAAAAAGAGCAAGATTTTTAGCTTTCTAGAAATATCATCAAAATTAAGATATATCTTTTCTTTGTCCTCAAATTAGGAGAAACTACTATGATAAACGATTAATTAATTCAAATAACCTTTATTACGAATGCGATATCTATTTGAGATAAACAAATATTAAATTAGACCCAAATATAAAAGATATAATACAGGGTGTTTATAAAGTCCCGGACCCATTTTGATGTTTAATAACTCATAAAATAATGAAGATATAAACAAACTTATGGCATTTATTGATGGAATAACTTATATATTTTCCTTTTCAGGTTTGAATATCTTTACTTTTGTAAATACCGTCTGCGCGTGTGGTTAATTTCAGATAATTTCATTTTCCAGTCTAAATATCTGTACTTTTCTGTAATGTTTTCCGACAAAGCATCCTTTCATCTTTCTGGCATTGTTAATCGCCATAATGTGCGTATATGGGGATCTGAAAACCCCCATGAATACCGTGAGGCACAAAGGGATTCCCCAAAGGTTAATGTGTGGTGTGGACTAATGCACGACCGAGTCATTGGGCCTTTCTTTTTTACAGAAAAGATGGTCTCATCAGTTGTATACTTAGACATGCTGGAAAACTTCGTATTTCCATAACTACAAGAGCTTCAGCCACATGTCTTTTTCCAACAAGATGGTGCACCACCTCATTGGGGTACCATCGTTCGTAGTTCTTTGAATGACCGTTTTACAGGAAGATGGATTGGGCGAGGAGGTCCAATTCGTTGGCCACCCAAATCACCTGATATAACGCAGCTGGACTTTTCCCTTTGGGGATTTGTAAAGGACAACGTTTACAGGAGGAGACTGTCGAACATTGATGACTTAAAAGCCAGAATTAAACCGCAATAGCCTCTGTGGATGCCGACATGCTTGCCGGTACCTGGCGTGAAATGAATATCGACTTAATATTCTCCGTGCGACGAAGAGGGCACGCGTGGAAATTCAATGACAAGGGTCCTGAAACTTTTTGAGTCTATTTAGCCTTTATGTTATTAATTTTAATCTATCTTTATTATTTTATGAGTTATTAAACATCAAAATGGGTCCGGGACATTATAAACACCGTGTATTTTCCTTATTTTAAAAGAAGGGTGAATTTTATAATGTTAAGAATCGATCGAAATGATATACAGTGTCGTTCGTTCTGAATATACAAATTCCAAAATTGTGATTATCTAGAAGCCTCATTGTAAATAAGTAATGCTCTAAGAAGAAAATTAAGTAAAAATAGATTTTTAATATTCATTGCATAAAATGCAGTCCAAAAATTTAATAATCATTCATAAAAAATACGCTTACCAAAAAAAGTTCGCAAAATACTTTCAGATAAATAATTAAAAAATGAATTTTCTGGTTACATAATACCTAAAATAAAACTCAAAATACTCAGTGAAGTTTTAAATAAATTTCAGAAAAACAGCTGCAACCCAACAAAAAAAAACAGAGAGAGAGTTATCCAAGGAATCACTATTACGTCCATGTGAAAATTCTGAAATTCCTCCTTAACATTTAAAAATTCCATTTCGTAATTAAGGAAAAAAGCGAATTTTAAACAGAGGCAAACGCGCATCAATAATCCCTTCTGCAAACTACCATTCCATCTTTTTAACCATGAACACTTATCTCAGGATAAGCACGTTTCCGTTTGTGTTAATAACATGAGGAAGGAGAGAGATTCCTTTTCTAATTTACCCATGAGAAAAATTTAAAACAGTTGAAAGGTTTTCATCGGAAAAAAATTCAGAGGCATGTCTGCCGTGATGAAGCAAACAGAGAGAACGTATCCAAAGAGACACATTTTTTACGAAAGAATGTCTTAAAGTGGATGAGATCAAAGCATTAATTTACAGTGCGAAACTCAACACATTTCAGTGAAAGATAAAGTGAAAAGCGAACTAAAACTATAATAATAGATAAGCCATTAATTCTTTCGCATTTGATGCCCATAATAATTGAATCCAAAACAATATTTAAAATATATATTTCGCTATTGTGTTATTTCAAGTTCATTCATTAACTACTATAACCAATGAGCTCAGATAATTAATAAAAAATAATTAATGGGAACTTGAAATTTATTTTTTATATGACACATCGTATGTTTATATTTAAATATCTTTTTTCACATATTTGACAGAGATATTCAGCAAACATATAAAAATTAGCATTTATTCCGAAAACTTCTAAAAGAAATTTCTTAGAGTCTCATAGCACACTAAACAATGTAATTCGCAATGGTAACGAAATTAATTTATAAAAACTAACCAAAGAAAGGCTACGGATTGAAGACATATAGTTTACAATACACAAAATCTGAAACTGCGTATAATAATGCTAAAAATACCCTGCTCAAAACAATTAGGGTATATTATTATTTTAGATGTGAACCTTAAATGAGGATAGGTTTTGTTAGCTGATGTATGAACCATGACTGCTTGCTATAAGCTATGAGGAAAGAAAATTGCTCATGGAACAAGGAATAATTAAATTTTTCCCCTTTTGTGGGAGGGAGGGAAGCAAAAAACGCGTATTTTGACCTGTCATAAAAAGTACTAAAAATATGATTTCTCGGATAAAAACGAGTTTTAGTAAGAAGTATAGCCCCTGGACAAAAGCAATGTAGCTTGCAAAATGGAATTATTGAGGTTGTCAAGGAGGGACTGAAATATGGTTTCCCGCTTCTGTCAAACACTGCCTTCTAGCTACTGAATTGTTTTTACTAATGATAAGTGACCAGCGACCTTTCTCCCTAGAATGTTCCAAACATTTTCAATTCAGTTCATGCCCGGAAAATAGGTGTCTAGGCCATTCAAAAGATTTCTTTGTCAAAAGGAAATCTGCTACTAGTCGAACATGATATGGCCTGACATTATCATCAATGAGAATGAATTGATCCCCGACTTTTGCAACATAAGAGTCCACAAAAGGTCCGAGGAACTCATCATTATATCACTGACTTGCCAGTGGTTCATTTCTGATGTTGTGCAGGCTGGTCCAGCCATTAATGCAGATACACACCAGACAATCATTTCGCTTCCTCAAATCGGACATTTTCGTTTAGATATGCAGGAGTATTCTGAATGTCACATTCTATTCAAATGATAAGCCTTTATTGTCAAGTGTGTACTAACGCGGAATTCGTCTGAGAAGAAAACATTCAACCATTCCCTTTGTCTCCATCTGAGAGGCTCTTGTGCCCACCTGCTACAGATAACACGGCCCGTTGTTAAAAAGATACAAACTATAAATCTGCGATCAACCTGAGTTGAAAAACTGGTGCCATTTAAAGAATGGCTTTCACAACTGCGGTTTCTTTTGGCCATTATTGTTAAATACTTGTTTTCGTTTTGCGTTGTTGTATGCCTACGACTTCGCCTAACGTTTCCAGTTTTCGAAAACGATTTTATAATCAGGAAATAACACTTTGAGACAATGACTCCGCTGCAGTGGGTTGAGGTTGGTCTGTTTCTAAATAATTGATCACCCTTCAGGTTATGGATTCAGCTAGATCATGTTGTTGAGACAACGTATTCACTGCTACGAAACATTCAACATATGTCAATTGTTTCCAATCCCTTTCACATAAAAATTCCCGTTTCACTTCTTAGGGAAAACTCGTAATGCTAAGAGTCACAAGCAAAATTTGCATACTCCGAAGTTTGCAAAGATCATAATTTTTTTATCTCTTTTCTTTCATTTTATTAAAAGTTTTACGGCTGAACTCCTGGATATTAGTCAATTATATGGCTGTTTCGAACCGAACTCACAATACATCCTAACTATTTTTACCAGTGTAATAAAATTGTATATACTGATAATAGTATATACTGCATATAACACGGTTTATCTTAAAATTAATGAAAATAATTTTTATACAAGGCAGCATGCCACGGAAAAGTAAATGGAGATCGAAACAAATATACGAGGCACATTTTGACCTTCCTCAGTTGAATCTACGTCTTTACAGCAGTGTCATCAATAAAGTAGGTAGTAGTTTTTCTGTCACAGGCGCAAATGTAGAGGAGTCTCGGGATAAATTTTACGCGATAAAATTTTAAGCAAAACTTAGAAAATATGGTTCTGAAAATGTTGCAACATTTTAGCGTAGCTTATGGGATAGCTGTTTAGGTACAGCTGTTCTGCCTTAATCTAGGTCTTTATAAGGTGTTCATGGAACAGAAGGGAGAAGGTTGAGGAAGAACAACGAATTAATACGGTCCATGTTGGTACAGATACCAACACATAATCAAGTTTTTAAGCACTTTAATTATGCTTGTTCGTCATTAAATTACAGAAGCTAATTTTTTTAACACGAAGGCGCCACTCAATTAGAAAATCTTTGGGTCAAAAACATAATTTCCGAACGCTTTTCTTTACAGCCCTAACTTCAAACGTGATTAATTATACTCCTCAACTCAAACCTCATCTCAATAGATATCGTTTTGAGACACCTTTAACATTTCGGCAGCTGCGATGACAAGATGTGTCATCTAGAATGAAAACACTTCTTTGAAGAGTGGTAGAAATGTTGTAATTCCTAAATTCTATCACAAGGCATGTGAAAGTGATAAGCTTTAACTACGAATAAATTCAAAGAGAACATTAATCATTTTCATTCCTTTTGAGACAGGCTATCTATAGCAACTGCTGGGAGATTAGTTTTAAAACTTTAAAGTAATTAAAGTGGGATAATGAGAATAATTAAAATGAGAATGTAAATGGGAAATACTTCAAGTATTCTTAATAATTTATTAAAAAACATTAAGAAATATTTTTTAAAAATGTAGTTACAATATAAAGTTTTTAAGCAACTTCAATACCTGAACATAAAACTGATTCCACACTTATTTAGCATCTAAATTTTATGATTCAGATAACAGAGAATGTATAGTTACGTTAAAAATTTCCATATCATTCTTACACTTTATGTACTGTGACTGTCTTTATGTCATTCCGTATATTATACTTCGTATACTGTGCAAAGTATTCTCTCCCTTCTTACTGCTTGCTTTCGCGCTGTAATTGGAAGCACATCCGACTGGCAATCAGGAGGTTCGGTGTTCGATTCCAGGCAAGAACACTACTCATTTTTCATGTTGCCAATTCCAAAATAAACTTAATTACTCTACAACTGACCCTGTGTTCAGCTCTCGTCGAAACCAGCAGCTAATACATTATAGCTCAATTAGCTTCAAATCCATATATATTCCAGAAGAATTATTGCTCACCATAAAATAGTGAGGAATGAATTTTAGAGTAAATATGATTAATGCATTTGCTTACTTCATTTACAACTAATAATTAAAAAGCAACATTATTTCAAAAATGAAATCTACCACGCCTTTATTTTATTGAAAACAATGTATCATTTACTCATTTATACATCTAATCCAAATTATGATGTGAATCTTATTGCCTAATCATTAAGATACCTTTCGCGGTTTTTAACTGCCTACGTTAAAGTACACATTGAAAATTTTAGTCGAAATAGGTGCCATGGAGTTTAATGTCATTTCTTGCTGCGTGGCAAGCAACTCTAACCTACAGAAATAAAATTTTCCACTGCAAGAATTACAGAACTCCTAAAAGACGTTTCCTACCTCCTGTCCCCCTCCATGAATATATTTGTTGCAGAAAGTTTACCAAGGAGAGAAAGAAATGGTAATCAATTAAAGGCAGACTAGGAGCATACGCGGCAGATAAGATAGAACTTCAACACCTAACTCTTGTAGTTTTCCAAGATCAGGTTCCGAAAGGCAGTCAGATATCATGATGGAAAAAGAAGTCTGCCGTTTTTATTGATCAGTAAGTAGTTCAGATGTCAACTTTTGATGAATAACTCCTAATTTGTTAGTGCAGGGCTCGGCGAGTGACAGTTGCTCTAGGCATGAGGAAGCCGTAATGAATCAAACTGACTACAAACCGAAAAAAGCTGTATTTCGGAGAACGAAGAAAAGATTCCTAAGCGACTAACCAATACTTTAGATATTTCATTCTAATCATGTAAAACAGTTATTTGTCAAGTGCAATTACCCTTCTAAAAATCGGTCTTTTGTCGCTAAAACAGTTCTGGAGTTAACGCTGTTTTAACACATTAATTTTCCGATTTTTTCATTTTTTTCATTCCGAAAGTTGATTTGCTATAACAGTGTGCTTGGAGTTCTGCAAGTTGTTTTTCACTTAATCCATAGAAATGCTTCTCGTCTTAGACCTACTAAATTCGTCAAATGCTTCTTTAAGGCCATCAGCCAGATGAACAATTTTAGCGCGAACAATTCAATTTCGGTATCAGCAATTTCATTTCATTCATTCAATTCAATTCAATACGTTAAAATACTGAACAATCCAGAAATATGAACATTGAAACTGTTCATATTTCAGAATCCGAACACTGAAATTTTTCATATTTCTGAATGTACAGTTCTTTTGCAAGTTCGCAAAACGCTGAACCAACATTTCGAAATCCTTCGAGTTTCTTAGAATCACTTTCAATTCATAAAACTCATCAAATAAGAATGAGTTCCTTCCCTCCACCTCCACTGGCTATTCTAAGCATTTTATTTAAACAACAGAGATGAAGCATTTCTAACAAATCAAACCTGAGAAAAAGTTAATTGATTACGGTAAAGCACACATAGACTATCTGCCTTAGAAGGGATGCTTTGTGGGGGACATTGTAGAGGAAATAGGTCCATATTCACATTAGACACGGAGAAAAGCGCGATGGACCCAGCTTGTTCACCAGAGACGTGCTACCACTATTCAGCAATATTACACACTCTATCTATGTGAATGGTTTCAGTTGGAAAGAAATTCGGAGTTTAGTGAGCTCCTCCCCAAAACTGCATTATGTTACAATAATAATGCGGAATAATAATGCAGAAAAAATAGGAGTCTTCTTGATGACTCAGTGCCATTACGAATAAGAGAAATTATTAGTCAAATATTAAGGTCATTAATAAGATTTTAATTATATGAAAAATTTTAAATGCTGCTTTTTAATAAATAAAAGTGTGAGGTATCTATTATTTTTAACTAATAGTTGAGTTAAAGTACTTTTCTGTTGCCCTCTTTTCCCCTACGCTTTCCACGCCAGAAAGTAAATGAGATAGCGTTTATTCAGATTGAGGGAGAAAAACTGTTATTTAAGCGAAGGTTTAGGAAGTTTATTTTAGAGCGTGTTCTGCCTACTTGAGGCCACGTTGTTACTGTGACTTAATATCGATTTGATTCTGTGACGTTGAATGCTTCTAGCCATTAAGATTGTCTCGCCGGTTTTCTACAAACCAGAGCTTTTCTGCGCGTTACTTTATTCTGTGAGCCGTTAGGCTAATCTTATTCCATTTTGATTTTAGTTTAAAGTTACTTATTTAAGCCAGAAGTGTTGGCTTGCGTAAACCCGACTTGGGCCATTGTTACTTCTTTGTTCAAATAAAAGGGCCTTATAGATTTTTCTTTTGTAGCATTAAAGTCGAAGATAATTCTTCTACAGTCTTTTTAGAGCTCGTTAGTATATGCTTCCTACGAATACCAGACTCTATAAATGATCTATCACATTGGCCTCAGAATGAGACTATTTTATCTCATAACATGCAATTGTACAAAAAATATCTAAATAGAGATCATCTTACCTACTGCACCTAACCTAAAATTAGATCATGTTACATAAGCTTTTGCAAAGTTTTAGAATTAAATTCATTAAAAAAAATCGAAATCTAAAGAACTCTACTTTATCACTATTTATTTGTCTACACATGTTCCTTACAGTATGCTATATATCCCTTCTAACGTTCATAAAGCCTTTTAGGAAATTATTTGTTGGAATAAGTTTTTTCTCAATTTCTGAAACGTTTTCAGAATTGTTCTGTTTGGTGAGTGTATTATTCTATTAGTGTAAATCATACTGCACTTTAGGGAACAGAAAGCAGTCCGAAGGTGCCAAATTAGGAGCATAACGAGTATGATTAAGAAAAACTGTTTTTCTTTGCAATAATCTACTTTAGGACAATGCACTGGGCAATATAGATTTACACATGCAAAGAACTAATAGAAAAATAGTATTGCTTCTTGTTGTTAGGTCTAGCAATCCATAACTACAGAATATCAACGCTATAATTTATAAAGAAATCTAACTTTCCATAAGTAAAACGTATAAAAAAATATTTAATACTCACTCTTTGACTTTTGCGTTAAATAAAAAGTTATTTATTAATTTTTGTTACAAGGAGCGGCATTTAAAGTAATCAATTACCTTTCTTGAAAAATATAGTCGACACCATATCAAGTAAGCAATCTTATGAGTATCCTTTTTTCCTTTGAAATACATATTTATGCAACATTGCCTTATACTGAAGTCTGTGGTATAACACAAATGTCTAAACAATCAATCACGTTTAATCACATTAAAACTTTTAAATTTCAGCATATGACTTTTGTAAACCTACACGCTCGACTAAGGTTCTCAAAATGTATGCTTCAAGCTTTTTGTTCAAAAATTTGTTAATTTTGTTAATTTCATATCCTTCAAAAATCTTTCCAGTGTGTTGTGATTTCAGGTTACAGCCGAAAACATCGCAGCAAAAACATCGCAGACGAAAACTCGCGGAGAAAACAACGCAAGGCGAAAACGTTGTGGTACAAAACATCGTGGGAGAAAATAAAGCAAACAGAAAATATCGCAGTTCCAAAACATCGTAGTACAAAATATCGCTGTCGAAAATAAAGTGGTTCAAAATTTTCGCAGTTCTAAAACATCGTAGTACAAAATATCGCTGTCGAAAATAAAGTGGTTGAAAAACTTCGCAGTTTAAAAACATCGTCGTCGAAAATATCGTGTAAAAATTAAAGTATCTACAAATCATCGCATGATGATAACATCGCCTAGATGCGTTTTTCGGGCTTTAATAATTGTAAATGGATATTCGCATAATGATTTGTGAGCGCAAGATGTATATTTTGTATTAACTAATAAATTTTTTAAAGCAAAACAAGAAATAATTTTCACTATAAGAGTATCAGATTAACAAAAGTGAAGAAAATAATTTCGTAATTAACTTACTAATTTTTTAGTGATAAGCTCATGCAGTTACTTATTTTTCGTTTCCTAACCTTTTTTAGATTATACTTTTCATGAAAAATTACCACTAAAAGTTTATAAAAAAGTAATTTATTAATGACCTTTGTTAGTTAACTACATCTGTTTAAAATTCTATTAGGTTCTATAAATTGCATTAATTTTCTATGCTTAAGTTTCCATTTTACATTTTCAGCAAATATTTATTAGTTAATAAAATATATGAAAGTAAAAATTATCCTCCTTTCCATCTTGAGCTCACAAATTACTATGCGAATATTTGTTTACAATTATTAAAGCCTGAAAAACGCCTGTGTGCGATGTTATCGTCATGCGATGATTTGTAGGAACTTTATTTTTTACCACGAAATTTTCGACGACGATGTTTTAAAACTGCGAAGTTTTTGAACCGCTTTACTTTCGACGGCGATATTTTGTACCACGCTGTTTTAGGACTGCGATGTTTTCTCCTTGCTTTATTTTCTCCAACGATGTTTTGTACCATGACGTTTTCGCCTTGGTTTGTTTTCTTCGCGACGTTTTCGTCCGCGATGTTTTTGCTGCGATGTTTTCGGCAGACATCGTGATTTCACAGAGTTCACGGAAGTAGCACTCAGCGGTTTTGACGCTGAAGTAAAAGCGTGTTTCTAAATATAAGTGAAGAGGTCTCGAGTTCGATTCCCAATCAAAGCAAACTATGAGCAAGTTAGCAATAAAACTATGGACAACTCTCTTGCCAACTTTTAAAAAATACATTCTAGCTGTTATCTGGTGTCCGCCTTTGGAAGTAAAATAACATACAAAACAGAATAAAATATTAGAAAAAATTTCAAGCTCCAGCTATAAATCTCATTTGTCACGCGAAATAGCTCATACTCGTAGATATTACATGCATGTGGCCAAAATAACAACAACCCAAGAAACACAGTTAAAGATCCGTTATGCTCTTTAATTCGCTTACTTCAGACTACAATGAGTATGAAAGAATATTTGTTCTTCTCCAGTCATTAATCTTGAGGCATATTGTTATAAAATGCGAAAAAAATTTTTGAATAGCATACACGAACTCAGACCGGTTCGTATCTCTTTCACCAGCCCTCCATTTTCGAAAATTCCTATACTCAATTCCATTGTAACTATTTAATGGGAATGTTAAGGATATATTTCTTCAAATTTTATTTCCTATAATGTCATTAAATTCCAAAGTGCATCATAGACATATAAACATTCACTTAAAACAAAATACAGTAAAATAATGGAAAAGGGTAATAAAAAGGCGATGTCTGGTCAACGAATATAATTTAAACATATCAAAATGACAGTTCTTTATCGTTTTGGTCATCAATACGACAAAATTTTCCAGATTTGAAATCAAATGCAGAAAAGGTAAAATTTCACATGAATGGAAAATTTTAAGTCCTTTTCAACGAATTCAACAAATTTTGTAAGGTCATTAAATTTATATCAGAGCAGAAATCGTGAAAAATGAGCAATGCGCTCGTCAGAACTCAAACTCCGGAGCTTCCAGTGCTAGGCAAACGTGCTTGCCAGTTATATCACGAAGGTTCGCGGTAAGGAGATAGAAAATATCTTAGGGCTTGCTGAATATAATTTAATCAAAGAAAATAAAACCATATACATAACCATATACATATGAAATAAAACAATATACATAGGTTACATTTTCTATTTTGCAAGCGACATAAAACCAGTTAAATGCAGTGACAAGTTTATACTACTAATAATAAAGTTTAAAATCGTAAACGAAGTGCTTAAAATCGAATAAGTCAAGAAATAAAATGTAGTAACATGTGATTTTTCCACTTATAATTTACTATAATTTAACATAACCCAGTTATAAATTTGCCAGCTACTCAGCGTTTTTTTTATACGTAAATCGATGCAAATGCAAGGTTATTCGCAAAAAATATGCATGGCGGAAATCGTTTCATACAAAAAAAAATGGAATGAATTGTTGCTTTCATTACATCTGAAATGTTTAAAAGTTTGTGGAAGAAATCAAAGTAAATATTCATTAAAAATGAAATCTTACTTGGCATCTTTTAATGCTTCTTCGATTACCATTTCAGTACGTTGTCCGTCTTCTTTAAAGCTTTCTGGTATCGGTACTGCGAGCAGCAATCCGCTTTTTAAGTCCAGGCGATCGCGGTGATCTAAAATACAACAATCATTAGTTATAATATAAAATACAAATTATATTTTACTCTTTAAACCGACAACTACACGTGCTTAACTTTAACTATCACAAACCTCTTCGAAAAACAATTTCTTAAGCACAGAATTAAAAATGACGCAGATATTCTAATATTGCGTGGATTGTTGTATGAATATGTGATTCTGAAATGAAATTCAAGAAAATCTAAGTTATTCCGATGTTCATTTAAGCTACTTGACACTGCATTGCTCTTATAAGTATATGCGACAACTAATTCCTCAACTTCGGAAAATTAAAAATTACAAAAAAAAAAACTTTTATTTTAAACATAGACTCATCGTCTCCTCTCTACCCAGAGGAATCCAAAAGAATGCGTCGAATTCATATATTACTTGGTAGGTAGATATTAGTAACAAAAAATAATAGTAATAATTGAAAAAAGAATTGTATAAGAAATATTTATTTCAGAATATTATTTATTTTAGAATTTTGAACAAAAAACTCTCATTTTTTGCAAGTATGCTTAGAAATACATCTACTTTAAGATGATGGCAAAACTTTTATAATTCAAAATGTTTTTCGAAAAATTTATAAAAATTATTTTAAAATACAAATTTTAAAAATAAATCATAAAAAATGGGCGAATTTTATTTGGAATGAACCCAAATTTTGAAATATGAAAGGAAGAATCAGAGAAGTTTAATCAATATATACTAAATTCAATTAACATGGAGGAGCTAAAACTTTGAGAGCTAGTTTCTTAAAAACTAATCGTGCGGTTTTTAACAAAACTTGGCAGTTTTACATAATTTGAGTCGTAGATTCGAAATACGGAAAAAAATTGGCATATCATTTCAGAAAAATTCCGATTATGTGTCAAAATACCTCTATTAGAACAATGCTATATATAAATCTAATAGATGTCCTAAGTCGTGCTTTCGAGACATGAAAACTGCAAGTTGAATTTCATCAATCGGCCGAGTAGAACGAAAGATATAGAATTATCCCCCCCCCCTTTTTTTTTCTCGCAGTGTACAAGGTAAGTCTTTCATATGCAAGCAGTATGAAAACGAGAATCATTCTAGCAGAGCACCGGAGCAGGCCTTCACAAACGCTAGAGCCATTGGTTAAAAGACATCAACGTAACGGTGGATTGTCAAACGTTCGTGATGAAAACCAACAGCAATCAAGTACTACATAAAATATCATGATACTCATCTGTTAGGACGCGTGACGCATGGCAATAAACGTTCATTTTGGAAATGATCTAGTTGCCTCTATGTGAATATGTTGATCATCCTCACCAAACAAAAGCGAGACTCATAACTAGAGATTATCAACTACCATTCAATATGACAACACGTTATTTTTTCACAGCACTTCTGTATTCTGTGAAGACGTTGCTGTGGAGTAAGAAAGAATCGTCGTACGGGTATCCATGCCTGTAATCCAAAGGTATGCCATCCATCTACTAATCAACGGCAATTGACGCTCACAGGATACTGCAGAGAGGGGATTATTGCTAGCTAATAGTCCGCGACCGTGGCAGATGGGCAGGTTAGAGCATGTTTGAACAATACTTCGGTCTTTTCTCTGTGTTTGCCCGGGGAGATCTTCCAATGTGTACCTTTCTGAATCTAATGCCGACAACAGTCAACGATAACAACAATCACCCGGCTCCGATATGGAGGTCAATACTACAACGAAATTAACATCCACCTTCTAGCAACGCAACCTTTCCGAATGCGTCCAGTTTTTCAAACTGCTTTCGAATTTATCTCAATAATTATTTTACCAAATTAATACTTTTAAACCATCTTAATGAATACACACTTTTGTATCCTATAACACTTGCTTATATATTCAACACAATAATACTAGTTAAACTAAACCTTTCGACCTTCTGTAGTGTGGTAAATAAGCCTATAAGATTCGTTCTTGCTAATTTCATTTGGACACACTGTGAAATTTTAGTCAAGCATGTAAGTTCGTCACACTTTAGTCGAAATTAATTTTTGATTTTATACAGGCAGATTGCTTCCCTGAGGGTAAAAGGTTTTCTTTCTTCTTCTTCTTTTTTTTTCTCTCAGGGGGGGGCCGGGCGGGAAGATGAGTAAATTACAGTTTTTCTTTAAAATACGATAAGCACCCTTGACAATAACTAAAATTTCGGATAGAATTAACAATTTAATATTCGATTTTTCACATTCAACTGGATTGGATTAAGTTTGGCTAGGCTAATCAATTAATACAAAGTACACGATAAATCGGACTAAGGCAAAACACGTGAGGGACTAGAGTTATCTCCTTATCAAAAACATAATGCCTTTGAAGAGGTCCTTTAGATGTATTTACGTTAGCTCGTACCATTTGCAAGCCTTTTCTCTTGCCGGCCAGCAAACCTATGGCGAACTATCAGCCTTTCATGGATTTCGGCAGTATACTTTTATACTCCTAAAGAAATTAGTTACGTTTATAGCACAGTTAAAAAGCTGTGTGTGCAATAACATCATTTAACATGGCTTATATTGTAAGGCCTGGCGAATTTTTAAGTGCTCTATATAATATAGGCATAATTCGAAGACTTATGAAGGCAGTCCTTTTCTGATCAGATATTAATAGTCTAACCAGTTTTGTAGCCATACATACTAAGAATATTTTTTAATCTATGTTAAGAATGTCACATATATCCAAGACAGTCATTTGTATCCCTTATCTAGCTGTGACTCTGTAACCCTCTTTTAATTTAGACTCAATAAATGCCGTTATAGCTTCTGCAAGATGGACATCACACTGCACGTGCTTGTTCCCGGTCAGTAGTCCTCCTTAGCAGGGTCAAAAAAATAAAGTCTGTTCTGTGAAATTTACGTACAAAGGAAATTTTTGAAAATACAGCCCGAATAATCGATCTGTAACATAGATTAACAGATACAGCATGCATCGAACACCATTCCAGTCTCTACACAAAGTGTCTAACAGAGAACATTATCCAGAAGTCTGTTACTTCTTCTTCCCATACCATCAAAATGCGAAAGGACTTACTAGTGGATTATAGGTTGATTCTCCAATGTAAATGCGATGAATACAAGCATTTAAATTTAGGCCTTGCTTGGGAATTAAATGCAAGTCTATCGGTGCAGTAACTACTTCCGTTACCTAGCATAAAAACTACACAACATCTAAGAAAGTGGCAAATCACATTTAAAGATATAAATTGTTTTTTGACATATCGTTTTGAAGTTACCCTATATACCATTAAAATAATTACCATTATTAGTGAAAACAAATGTGATTCTGAGATTATACCCCTAAAAGGTTAAACCTCAGAATCACTAATTGGTTCTAATTTCCATTAAGTATTTGTTGAAACGTACACCTCCAGAAAAATTAATTTACTTATGTGTTTTAACACTTTTTCCCAATAAATGCAATTTTTTTAATGTGATTTTAAATATATTCCAGTTATATGTTCTCAAGCAAAAGTCTATTTCCCAAAGTAACTTTAATTCTCAACGAAAAACAAAAACTCTTGTTTACATTTAATGATGCTTTCTTACTGCAATTAACGCATTTAAAAAATTTGAACAAAAATTTTTCCAGATAATCGGGACTCCTTTCTTAAAATTTGTGCTGAATTTCAAATGAAAACAAAATCTCTAAACTTTGCATTTATCTTGCAAAAAACTGAAACAATCAATAGACACCACAGATATTTTTTTTAATTGGCATGTGAAAGCATTCAATAATTTGAGTAATCTGAGTAATCTGAGTAACAAGACAGATCTACAAAGTTTTAGGGAAAGGGGGGACCCTATTAAACGAGAAAGGAAGAAAATCTCTACAGATTACTTCCTTTTAATATATTTATATATATATATCCTATAAATACAATTATTAAGTTTCCTAAATTAAATACATAAATTTCTGAAAATACAATTTCAGTACCGCGTTGATAAATAAAATTTAACTCGGACATGTCCAAGATCAATATTTAAGGAAATAAAGCCAGTAGCAAGCTTCTTCGAACACTCTGTATATCAACGGTGACAGCAAATGTCACGCTGCAATCGTATACTGAAGAAATATTACACAGAGTAAGAAGCAAGCTGATGCAGTACTTACTTGACTACCTCTGAAAAAATGCTCAGGGGATTGAAAGAAAGAAAGAAGAGGTTATAAACACAAAATCGAAAATGTTTTGCTTCTGAGAACTAGCTAAAAAACTGATCGATGACGTGAAGATGTAAATATCATCTATTATCACGTATCAGCGACGCAGATTTAACGCGAGCCACATTGCGGTTATTGGCTGGATTTTTTTCAAAACAAACCCACCTCCACGAATTTTGGTAGCTTAGATAGCCATGCAACAAAGTATAGTTTATCTTCGATTTTATGATTTCACAAATTTCGGATTTAAAAAATTTCTGCTTTTGCATTTTATAGAAGAAAAGGAATGTAAAATTCTAACATTCCGGAGATAGAATCTTTCGCTTTAAGATTTCTTTTTATGTTCTATCGCATGTATCAGGTTTGAATGCTCTTGGCTAAAATTTTGATAAGTAATATCACGATCAACTGGCATTGTTCATTTTGCGATTATGGTATTGCATTGTATCTTCGAATTCTTTGGTATTTCTATTGAATAAAACTAGCACCATTTAATTCAGGTATAAGAAGGAAAAACTTTGATAAAAACTGAACAAAATTTTCAGAATTGCAGAAAATTTTCAATTGTTAAATGATATGAACAAAAAGTAATGTTTCCTAAGATTGCATTCATCATATTCTAATTGAAGACCATATGTGCGTTAAAAAGAACAGTTCCGCAGTCGGGAAGGAAGTACTTAAGACAACGAAAAAATGGCTTGAACAGATACTGAAGAAGACAAGCTGTGGTTTTTCAAAAAACAAAATAATGAAAACAGTTAAACGACTTTCTAATCATAAGGACAGCTCTTTGATTTAAAATCAATTGATAACTTATATATCGTTTTCGCGCTTTAAAAGTATGGCATAACGAAATAACTGTTATTTTTATGAATGAATTCTGTTAACATTGGAGACGATAACTCGTTTAAAAGCACTTTTATGAATGATTTATAGGATTATATTTGAAAACAAAATCCTGTAATCTCTAGAAATTATATTCTAGCCACATTTTACTCATGGAGTTGTAGAATAAAAAATAATTACTATCAAGCTACAACCTATTTAAGTTTCCTGTGTCTACAATGAATTCTCATCGTTTCACTTGATTAGAAGCGCAGAAATCAAAAAACGCAGACAACAGGTAAAATTTAACTAAACGATTTATTAACACTACATCTTGTAAGTGTAACTAAAGTTTAATAAAATCTTACCCACTATTACTTAAGAAATAATCTATTTTTGAGCGCGCTGGGAACTCGTAGTTCGACCTGTGTTCGAATCTAAGCAAACGGGTTGGCTGCATAGTTGGTTTATATAAATTTTCCCATACGTAACGTGAATATAAGCAAGTTTCCTTTAGAAAGTCCTCCACGAAGGCATTCCTCCTTTTAGGAAGATAGCCCTCAGACGCTTTGCCGCATTCAAATAACCAACCATTCGGCACGTTGCAGCAATTGTCTTCTTAAATTCGAATTTGGTTGCTATCGAAACTCAATCTAATTTACATTTTGATGAAAGTTCTCTGAAGAAATATAAGTTGCACGATAGAATAAACATAAAATAACGTGTCAGTTACATTTAACATCATAAAGTGATTCAAAATAATAATAGTAGACTACATGAAAATGAATTCATTTTATATATAAAATGAATATATATATATATTCATATCATTTTATATATATATATATATAATGAATACAGATAAAAGTACGGGAGACATCAGCGATGTACCATGAGTCAACTGATAATACCTTCTCCTACTAAATAACCATAAAAAAATACATTAATTTTTTGTTCAGCTTTATAAGAATTTACAAAGAAAGGTTGAGGAAATGAGCATCTGAAACTTTCCGAAGGATCTAGTATTTACCTATTATAGTACATCGTGCAATTCCACCGTACGCCGCGCAGGAAGTATTTATTAAAAGTAATGATTTAAGACAAAACGTTTACAATTACATAAAGTTGTATCATTGTTTTCTGGGTTTTTGACAATCTTTCCTTCGTTGGACGTTTCCTAATTGCTTCGATTGTTTTCGTTTTTTGATCATTTGCTATCTGTACAAGTTCTATCCTGCGCTTTGGTTTTGCACTCACTAGTGTTGTTTTTAACATGTCAATAATTGATTCTTTCAAGTGCCTATAAACAAATAAATTGTAAGTATTGGCTATCAAGAGAAGTTTTACTTTGTTTGTGAAGCAGTCGATTAATATGGATGTCAGCAATTTATAGAAATGCTGGTTAGAACATCGGTCGGAATGTTCTCGAATCCTGTCTTCATTGGGATTCCTGGATGAACAATTCTTCGTTCTTGCGCGATTCCTTATTCTTGATATGAGTCTCCATCACCAAATGCACACGAAGGGAAAGTGCCGGTATTTAATTAATTAGTTCATTTTGTTGCAGCTGCTTTATTTGATGCCCAATTCAAAACACTGTCAGCAAGCCTTGGCAGTTCGGTAGAGAGAAAAACGAAATATTTCTTGTGCTCGCTAAATCGCGTAGTCGAAAGCGAAAAATACCTGCTCTCAAGAAACTTTGGGATTCTAAATGAACTTTAAGACTCCTCTATATACAGACGTATTTATTTAGGGTTTCTACTGCCAGAAGCAATACTTTCTCGCAACCTGGGATACTTGCACAGTAGGCCTCGTGCTAAAAATTACATAAGGAGGTCCCTAAGAGATCACCAGTTAAAAGAAAAGAATAAACCCAGTATATGGCATAGGAGAAACGACAGACGGCAAGCTTTGTCGAAGAGGTGGCGCCCTTTGGTGGTCTCCTTTATATTCGTATCCGGGCCGGTATATCGCGCACAGCGCAACGTGTCCAGCCCATGAAACAAAGCCCAGTGGGGACATTATGAAAATGCAAGACGAAGTGAATAGGAGGTCTAAGGTGGGTAAAAAGGGGGTGACCAGGAATCACAAGCCGAAGAAGGCATAAGTCGAGAAACGACAAGAAAACCGAGAAACAACCCAAAGAAGCAGCGAGGAAAAACTGAGGTGCATGGTTTGTGTTGTGCATAAATAGCAGAGACCAGCCATGACAAGTAAAATATGATAACTTAAGTGTCTAACAATTGACATAACAAAATCCCAATATACGAAATACAGTACACAATTACAATAAATACATATAAAATTGAGAGAGGCAATAAAAATTCATACGAATTGTAAAGAAACTTATAATTGCATAAGAGTAATTATCAACTAAATAGGGAAACTTGAGTCACGGGTGAGGTGGGCCGCAAGAGGTCTGAAATCCCAGTCTTCTTCAAGAATGATATAATCGAAGACATTTAATTGGTCAAGGTGACTGCAAGGCTCAGCCTTTTTAAAGAAATTAGTATTCATCCTGTGAAGGTAATCGTAAACAGTTTCAATCTGCAAATCTTTGTGTAGAGTGCGATTAGAAACATAATCATGTGCACGAGTCATCATCCTAAGCAATTTATTCTGTGTGACCTGAAGCTTACTCAGTTCTTTCTTTCGGGCTGAAACCTAGGCGAACGACGCATAGGCGAAAAGAAGTCTAATGATAGAGCTATAAATGTGATTTTTTCGCCGCAGATCCAGTTTTGAATTCAGTGAAAGTAGAGGAGTGAGGCTTTGAATTACCTGAGTATCTTGAATCTGACATAATTAATATGTTCCTTCTATTAAAAATTTGAAGCGTATTTGATCCCCAGGCAAGCAGCTTTATTCACAGTAGACATTACGATATCAAATATCTTAAGTTCTTAGTAATTCGAGTGTGCGAGTGCTTTTTCCTGATGATTAGGAGATTAGACTTGTCCACATTTATTGCAATTCTCCACTTGGAGCACCAATGTTCGAGTTGAAGCATAATTGAAGCTTGGTAATGGCAAGATTTAGGCATGCAGACTTGATGGCAAGCGCTGTGTTGTCTGCATAGCATCCAGTGAAATAGTTGTGATCCATATTCGTGGTAAGCAAGTCTGCCATATAAAACAAATAGAAAATGAGTCCTAAGATCGACCCCTGCGGGACTCCAGCATTGATGTGCTTGATATCCGAAGAATCATTTCCAATATGCACGAAGAACTTTCTATCAATGAGAAAAGAGTTGATAAGCAATACAAGTTCCCTACTAAATAGTAATCCTATTAACTTATAAATAAGCCCCTCATGCCAGACGCGGTTGAATGCCTTCGTCTAGCATGAATAAGGCCACAATTCCACCTGTTGTGCAGTGCACTTCCAATAAACTCGTTTAGCCGTACAAGGACAGAGCTTTCCGAAATCCTAATTGTTCTAAAGGTAATTTGTCTAGATGAGGCTGAATCCTGTTTAAAATCACACGTTCTAAAATTTTTCCCATACTAGGAAGCAGACTAATTGGCCTGTACCCTTCTGGCTTGGTCTGATCTTTTCCCGGCTTAGGAATGACAATCATCTTGCCATTCTTCCATTGTCTGGGAAAAGTAACTGTTACAGCGACAAGCATTTAGTATACCGGTGTACCTTGTAATGATACTTAGAGGCAGCACTTGAGAGCAATATTTGTGATGTTATCAAACCCGGGTGCTTTTCGGTTTCTATGCCTCTTGATAACATCCATAATTTCCCGAGGAGAAGTAAGCTTGAGATAATTTTAAGTAGTAGGTGAATTTATCCATTCATTGACACGATAACTAACTTCAGGCAAAAATTCGTAATTACAGGGAGTACTGTTGGGAAAGAATTGCTTTTCAAAGTGTTCTGCAAGAACCTTGGCCTCATCCTTATTACTAAAAGCGACCTCATGCTCTACACAGATTGGCTTATTTACCGTGGATTTATTCTTTAATCTTTTAACAAAAGACCAGAAGCCATTGCTACGCTCTTTAAAACTACTAATCGTATCATACCATACTCTTTGTGGTGCGTTGCAATTAATATCTTTATTAAGCATGTTTATCTGGTTTTCAGAGTAAGGTTCGCAGGTAACATGAAACCTTTTCCTAAGCTTATTTCTTTTCTTAATATGCTCCCTTATGTGGCGTGGAAGTCTGTCTGCAATTTGCTGCCTAGGAATTTTCCTGGTTGCTTTATTACAGTCAGTTTGAATCTTCATAGTCAGCTGTTTAATAGTCTCCTTTATATGAAAAGCGACGATCGTATGTATATCAAAAGGAAGGTTCGGAGCAAAGCGAATACGAATGCAGCGTCAAGGAAATAATAATGAAATATTATAACCTACCAAGGAAAATAATAATGAAATGTAAAAAAATGAAGATAAGATTCTAAAAGCGTAGAAATTATTGAACTGGAATTAATATCATGGACTAGAAAGGTAATTTTTTTAATGTGAAAACTTTCAAGGAAATCCATTTGACCCAATGAAGAAGTTTTATAGATAATGTTACATTTGTGATAAGTTTCTAAGTATGATTAGCTACCAAAACATTAATTTATTTCTTCTTTTAAGACATAAGATTCGTGTTCCGTAAAGTTT
>KK116898.1:469195-494968 GCA_000611955.2 Stegodyphus mimosarum
GAAATGTTTCTTGCTGTTAAGAACTGAATGAGCGATCGCATTTCAGAAACAGGGAAGCGTTCGCTTTTCTGAAAGATTTTAACCTCGTATTATGATGCGTACAGCTTGACGCCGTGGCATTGGATTCTGCACAACGGGTGCCAAGAGCATGTCCGAAATTTCATACATTATTTACAAAGACTTTACTTAAAAAAAAAACCTACATAGCTGCAATTGTGGCCATTTTAACACTTCTTTATTCTTGATGAAATATTTTGAAAAAACCGAAACGGCTAAAACAATCATACTTCTATTTCCCGCACTTTTATAATATATTTTAAGTAAGAAAGAAGCAAAGGAAGGAATGTTAGAGATATAGAGAAGTTCAGAATAAATGGATAGTTTACAATATGCTAGTGAAATTACACTTTTATTTCTATTAGTTGCTTAGTTTTGGTTTACAAAATTTGATGTATTATTGATTAAAAAAATTTTTTGTACTCTGTGAGTATATGCGTCATGATCTATGCACAGAAAATGGTGTAGGGATTAAGTTTGATTTAACGCATTTCATAGAGATTTATTACAAGCATATTATTATTTTTACAATGGAAAGGCGAAATAACCAAATGAAAAATGAGACTTTAAGAGCTATTTATTACAAGTTAAAGTTACAATTTTATTTTACGTGCTCTTATATATTATTGTTTGACAATTCTTATCACGCATTAATTGCTAAATAAAAAATAATTCGGAATAAAATCAATTTTATAAGACAATATGCGGAGCAATAAATAATTTGAACTACATCCCTGTTCCTTCACTTCAAATTAAAATAAATCCTCTGTACCAAAATTTTCTCCTTCAAACACCTTCTCTAAAGATCCACCAAAAAACAGTAAATGACCACGCATGCTTAGTTACATCCACCTACGTCCAGCGACAGACAATGTAGGTTTTACGTAATGATCCATAAGAAAAACGTAGGACATGGTTTTCACCTCAACGCCTCCTTTCGGAAATTTTTCTTTACTTTTCATACAATCTTAATGTTTTTCTTTTATTTCGAAGCACATTTTATTTCACATTTTTGAAGACACTAATTAATCAGAGAAAAAAGTTAGTCTCCAAATAAAGTATGAAACGTTTTTAAAAAAGACGCTTTTCTGTCTTCTAAAGTGGCAGGTTGACACTCCCTCAATAACCTGATTCTTTTCACAAATGCGTCTAAGTTGATGATCATTTGTTGAAAAAAAATATTAAATAAAGAGTAAATTCAAATTTTTTGGCTATATCTTAGATATTTAGCAATCCTTAACTAAGTATGATTTATAAACACATTATACACCTGGAGTTTTCAAACTTTGTCAAATCACGGAACCCTTAGAACTATGAGGCCTTTTCGAGGAACCCAATTCTATCCTTAGAAAAATACATCTTAAAATAATATTTAAAGTAGTTCAATATGTTATAGATATTTTACATAAACAGAATTAAACAGAAGTAGTGTAGTCTTTATTATTTTTTATAAAATTAATGTAAGTTACATATTAATAGCATTAACTCGTGCTCCAGGTGTCACCTACCCTTGCATCACATTTAGTGACTGAGGCGTGCTAACATTTTTTTAACACAAACTCTCGAAGTCTTGGTCTGTTGATGCTGTCGGCAGTCTCATTTTATGTTCTGCATTTCAACTGTTTCTGTATTTTGATTTTGTTTTCTCATACGCAGAGACTGATATTTTACTTGAATATGTAGCTCTGAATGGCATTCAGATATTTAAAACTGTGGGAGAAACTTCTAGGTATTTTGCATCAGTCTGGAACTAAAAATTTAGCAGCTGCCCTTTCTTAAATTTTAATTTTAATGTCGAATCTGTTGACATGTCGATAAGTTATTCTCTATCCTTCATTCCGTGATTTATGGTAGCACTGGAGCGGATTTTTTATCCAGTCACGCTTTGTTTTCTTTTCTAAGAAATTAGTTTTCTTCTACTGAAAAAAGTACACCATTATATTATTTTAACACTGTCGTCTAAACGTAATTAATTTTCCAGTAGAAAACAAGTTTTGCAACGCATTGCATGTCATTTCTTTGACATACGTCACATGTCTAATTTTTACTTTGACAAGCGGAACCCATCCGTTCCCTGAAACACAGTTAACACCACTACTATACACCATATATTGTCGACACCATTCCAAACCCATGAATCTACACAACCGTTATTTTAAAGGTTTGACAATCGCTTGGTTTTGAGAAAATTCGAATACTACTTGTACACGACAGTAATTCTAAAACCACTTTTCTCTTTTAATATCGTACATAATATCGAAATTAAAATTAGATTTCCTACGCGTTATAAGACCAAAATCAGAAAAAGGAGAAAATGCAGATTCGAGGTTTTGGGCGGAATGCTGGTGATATCAGTATTGCTGTAAACGCAAATTTAATACTACTAACTATTTTTCAAAGTTTAATGCTTAAAAAATCGCCTGAAATAGAACTTGTAAAGCGATTTGCATAATTTTAATGAAATTTAAATCTGGAGTCGTCTAGTCAAATTGGAATGTTCAAAAAAATGTGCCCATGAAAATTCATTTAATATTTTCAGAATCAAAAATTGAATATAAAGGTTTCTAAAAAATCTTGTTCGAACTCCATTAATGCTAAAAACAGATATTAAACCGACTCAAATGTTGTCAAAAATTTTCAAAAGCAATTAATTTTAACTCGTTAAATCAAAGAAGCTACACTGTTTTCCATGCATTATACCAAAAGCAAAACAATCCGCGTTAACTGATTAAAAAATGCATAATCTTCGCCAGATTTCGGCAATCGGACAAAATGGAAAAGTCGCATCAACATATTGCGCATGGAAATTTAGACGAAGTTTCATCAGTTATTATAACTGGATATTAGCATGAAAATAGGTAGTTTAAAATGAGCCCTTATTTCTTATTCTAAACACAAATAAAAAAAATTATATCTAGATACATCAATTTGCCAAGGCTCACCAATGATCGAATGGCAAAGTAGCTGAACACTGATAGTTCAACCCGGATTGAAATCCCGACGAAATATTGCGCTTGTTGTTTTTCTCTATGTATAACGTATGCACACTGCGCAAAAAAAAAAAAAAAAAGGGGGGGTACACTTCTATATCTTCTGTTCTACAGGGCTGATTGACGAAATTCAAATTGCATTTTTCATGTCCCGAAAGCGCAACTTAAGATATATATTAGATTTATAATGGCATTGTTCTAGTATAGGTATTTTGACATAAAATCGTACTTTTCCGACATGACATGCCAATGTTTTTCCACATTTCGATTCTACGACTCAAATTATGCCTAAATATTAAATTTTTTAAAATTTGGTGCGAAATTTACGGAGAAATTTTTAAATTTATCTTGGCGAATTTTTTTCAGTTTCTGCCAAGAATAATTCACCCGGCAAACTTCTTAATTTATAGCAACCTATTTTCCTTTCCTTTTTTTCACTGCAGACGAGCGGAAATAAAATCATCTTTCATACTTTCACATAATTTTAACAAAGTGCGTACTACATTTGGCGTCATTATCGCTTGTAATAAATATGCCAAAATTTCAAAACACACCGATATGTAAATTCACGTATATCCGTATATCTTAGAAAATTTTGAATAAAAAACTCTAATTTTTTGCAGGTGTGCTCAGAAATACATCTACTTTAAGATTATGTTAAAAGTGTTATAGGTTATAATACAAAATGGTTTTCGAAAAATTTATAAAAACTATCTAGAAATACAAATTTTAAAAATAAGTCATAAAAATTGGCCGAAATTTATTTGGAATGGAAATAAATTTAGAAATGTGAAAGGAAGAATGAAATAAGTTTAATAACAAAAGGGGATATTAACAAATATATATCAAATTCAATTAACATTGAGGAGCTAAAATTTCGAGAGCTAATTTTTTAAAATGTGCGATTTTTTACAAAACTTGGCAGTTTGGCATAATTTGAGTCGTTAAAAACTGATACTGGAACAAAATTGGTATGTTATTTAAAAATAATGAACAAAACTGGTATGTTATTTAAAAAAAAAGATTTTGTGTCAAAATACCTTTATTAGAACAATGCTATATATATAAATCTAATATATATCTGAAGTCGCGCTTTCGAGACATGAAAAACGCAAGTTGATTTTCGTCAATCAGCCCAGTAGAACGGAAGATACAGAATTGTCCCTTTTTTTTTCGCAGCGTACCTTTGCCATAATCAAACAATAAGCCAAACATCAATTGTCAAATGCACTGCGCTGAAGTGTTATTGATCAACTCAAGGCAGGTACTGACACAAGGATGAATGATTAATTGTGAAACTTTCTGCAGTTCACAAATTGTAAAATTAATTTCTAAATGCGAATTTCATGTAGAAAAATTTCAATCAAGTAAGACCCGGGGCTCGAACTAT
Organism: Stegodyphus mimosarum; assembly: GCA_000611955.2. NCBI lineage: Eukaryota > Metazoa > Arthropoda > Arachnida > Araneae > Eresidae > Stegodyphus > Stegodyphus mimosarum. The sequence goes on from KK116898.1 coordinate 473,633, forward strand.
TGTACAAAACCGATATATGCAATTACCTCCAATACAATACAAAATTTCTACTCGTACTCGCCTCATATTTTCTGTCCTAGCAACTGCCAAGAGTATCAGTTTTTAACTTATCAGCTTTTAACTGTGTGTCCAATAAAGACAGACTAAGCGTCCTCGATAAATCTAGATATAGCTTTTCTGAGCGGTATTTCACATTATTTGAGAGAATGATTCATTCCCTCTCATCAAATAACATAATTTAAAAAACTGTTAGGATTGCCTTTTTTTAAGTGGACGCATAAATTTCTGCAAGCCAACTGTTCAAAATTATGGATCATCATGAACGTCTTTATAATTAATATAGACAAAGGATTCATTCTGCAAAATAGTTAGTATTTTTGCCTGAATTGCATCAAGTAGTGGAAGAATACAAATAACAGTTACTATTCTGTGAGTTAAGAGGTTACCAGTGATCGTATCAAAGGATTACTATTGAACTCACCAACTCGATTTCGAGATTTAAATTGCATTCAGCATATGTGGCAAGTTCTAAGAGATAGTGTCAATTACCAGGTGATAATAATGGATAGCTCATACCTCTATGTAGTACCGGTTATTATAGCTTACCAAACTGAATGATATTACCATCAAGAGTATACAATACCGCTGTTTTTCTGTAAGAAATAATTGCATTTCATTTTCATATACTCTGCCTATTACGTAATTACACCTAGTTTTTTAACAAGTTTCTCTATGAGCTACTATTTTGACGAAATTCCTTCTTGCATGAAATATTTTAACTTAATTTCAAGTTCATAACTTAATTCAGATTTAGGCCACACTGGATAGATATTGTCGGTTAAGTTTACTGGTAATTTATCCTGGGTTCGAAATCAGACGACCAGCTAGCTGCTTAGCTTGTTTTCGTGGTTTCACGATCCCTCACCTTAAGCAGATAGCCCTCGTGTATTTTGCTAGCCGAACCAAATCAAACCAAACCTTGATTTGTGGAAACGAAAGAAAATTTTGCTTAATACATTCATTTAAATTATCTTTACCTAAATTTTATTATTTTTAAAGGAAAAAGAGTATTATTTTATCAAAATTTTTAACTGGATTTGGTTTATTAGCTTACACATATCGTATCAGGAATATTTGACTTAAGAATGAGATGCTTTCGTGGAGGACTTTTTAAAAGAAACACGCGGATATTTACGTTACACGTGGGAAAAACTTTCAAAAGGCTCATGCAGTTAACTCTTTCGCGGGATTTGAACTCGAAACTGAAAATTCTGAAACTGCAGTTAAACTTTAAAAAGCATCTTTTACAGTTTTCTAAACTATCTGACACTCTTAATAGTCTTATTTCAGAAAGTAATAATAGTAGTAAAACCGAAACGTTTGCATAACTGCTTACATAGATTGACGCAATATAATAAAATTCTTCTCAGTGACATTATTCTACGCGTGGGATGTAGTAAAAATTAATATTTCTAAACTTTCCAATCGGAAAATATAAGGATTAATATTGAAATTCTTTGCGCACTTTTGTCTGTTAAGTTCAAGTTTATTCAGCACTATCCTAATTGCATAAGCAAAAGCAAACTTGAAATGAAATTATATGAATTCATTAATTAACTGCCTAACTATTAATATAATACAGAGTTTTTTATTATTATTATTATTCACAGCATTTATTGTTTGCCCCGTTAAACTAAAGATAACTGCATTCATCTCTAGCGACAATTTTATTTTACAAAGCTCAATTACACTCCCGAAGTGTTTTAGAGAGGCACATTTTTATCGATTTTCCGTAATAAAACTTCCCCCTCTCCCTGCATGCAAAGAAATAACACAAATATCTCTGCTTAAATTTCATGCTATTAAAGATAATGTCTAAGTTTAGGATTCCATCTGCCTTCTAGTTTTAAAGAAAATCGAAATATAAAAGAAGCTCTCGAAGTACTCTATTTCGTCCGGTTTTCATGAACTAGAAGAAACTAAGCACTTAAAATAGCAAACTATAAACTTTTTTTCTACATTTAATAAGAATTAATCTGCAACTTTGGACTATTTTACAGTACCTATAAAATAATAACGAAAATTACATAAATTAACAGAAACATATCTTGCAATAAAACTTCAACGCAAAGACAAAAATGTAAAAAAATATATATATTATTTCAACTAAACGGTTTCGTGGAAATGTTAAAGGAACTTCAATAACAGCCTTTTGACGTTAGAAACAGCTTTAAAAAGAGTCTTCCCAAAGTGTTTGCACCGTTAGGTTATGAAACCACATATTTATCATTTACTAGCGGAAGTAACCGATGCCAATTAAGTTAGATTGAGAGTAATGTATCTAACAGCAAAGAGAACGATACCTCTGTAATCCTTCTCTAAAAACGATGCAAAAAATACGATTCGTAGTCATACATTTTTCAGTCTGATGCGATATGGAACCCACATAAAAAATTTCCATAGAAAAATAAACTAATTCTCTCTCAATTATATCAGCAACAATTGCACGCAGTTTTTAATGATTTTCCTCTTTCTAATCAAATGGTCGTAAAAGCTGAAGTTCCATTTAATATTCCACCAATGTTCAATTTCAGTCGATTAAATGTGGCAAAACATTGATTATATTTGATCAGAACAAACAAACAAACACACAAATAGACATTCTTCTTTATACATATATTTTGTAAAACTTACAAAATTTTGATTAACAAACTCTACGATTTACAAACTCTACGATTTGAAAAGCGAGCAAGTAGCAACACTTTTCGAAATAAAGCATTTTTATCTCCAATGCGCGAGGCTGTTGCCACTCGAAAAAACGAGTGCGAAAATTGGTGTTTTCAGAGTTTTTAATCTTGGCTGATTAAAGTCGTACGAAGATGGAAACAGTTGAAATGGCTTCTCACGAATTTTTGAATCCGGAATAATGTATTTACTGTTTGACAATGCTATTTTTATTTCCTTGAAAAACTCAGAAATTTTTTATTAACAAACTCTACGATTTGAAAGCGAGCAGTGGCAACACTTCTCGAAATAGAGCCGATTTTTATCTCCAGCGTGCGAGACACTTGAAAAAATAGGGGCGAAAATGAGCGTTTTCTGAGTTTTTAATTAAAATCCCTAATTTCAGCTACTTTACCCTTTTTTTTTTTTTTTAGTGGACATCGACCTTTTCCAGAACCCAAAAAAAGACTTGTAGAAAGTTTGGTGGTGATAGCTATAGAAGTGACTGAGTTATTTGCAAACAAACACATAAACAAACATCCTTATTTATACATATAGATAATCTACCTAATTGAAATAATATGTAACACATTGTATATGTACAGGTACAGGTAGAAGTACGCGGGACACTAGAATTTCACATTGGTCGTACAGGTATACCCCGTCGCACAATCTGCAGTTCTTCCCCAATTTTTAAACAGAATACCCCGAAGCGCAGTCTGCGAAACTGCCATCCTTCTACTCTACTGTCAGTCTCTCGACAGCACTTTCACCTCGCTATGTATTTTGGATGTCCCCTTGCCGCGCAAGCACTGTCCGCTTATAAACAACCATGCCTTCTCCGGAACTCGAACCCAGGCCCATTGGTACGGCAGTCAGCGTCATTAAACACTATACTGATTAGCCGGCACATATCATAACTTTTATGAACATTTGCAGCATCATAGTATTCATTAAAAATGTTTCTAACAACATATACCCAACAGCGGCCAGATGAATAATATCGCTGAACATAAGGGTAGTTCAAATCAAGTCCGAATCCCGTCGAATAGGCTAAATGTTTAAAAATGTTCTTGCTTTTCTCAACTTTTGATTTAAATGTGAACCAGCTTCCATTAGAAAGTCCTCCAAGAAGGCATCCCTCTAGTTAAATATACTTAATCATAATTAATTAATAAATTAACATTAATAAATTAACATACCTCGGTACAGAATTATTTGATGTTTCTTTTTAAAGTTACAGTAAAGTTTTTATTAGTGTTTGTAGCAAATGTTTCCTTCTTGTTCAATTCTGTTGATGTTCAGAATGTCCAAGAAATATGCTTATTACTGTACGCAGAAAGAAACGAAGGAATATCTTAGAATGTACGTATAAGTTTGTGGTAAAAGAACGAATAACTCAAAACGTTTTACTACAAAAACTGGTAACACAAAATTGTGAAATTGTTGAGCTTAACTAAGCAAATCTCATTGACTCTTCTAATTGCATGAAGAATGACCAAACCATGGTAAATTAATTTCTCGTAATGTAGTTATCATTCCTGTAAGTCACTCTTTTTATGTTCAGCAGATGTGAAAGTGCAACGTTAATTTTCGATTTATGAAGAAGCTTCAGGCTAAAATTCTATAAGCGGGGTAAGTTGGCGCCAAACTATTTTGGCCTTCAAAATTTGGCGAATTTTTTTTTGGCGGCAGTGAAAGCACTAGATAATAAGCGCTAGATAAATATTTCACATCTTTCGATTGCCACATGCAAGAAACAAAACTTAAAAATAATAATAATAATAACTAAATAAAATTAAATGAAAACATTCATAAATTATAAACTTCACGTCATCTGAAATTTAACGTTCTCCAACCTACAACAGTTTAACCTTCTGCAAATATTTATATAAATATAATATTAAACAGTAAACTTTTAAAAACAAAACAGTATTTCAAAATTAAATTTTTTAAAAACTCTTCTGACTATACTAAATTCACGCTTTTAACAGTTACCAAAATAAAGCTCTAGGTTTACCACAAGAAAACATACAGCCGGAAGCCACAACTAAATCAAAATCGCGTCAAATGTAAAACACTCGCCAAGCTGGCGCTCACCCTGATTATCGAATTTTAACCAAACGTCATATATTTTGTAATTTTTCAATCCAAGTATAAAATGAAGGCAAATTTGAAGATGCTCGCATATCCCGTGATATTTTTTTTTCGCAAAATTCGGCTTATTCGTTCTAGCTCGGCACAAAACACCCATTTGTGAATATATGAAGACACTAGCGCCATCTGTTGAGCACCGTCATAAGCAAATTGCTCCAAAGCAAACAAATTGTTGAATTATATTCATTTTGCACAATTAAATATTTCTCTTCCCAGTTAGGTTGAGATGTTGTATTTTCATCAGTTATTTTTTTTTATTTCTACTAATATAAGCATGAAAACATAGCAATCGAAAATCAAAATCGCCAGGCATAGACATAAGTATAAAAACTGACTCAAGTTTAGTTGAAGATTAAATCAGATTGTGCATACATGATTATGTATAATCGTGCATTCGGCAGCGTTAACTATTTTAATAGCTGTAATAGTGGCGTCGCAAAGCCTTACAAGGCATGCACAACTTAGTTTTAAGATGCGTTTTAAGTATTTTAAAATTTTACTCTCAATGCACGTAACTGTCAATCTTTGCAAGAACTGTAAATAAATTCGGTAGTCACATATACAAGCTCGCCACTGCCCTTCAGTCACAGCTTGAGTATGGAGGAATTGCATTTCCCAGCAGTAAAAGAAATAGTTATCCTCTTTTTAAGATTGGAGGTATAAACTGTTGATATTCTGAAGATAAATATAACAAATCTATAAATCTGGCAGCGATTAAAAGCCGCTTCATTTTACCTCTGTAACTATCTTTCTTCACATGGCATCAGTAAGCTAGAGTTCTGAAAGTGATACAGGAAAATTTAAATTACATACAACTCTATTTTAGAAATAATTGTGCTTTATATACTATACGCAGTTTATGAAAATCCGCCCATCGTTAGTCCCATCCTTTAGTCCTCAAACCACAGAGGTTTTCACAAAAATATATAAAAGTGATAGTAGTAAATAAATAAACTTAGGCTCCGTCAGTTAATGGATATCCGTCTGGTTTGGTTTGGTTTATATGACTACGGCAAAGACTCGAGGGCTATCTACCTAATGGGAGGGATCCTTTCGAGGAAGACTTTCTAAGGGAAACTGGCTTGTATACCCGTTACATATGGGGAAAACCACGAAAACGCCCACGCAGCCAGCTCGTTCACGATATTCGAACCTCGGACCAAACAACGAGTGTTCAGCGACTTTACCACTCGGCCGCTGGTGGGCCTCTGGCTATCGAATAGATGTATGGTCCCGGATGTCCGAATGATTTTGCAAGCTAAAACTTAATTTCCTAGTCACTTTCCTAATAAGCATTTTAACTGCAATTAAATTCACAAAATGAAAACTTTTCGAAACAGGACCAACTTGGATAATTAATATAAGGCGATGCTTCGATGAAACTTGCTTCCGGACAGAACAATCATCCTAATTTTTGTGCCTGAAAGAATACAGATCAAAATACTAGGGAAGGAAAAATTTCTTAAGCAATTACTTATCAACTATATAATTGAACTGTGAAAAAAAAAGGCATCTTCATACGCTTTGCCATACTCACAGGGGTTTAAAGGAGTTGAACTACCAGTGATCAGCGATCTTATCCGTTCAGTCCACTGGTACGTTAAGCTATATAAACATGATCAAAGCACACGAAAACTATTTGCCTAAAAATATAGACCCCTTTATGAAGGTTTTTCTAAGAGAAATTGGCTCATATTAACGCTACATACGCGGGGGAAAAAAAAAAAAAAAAAAAAAAAAAAAAACGAAAAACGCCCATGCAGCTGGCCCATTTCCCTGTCCCAAAGCAAAGTCGGGCTGAACTACCATCATGTAGCGGTCTTATCAACATGGTATAGCCTTTTCAGTTACTAATGACCGCATATCTAGTGGCAAAGAATTAAAGCTCCCTTTTCTAGGAAACGCCAATAACTACATTACTTCAATAATATTGAAAAATATCGTAACCACTTTTTTTATTTTTAACAAAGCTAATTTTCTCCAAACTAATAGATGATAGGTGAAAGCAGATCCGGGCACCCGGGAGCCTTGCATAGACTAGTCGGGTATCGTCCGGATCCCGCAACTATCTAGAGCTACACTCGGAAATCAAGACACAAAAATGCAAAGTTAATGAATGAAAGTTTGAATAATTTATACATAGTGAAAGGTGTCTTCAAGCATATGAAGTTTGTGCACGATGACAGAATAAATATGAAACATAGATGTAGCATGGTTGAAAGAATAAACGTGAAACAGAGGGATCTCAGTGTATACATGAGATAGTATACTTTAAGATTACACACACACAAATAGAGTTAAAAAGTACGATGTTGCTACTTATAACACTATTTACAAAGTGTTGTATACAATTTTTCTTTGAACACCATTACAACTTCATGAAACTGAAATGTGCAGACAAACCTTCTTTTATTGCATTTCACAGAGAGATAACAGCTTTTGACAAAAAGAAGGCTCACAGCCAATCTTGCAACAAGCCAGTCGATTAACACAAGTCTGCTGAATGTATCAGCTTACCTCGTGATTCTACTATGTCACTTCTGGTGATTTTCACAACATTCAAAACTTTTTCAGCTGTTATGATGCCGATATTTTAAGTCAAATAATAAAAAATAAAAACTGAAAGGTTTCAGATTTTATATCACTCCCAACCAGGTGCGTTTTTCATTTATAGACGCATACATGTTTCGAGAGCATTTGAGCTAGCGCCACTAAAAATATTTAAAAACAGCATATCTTTAGAATTTCCAATAGACAGTCTCGCAGACTAAAACTAAATGTTTTATTCCCTGCACTGTTGCCACTGCTCGCTTTGAAATTGCTGAATTTTTAATCAAAAATTCGTTAATGTTTTACAACATATGAAATAAACAATAAAACAAATTCCAAACTGAAGATCCGGGCTTCCAGGTGCCCATATTCGGGTGGAGGACTATGTTATTCAAAATTTAATGGCTTTAGATATCGTTGTTCTTTCATAATGCAAGAAACATACATACATTCATGCAGATTCTTCATTATTTAATTTCTTTAAATATAATACACGGCGATAATATTTGGTGGCAACAATTTGAAAAGTGATACATCCGTTTAGAATGATTCGACGCAAAATGCCGTTTACAAACTAATAGCCCTTCTGGGCTAAAGCCCCTTTGGGCTAATAAAAAGCACCGTGAGAGCCATCTAAATGACTTACAGCCTTTATAACGCAAGTACTACTTAGCAAATGTTATTTAATTGTATTTATGGTTAAAAATATTCCATCTCTTAAACTTTTCCTTTCCCAAACTTCCTATAATATTATGTGCTTTACAAAGTGACTGATAATTCTCGCAATATTTTAAATTTTCCACTAATACAATACTGAAATTAGGACTCACATCATACAGTTGTCTTTAAATGTAACAGCGAAAAGAAGATTCACGCATCTTTCAGTTTATGCGACTAATTGCGACAGGAAAACATGTCAAACGCTATTACAAGCGGAACAGGCCTCTAATATTAAATACATAGCGGAATTATGAACGCAAATTTCTTGAAGAATATTAAAAGTGCTACTCCATCAAACAAATAAAAGATAAACAACCTTTTTTGGTCTAAGCTCGATTTTATGTACAGCAATGTATTCATAAAGCTTCAGTAATTTCAATGATCCATATCAATTATATCTACAAAGCTTTATAACTAACTTACTTTAACAAATTCCAGCAACCCTGTCAAACGACAAATGGCAAATTTTTTCGCTATGACATCTCAATTTGCTTCAAAAAAAAAATATCGCCTGCTTAAGAACAGAATTTTTTTTCTGCAATTAATTATTTACTTTGATCTAGCGAACATCTGCTGTTATGGACTGTAAAGCTGAGCGAATAATTTGATGCAAATGGCAGACATTGACACCGACTTTTTCAAACAGAGTGTGATTAGGGATGAAACTTGGTGCTTTGCTAATGATCCTGAGACAAAACGGCAGTTGTCTACCAGGTTTACCACGAAGGAGATTTGACATAGAAACTTAGATTAAAAAATCTCATATATTTGATGGGGTTTCCTTTAAAAATATTTGCTAATGATATTTTATAACTGGGAACTCACAAAAAACCTAGAAGAAATAGGAAACAGAAGATGAACTCCATATTTCATAAAAGCGTTAATAGACTGAATACTGAAAAGAATTCAGCACATTGGATCAGAAACGTTCAATCGAATAATGGGTTTACTCTGAAGAAAAATGGGCTATTACACAATTCCATTCTCGTCAAGCAACTTCTAGCGTAGAACAGCACAGTCTCAATCATCCCACTTATTCACCAGATCTGGTACCTGCACACTACTTTCTCTTCCCTTAAGTGAAAGTGTTAAGTCTCCTCATGGCTATTAAAATAATGACCCTTACATTAAAGGTAATTATTTTAAAAGCACTGAAGAAGTTCAGAAGATCGTAACCAGAGATTTAAACAGTATTCCCAAAGATAATATCCGCGAATCAAAATAAGTGCATAAATGTGCCAAGCTTTGTATAGATTTAACAAGGAAATACACTGAAGGTTGAGAAATAAAGGCACTGCCTTCGATTTTCGAATTTGTACGAATTAGTTCTTTAACTCTCCCCATGGACGCAGTCAGGAGATGCACGTATATAAATTACGACACAATAAATATTTCATGGAACGCATAATAAGATTAGCATTTTGTATAATAAAATAATTTTTCTTTCTTTTGATTTTTAAGTTAAAAAAAAGTACTAAACATGAAGCAGTTTCACCTTAATTCAGCAATACGATATGTTTGAAAAGAAGACCCGGATAAACTTCTCCCAGTACTTCCGAGTGAATAAGAGTTTCACCGAAGTTCCTGAATAAAACGACAATACTTCATAGAATAAAAACCACTTGAACCCGAGAGATAAGACCCAGTGGAACTGTAAAACCATCGGAATCACTGAAATGTTAAACACTTACCCCAATTCCAATAACATTCTGAGTAGTTGAAAGAAAAAGATGACCTTCAATTACATCCCGAGACTTCTGTCGTAAAACGAAAAACAAATAGTGGAGACAAATAAGGCGGAATAAAATTCGATTTGTTTTCTATGTAAAGTTACCCAGGTTTTCGGTGAGTAACAGCGAAAAGAATCGAACTGCAAACAACCGTTTTAGTAATCAAATGTGATGTCGTATTAAATACTCTGCTGTTTCTTCATTAATTTTTTTTTTTCGAAATGTACCATTTATACACGGAGTGGCGAACTTGAATTGTTGTAGGGTTCAATTTTATATATAAAAAATCTAATGTAGCCAACACGTGACTTCCCGCCAATTCCATGTTTTAAATAACAAGGATCTTTACTTAAAGCTCGCTATTTAAAGCATGAAACTGGCTGAATTTTTGTAAATAAAATCTAAAATATTTTCAAATTTTACAGCTCAATGTTAATTATAAACACTACTCGTTTCTTATTGATCTATTCCCCCATATAAAGTAAAATGATACCTATATGTCCTCATGCGCACATCATGCTTATTATACTCCTTTCATTTGAAAATATCGCATCGATCATAGTATATCGTCTTGTCATATAGTGCTTTAGATACACAAATCAACGACTTTGTACAGTCATTAAATTATTTTGAAGCAGGACACTTTAAAAATGAGCAATGCCCTCGCTAGAAATGGTACCTGGACCACTCGAATACGAGCCGAGTGTACAACCGTTAGACCACGAAGGAATGCTGGAAGGAGGGAGAAAATACCGCTCATTTTAACGACCTTCTATACGCCACCTTTTAAAGGGCGACTGGGGTTGACGGGTCATCAAATCCTGGTGGTGACGAATTATTGTTCACCACATTTTTTAGTTCGGGCGCCACTCTAGAGTTCATTAGGTTATTCTGAAGCAAAAGTACGTGAAAAATGTGCAGTGCCCTCGCCGGGACTCGAACCTGGACCTCTCGAATACGCGTCGAGTGTGCTACCGTTACACTACGAAACCATGCTGGAAGGAGGGAGAAAATACCTTAATAACTTAATCACAAAATTTTTATGAGCAGCATATCCTAACAGAGTTCCCAACAGAATGTTAAGTGTTGCCATACATTTTTCCCAGTGTTTTCTCAATTCAGGATACCAATGTTCGGTTTTCTTAATAAGATGACAACTTTTTTATTTGTCATTTCAGCTTTACTTATTAAACATCACATTCTTCGAATTTATGCCACATACAATTCAACCACAAAATAACAGAATTATCCCTATATTATTTATATTTGTTACATTATTTCTTTAAAAATAATGCATAGAGATAAAATTTAGTGGCAGCATCCTTTTATTTGAAAAGTGATTCCGACGCAAGAGATATATGAACACAGAATTGAGAATTAAGGCTAGTGTATTTAATTGCTTTATAACGAGAGCTCATCTTCATAACGAGCTTATTCTCTCTGCATTGAGCCTAATTCCAAGAATATATTTAACTCTTATAAATGTGATACGTTGCCCTCAACCGCATTCTTTTAAATACCAAATCTGAGAAAATTTGGATTATATTATAATATATTTTTCCGCGAAAATCTGTTTAGAGCCATAAAGTTGAGAATGACTTCCGGATTAACAGTTTAAGCCAAAATCTAATACCTTATTTCTATCGATGTCTTAAATATTAAAATTGAAAAAATATGTATTATATTTTTACGAAGCTTTTCATTAAAAACTGTTATGGGCTTCAAGTAAAATATCATTTCCTGTTGTCCAGTTTTACTTCGAATCTAATCAACTCTTTATATGAATGTGGGAAGTTTATTAAAAATGGAAAATGGAAATTTTTGCAAGGAGTTATCGCGGAGAAAAAAGGCGTCACAAACATACAGACATCATTACAAAAATAGTCAAAATGTGTTGTGGGGACCCTAATTCATGATCGAATTTTTGAACCGGAAACATTACTTCCCTTATATACGTATATGGGCTGGCGGCACGTAAAAATTGTTGTACGTTACCTCTTACATTCGCATAACTTGGGGTAGTCAGTAAGTATGAAACAGTGTTAAATCTCATTATAGCAAAACTAAGCTTATACCACTGTGATATGATGCGCGTTTTACATTTATAAAAATTGCAATGAACTCTCTCATGATGCTACTTCCCTAAAACGACCACCTCTGGAAATAACCAGAATCTTTGAGAATATAAAAATCACTGATAGTGCACATCCTCTAAGAACACAGATTACTACTTGAGATTTATTTTACCTAATTAAGAATACCTTGCATCAATAATTCTTTCTAAAACATTATTTCATTCGTTTAGCATATCCCATTTTGTATTTTACTGCCTTCATAGTTTATTTAAATCAATATTCTAAGTTTTTATGATTGACCCATTGATTTACCAAATGACTAAACCATGAAATACGGCAATTTATTCCAGGTTTCTGCTCTCAGAAGAAAGCCAGATGCTTGAAAAAGGTTTTCATAGTTTTTCCTATGTTTAATGTCCTATGTATTTCCTATGTTAATAAAGGCCATTTATCTTGTGGAGTCTCACCTTCTTGGGAAACAAACTAAACCAAAACTCAAGATGGATCTAAGCGATTTGTTGCTACGTCCAGTAGGTTTGGTTTGGTTTGTGTGATTATGGCAAAGCCTCGAGGTCTATCTGCCTAAGGGGAGGGATGCCTTCGTGGAGAACTTTCTAAGGGAAACTGGCTCATATACACGTTCGCCCATGCAGCCAGCCCGTTCGAACCTCATACCCAACTACCAGTATTCAGCAACTTTACCACTCGGCTGCTGGTGGGTCTGCTATGTCCAGTAAGCACACAGAGAACGTAAGAAGGGTGTAAAAGACCCTTTTATTGAGAACTCAATTACTTTAACAAAAGGAACTTCTCACAACCATCCAGCATTGAAAGCATAACTCGAACTGATAGAAATTCAAACTAAGTTAAGTCGTAAGTTAGCCAAAGGCAACGCGCAAGTTGGCTCAAATCTATATCAGCGTTATAAAGCACTATTAGCAAGAATAACGCAACGCCGAAGAAGACTGCTATCAAAGAATTGCAATTGGTAATATGGCCTTCAGCAGGTGGAACACGATCTGATTAAAGAATCTAAAACCTTCCTTTAAATACTATCTCTTTCTACCTCATTTGATACTCACGAACTATAATTAGCTTTTCAACATGGAAACGGGAAGGAAGAATGACAGTAATGCTTTTTAACATAAAAGATTTGGTTGGATAAAAATAAATAAATCTTCACAACTTTATAAAGTCCTCTACAAGGGTATCTCTCTTCTTAAATAAGTAATTCCCACAATACTTTACCAATTAAACGAAACATCAAGTCTGTCATAATATCTATTCCTGACTAACCTATACGTGAATTCCTATAACAAAAAAATGCACGGTTGTCAATGGTTATTTAAAGATTAACTTAAGATATCTAGTGAAATTTTAAAATTAATAAATTTGTAAATTAGTACTTCATTATTCGCAAGACAAAGCGAATTTAAAAAGTCTCAAATTTCATAATTGTTTTAACCATATTTTCATGTTTTAAAAGAAATATTTAAAAAATAGAGCAATACGAAGAAATGTTATTATAACGTCACGTAAAAGTGTGAGCATATTTCAGGCAATTACAATTATTTTTCTTTACCTAACACAAACACCATTTTCAAAGAATACTAGCTAAATCACAGTCATCCAACACTTGACTTCCTAAAAACGAAGAACACGCGGCGAGAAACATTTTTACGCTAGCCTTAAGAGCAAAGTTCAATGGTTGCTAAAAATTAAACAGGCAGCTCAATCATCTCATAGATAAAGACCCCGGAAGAAGAAGACAATGAGCAGAAGCCAAGTATAACTCCATAATTATACATGCAGTTTCTAATGCACATGATTATTCACCTCTAGTCCGAAGGAGTCGATGATTTGCGGTGAATCAATATAAAGAAAAGCTTATCAGGTTCTTTAATACAGTGTGTAGCAAACACTAGAAGCGTGCAAATGCAGAGATGATAAAAGATTTTTGGCTGAAATTCTTAGGACTCGCTTAATGAATAACTATAAGCAATAGGCAAGTATTATCCCAAATCTCTATGATACTAATTTCGCATTTTCTTATAAAGAAAATATTTGTTTACTGTTAACGGAAATTCTGTATTATCCGAAGAAACTAGTAACTGCACTTAATAGTTTTCTTATAATTTCAACAGCTTAGCCTGAAACATCGTGTATTGAATGTAGAGTAAATTCAAACAAGAATTCTCTTACATATGGCTTGAATTCGGGCATAAGTTAACACTCTAACTTAGGGCCCATAACTTATGGTCTCAACAGAATAATTTATTTTTTAAGAATTAATAATTGTAAATTATATTTAGCTAACATTAGTCAAATATTTAACTAAATCATATAGTAAGTAAGATGTTAAATGATAAGATATTTTAAAATAATTCTTTCAGAAAAATTACTATTATAATAAAATATTATATGAATGATAAGAGTTTAGATCGCAATCTTTGAATCTAACAGGTAAACGAATAATTCTATCTGTGCGAGAATGTTTTTGATCCACATCTGAATTTGAGTCTGGTCTCCGACTGCTTGTTGCCATTCATTACAAAAGAAATATAAATATGAAAATGAACAAAATGTTAAAGTTAATTTTATGAAATAATCAAACACATGCAAATATATATATATAAATTTGAAGGGTTTAAGATTTTAAATTACGTCCAAAAGGGAGTTTAACATTTTGTGAGTTACCTTTATTTATTAAATACCATGTTCTTCGCACTTAAACCATAAAATTCAGTTCAACAGCTATATCGCAAAATAATTTTAAATTGAGCATATGTTTAGAATTTCCGATACACAGTCTCACGCGCTGGAGATAAAATATCTTTTTCTCTGAACAACGTTGCCATTCTCGCTTTGAAATCCTTGAGTTTGTTCATCAAAAATTCGTTAAAGTTTTACAAATTAAGAAATCGATAATAAAACAAATTCCAAATTTCAAATTTGGGCTTCAAGATGCCCATATTCGCAGTAGGATTACGTCATTCAAAATTGGATGGCTCTAGTACCTTTGTTTTATCAGAATGCGAGAAACATACATACATTTATGCAGATTCTTCATTATTTAATTTCTTCAAATATAATACAAGGCAATAAAATTTGGTAGCAACAATTTGAAAAGTGAAACGGACATTCAGAGTGATTCAACCCAAAACGAAAACAATAGTCCTTCAGGGACAAAGCCCCTTTGGACTAAAAAGAAAAATTTGAAAGGTTTCAGATTTTAAGTTACGTCCAAAGAAGAGTTTTTTTTTTTAACTTTTTGTATGTTACCTTTATTTATTAAATATCATATTCTTCGCACTTAAACCATAAAATTCAGTTCAAGAGCAATATCGCAAAATAATTTTAAATTGAGCATATCTTTAGAATTTCCGGTACACAGTCTCACGCGCTGGAGATAATGTTTTTTTTTCGTACAGTGTTGCCATTACTCCTTTTGAAATCGTCGAGTTTGTTAATCAAAAATTCGTTAAAGTATTACAAAATATGAAATTGATAATAAAACAAATTCCAAATTTCAAGTTTGGGCTTCCAGATGCCCATATTCGAGTGGAAACGTTTAATATTCAAAATCTGACGGCTCTAGGAACCATTGTTTTATCACAATGCGAGAGAAATATACATACATTTATGCAGATTCTTCATTATTTTATTTCTTTAAATATAACACAGGGCGATAATATTTGATGGCAACAATTTGAAAACTGAAACGTTTTAACTGAACCAACGCAAAATGGCAAAACGAAATTAATAATCCTTTTGGGGAAACTGTCCCTTTGGACTAAAAATACTTGAAATAAAAATAATTATTTCTCATGCAATAACTGGGCCACTGTACACTGTAACAATTAAGCTAAATTTAGAAAGCAACTATTGTTTTAAAAATAAAAATTTCCCAAAACATACTAACTGGAACAGTAATTAAATTCGAAAAACAAGATACCAAGAAAAAAATAGAATAAAACCTTGCATCCTGAAGCACTAGGATGAGTTAACCCTAACATATGCTTTGTTATAAAGACAAAATCAAAAGAAACTGTTAAACTGAGGTTAAAACTTTTGTAAAGTATGGTGGTTCAATTAAACATGGTGAAGTACAAAAAAAAAACCTGACGATGATGTGTCGAAAGATGTAAATACTTTAAATGCTCTTGTAATATTCAATAAATACTTTTTGATTTTTTCACTAATTTTGCACACTAATTTTTCACACACATCACTAATTTTCATGCAATTATTCACTGTGTTTCGTTATTTTTTTTCTAATTGTTTATTCCGGGCTGAATAGGTGTTTTATTTTTATTTTGCAATATTCCCACCAGTGGTTTACGTTTTGAACTGCTTTTCACTTTGTATTTATTCATTAGAAGTATATAACACTTAGCAGAAACCTCTCCGTGAATATTTCTCTAATTAAGCTATCTCACACGACAGATTTCGATCTTTCAATACCTTATCATAAAACTTGACACATTAAATGAGACAGTTTTTTGTCTCAACATGACTTTTAAAGTCTCTACACTCAAGCTCTATTTCTCTTTAGACCAAATACTGTTCTTAACGGAAAAATAATTCCTTCAACAGTTGTAATATTTACAGGAATATAAAGGATTGAACTGTACAGTATCAAAATGGTCCTGAAATATGTAAAATCTGTACCCGTCTACCCAATGCGGAAATGCTCCTTTTTAGTTTATGTATTCAACTGCCTCACAATGATAAATTTTATAACGGGCCACTCATTGAACACAGAGGCTATTCGAACACTTTTCAGACGATTTTGTTTTGCTGTAAAAAAAAAAAAATCTTCTGCTTGGAATTTTTTTAACTATCATTATATTTTCGAAAGTATAAACTATCGTCTGCTACTTGACAGTTTTGTGTTCGTGCAAAATGTCGGTTTAAAAAAAGCAATGCATCGGAGCTTACGTTTGTGTTCTTTCCGAAGAAAATTATTCGTATCTAGTTATTAAAAAACATTCTGAAAGTCACGTTTTTTTTATATCTAAAGCTACTATAGGTAATGCTGTCAACAATAAAGTTAAAAACCGTCAAAATTTAGCTTCAAGTGGGAAAATTGTTCCAAATACGTATCCAAGGAAAAAACGGAATGAATCAAATAAAAGATTTTCGTAAAATATTTCTGTAAATACATGGAAATTATCTAAAAAGTGTGCGCACAGTCTCTATATACGAGTTCCTTCATTTCGGTAAATTTAATAAATTTCTCAGACAAGCTAGTCTTTCTACTATCCAACCTTGTACCTTCTTCAGCAAAAATTCACTTAAAACTTCTCTTAAATTTTCAATTGTAGGTATTTTATCAGGTTTCACAAAAATTCTCATCTGCCTCACAAAATTTAACCTCATTAATTTATCCTGAATCGATTAATATTTTAAGTAGTTTCATTAAAGAACATCAATAATAACAGATATTTTACCTTTTCTAGACTCTATATTGTTTACATGATTTACTTCCATAACTGAAATCTAATCTTTTCCAATGAAAGAAATGTGTTTGGAACATACACTTGATTTGTTGGAAATGACAGTTATAACTTCAAGCAAGAGCTTCCAAAAATTTTTCTTGTTACACAACAAGCCATTTTTCTTGAAAATAAGAATGAAGACGAACAAATATACTCAGATTTCAGATATACGATTACAGATTAGGAATAAAGATTTATGACTGACAATAAACAAGCAAATTTACAGCCCTTATTAAAAGTAGGAAAAATTGATACATATATCAGAACGGCGAGATAGCCAGAAAATGTCAAAAACGAGGTATACTCTCGTTTGAAATGGCTCTCTCAGCCTCGTATGTTTATTGATACTGTCGAAAACAAATCAGCGAAGGCTTTACACTCGTTAATTATTTTCCCCGAACGAATGTTGCCTTCCGTTTTTTTCGTCAACCGAGTTTTTAACTATCGCAAGGCCTTGGATAATCAGCATTCTATATTATTTGATATCGATTCCGTAATCAATATTGCTCACAGAAATCAGATATCCTTGTCATTTTTATGCATTCTACTATAGGATCCGCATTCAAAAATATTTTTACTAAGACTGAAGCTTAAAAATGTTTCTTCATATCGTTCAATAAAACATTGACATATATAAAAAAGTAACCTATTTGAAGATATTTTTCAAATTATAACTGCGGTTATAAATTAGCTATAGTACTTAAAAAACTGCTCATTTAATTAGGAAGCATTTTCACAAACGTAGAGTCCAAAACCTTCTCAATTACTTAAGTAACTGTCTCTTTTAACACAATAAAAAGAGAATAAATCGAAATTCTAATTTTCACGTGATTTATTTAAAATGCCGGTATCGCTTTCTTGCGACAAGACTCTATTTTTCTGAACACAAAACCGTTCTTTTCATAAAAAGAATTTTTTTCAGTAATGCCATACCTTCTAACATACAACAATCATAGGTAAGCTCTCATGTACCCCCATACTAGTTTTAATGAAAAGTATTTAATGTTTATGTACTTGTTTAGCGTGATAGATACACTTGCCTGAAATTAGGTTTCAGTGATCCTTCAATACATTTTGTGTCAAGAAGAGATATTACACATAACGGAGGCGAGGCGAAGGAAACACGAAATATTGAATGAAAAAAGATAAAAGGGGGGAAAATCCTGTTAAAAGACAATAAGCTAAAAAATAAAAGTCAAGCTTCAAAACAAAAGAGAAAAAAACTATAAATAACAGAACTTTATTTTGAAAAGAATTTCCGCGTCATAAATTTTAAAAAGAAAACAAGATTAAATACTTTGTCAGCACCATTAAATTTTCTAACATATTGTCCCAGGGCTTTGCAGGGACAATTATTATAAATTCAACAACTGCATCAAAAGGAAAAGGCCATTTCCTTTTCTATTTGCGTATAACTGAGTACATAATGTTTTAATATTGTTACATGAACTGATATGTCTTAAGACAAATAGCAGATCTCATGAATAAAGTAACTACGCTTAGATAGACACATAAATAATAAGGATCATGCATCTCAAAAATTAATAACTTTCATAAAACATTCTGATCTCCCGAAGTTCTTCCAACAACTAAAATAATCAGCAAATGATTCCGAAATGATCCTATAATGAAATGATCCGATATGTGTTATATATACCGTTACAAAAATTTTTATTTATCGCAGTACTACCGTAGATATTCATAATTATCCATCGAATATATAATAAAAGAAATGTGATTTAAATAATATGAGTTACAAACCGTTCAGCCAGAATTGTCTGAAGAGCAATCACAAGATTCTGAAAACTATTCCGTAAATTTTCCTCTTATTTCCCAAGTTGCAATTATAGGATTACACTTCATCTCGTAATGCTGTTTTAGTTCAATAGACCTGACAGACGTGAAGCGGATTATTACTATATCTGAGAATAATGACAACTTAAAACTTTTAAAATAACTTTTTTATTTAAACGGTATTTAGAACACAAAGGCACTCTCTTGTGCTTATAACCACAGCTCGTGGTGATGCAAATAAATCGAATAGTCCAGTTTAAATCAAACGTTGAAGAACAGTCAAGGACTACACAATTAAGTACTACTAGAAGCTAGCTCATTGACTCTATCAGAGTATCAGAATTAAAGTGTCAGCAGCAAACCTCAAATAAAACTACAACTACTAGAGCTGGCAGGAAACTAACCATGCAGAGAGCATGTGATGCCAGGAACACTCTTTGTCTCCAATCCCAAAACCTCAGTTTAAATACTCGATACTAATTTGCTTTCTGGTGAGGAATACGGAAAGAAGTTACAGTAAAGACTGAAAGTATAAATAACTGGTTATTAACATAAGATTCCCTAGACAATTACACAGGACTGACGTCTGATGACCAGTCTTTTCAATGGATACGTAAGGAAGAGATGTGAATAAAAACATAAAAAATTCCTCATTGTATGGATAATATCCGTTTACACTTTTTCATAAATAAACCATCTTTGAATCGGCATCTTGCACTCATAGCACTGCTATATATAACTAAAATATAGTCTTAAGTGTTGTTATTGTTATTTTTGTCCATGTAATTCATGAAAGAATGGTTGCCAGAGCCTCAATGAGGCTGGAATTCTATATCCACTCCAATTTTGAGAGAAAGCACCCCGGGGGGGCGAGGGTCTACCACCCCTCTTCCCTTCTACCAGAGGACTTTCGGCTGCCCATATATTTTGAGTACCCCCATGCTGCAAAGGCACTACACATTTACAAACATCCATTCCTTCTCCGGTATTCGAATCCGGGCCCTTCGGTACCGCAGTAGGCTCCCCTAAGCACTATACCGTCTGGGCGGCAGTTTTAAGTGTAGTTATTAATAGTAACTTCAAATCCACTATAAACAAAATAATATTTAACTGCTGTTTGACCACTTCTAATCCGGGTGAGTATTAAGTCTTGATTAGAAGCATATCAAGCCCTGATTAGATGCATACGTCTTTCATAGCTCTCATAACAGTTCTCAGAATTCAAATTCACGATGGGATTAGATTTATTAACATAAGTATGAGGACTATCTGCTAATTTTCTTCACATTGCTTTCGGTCATGGCGACGATGCCTAAGTTAATTTTGACAGCACAAGAGTAATTTTAAACGAAGAAACTAAAAAAACTATTCATGATTATGCACAAAAGAGTTTAAAAATCTGACTCTACAAAATGCATCGTTCGCAATACAAAGAGATAATATGCAATACTCTAACTGCCTAATGCTAACCGATGATATCTATTTACAAAGACCATTAACTGACAGGATAATTAAAAAGAGAACACAGGTAGTATTGTGACATTCCCCGGTCAAAGTAAATGGTTCGTTCCCTACTAACACAAAATTAAAAACTCTGCTACAAATGTAGTTAGTTTAGTTAGTGATTAATTAAGCTTCGGAAAGATAAGGAACACGAAAGGAAGCAGAATTAATTAATTAAGTTCTTTTTTACACAAATACTCCAGCTGAAATACTGATAAATATCTGAGGAAACAAGTAGTTAATTTACCAATTACTTTAATTATTATAAAAATTTCAAATAACAACAAAAGTTAAACTTTGTTTCGATATTTTGCAGCTAAATCGTTTCAGGTTGACTTGATTTAAAAAAATAAAAAGTCTTACTCTCAAATTCAATCAAAATTAATTAACTAGATTAAATTTCCAACGGATATACTTCTAAAAATAGAGAATAATCTTTAAACCAAAATGCGCAGAATGGAAATGAATAGAAAACAAAATTTTAAGGAATTTCTATGAGCTTGACTTGCCTCAAAATATCGAATATTACATATACATCAAATAATGTGCCAAGAGTCGCTTGTGCTTGTGTGAGGCAAATAT